>SMJT01000189.1:0-127318 GCA_004349715.1 Crucihimalaya himalaica
GTTAGCACTACTATGGCATATTTGTGGGCAAACATTGTTAAACCCTTAAAACCCATATATATCACAATCAGTTTATATTATTGCAAATTTTGCTTTGGATAACAAGGTCATCCCTTATATAAACTATCACTCTCCCAACGTTTAAATATTTAACAAGTTCTAAAATAAGAGTTCAAAACATGCCAACAACAATCCAAACAAGCCAACAAGGTACATAATCTCACATCATTTTAGTTGATTGACTACCCCGCCTGGCAGCTACTATTTTACTTTTTTCTCTCTTCTTTAGACTCTCCGCTTCTTCCTTTACAAACTTTCTCAAAAACTAGAAGGTAAGAGTTCTTGTTCGTCTTTCTAAGATAAAAGATTAGTGGTTCTGTCAAAAAGTGGTCTAAAGTGTCTTTAAAGGAAAGAAGAAGTTCGAAATAATACATCGCGATATCGATCCGTTCCAGGTCGATACGTGACTCGGGTACATGCGTATGCGACCTTTGTTTGGTCGATACGTGAGTCGGTACTATACGCGGTGGTTTCGCGCTTTTATCCTCACGATTATCGGACCCTTTGTTTTGGTCGGGAACTGTCGGTCGAGTCGACATGCCTATATCGACCTGCTTCTGGTCGGTACGCCGGTCGGTATGCTTCTCTCCGAGTTGTTGTCATTTTTGATCGGCTTCCTCCATGGTTTTTCCTCCTTTAATGGCTTGATTTTGCACCTTCATACTCCAAATTGGTTCATCCAAGTGTCACCAAGTCCTAAACATAACAAAAACAAAGAAAACACAAGCCAAATAGACATATATACACCTAGGACCCTAAGATGAGACTCATGATCTAAATAAGAGCAAAATCAATGCAAAATGATACAAAACTAACCTATATGTGCCCAAAAAGGAATGAAAATATACTCTAAATACATGTAATATATGCACCTATCAATAAACCAACCATTACGCGCAATCCTCCATAGCCCAAGCCAGTCGGGCCGCATCGCCAAGTGGGCTATCGAGCTCAGTGAGTATAACATTGCATACAAAGGGTAGAAGTGTGCGAAGTCACAAGTCTTAGCTGATCTCCTCGTCGAGCTATCCGCTGAGCATCAGAATCCAGAGGCAGCAAGTTTTACGAAAAATGACAAATGGGCTTTGTATGTTGACGGTGCATCCTCGTCACACGGATCGAGGGTTGGCATCCGCCTCGAATTGCCTAACAAGGAGATCTTAGAGCAATCATTCCGACTGAAATTCCAAGCCTCAAATAACAAAGCAGAATATGAAGCCCTCATAGCGGGCCTACAGCTCGCTATTAACGTCGGCATCAGACAAATTCACACCCTCCGCGACTTCTAGCTCGTCGCAAACCAATTTAGCAGAGACTACGAAACAAAAAACGAAAGGATGGATATATACCTAAAAGTCGTCAAGAATCTCGCCGACCAATTCGACGAGTTCGAACTCACCAAAATACCATGAAGCAACAACGTCGCAGCCAACACCCTCGCAGTGCTCACCTCGACGTGCGACCCCGACCTAAAGCGAATAACCTTGTGGAAAGCATAAACATTCCAAGCATTAACACACCAGACGTTGTGTGCACTGTCAGTACTAACCAACCTAAAGACAGCGTCGATAACACCGACAGAGATACTCACGTATATACATGATGGCAACGTACCCTCAGACAAATGGGCCGCTTGACGACTTTGCACCAAAAGCGCGAGCTACTCAACCTTATACGGCAATATCTACAAACAGTGCGCGTAAGGAGCCCTCCTCATGTGCTTGAGTAGCGATGAAACAACCCAAGTCATGAGGGAAACGCAAGAAGGGGCGGGAGGAAATCACTCCGGAGGTCGCGCCTTAGCCTTAAAAATCAAGAAGCATGGACACTAATGGCCGACCATGACCTCTGACTGTGAGAAATACGTACGAAAATGTGAAAATTGTCAACAACATGCGCCAAACATTCATTGCACGATGGAACCCCTGCAGACAGCAACTCCCCTTATCCCTTCATGAGATGGGCGATGGACATCGTAGGTCCTCTCCCCAGCTCTCGACAGAAGAAGTACATCCTTGTAATGACAGATTACTTCACCAAACGGGTAGAGGCAGAAGCGTATGGAAATATGTCATATGTCGGCATGTCCTACCCTAAGAAATCATTACAGATAATGGACCACAGTTCACGTCAATCCAGTTCGAAGATTTCTCCTCTAGTTGGCGAATCTGTCTTAGCAAATAAACACTGTGATACCCTCAGGGCAATGGTCAGGCCGAAGCAACAAACAAACCCCTCCTCGACGGACTCAAGAAATGACTCAACGAAAATAAAGCGGTGTGGGCAGACGAACTCGACGGCTTCCTATGGTCCTACCAAACAACTCCCACAACGGCGACCAGACAAAGGTCTTTCTCCCTAGCATATAGAATGGAAGTAGTCGCATCGGCCGAAGTAGGGATCGCAAGTCTACGACGATCGTTAATGATAACCAATCCAGAACTCAACAATGATAAGATAATTGATATGTTGGATACGTTCGAGGAGCGACGAGACAAGGCCCTTCGACATATACAGAACTACCAAAATGCTGCAACTAAGTTCTATAACAAAAAAAGTGAAAAACAGCCACTTCGAAAACACGGCCAAGCTCAATGCCGGCAAGATGGGTGCAAATTGGGAAGGCCCATATCAAGTAACAAGGTTCGTCAAAACGGGAGTCTGCGAACTAACAACCATGTGCGGCATACCGATCCCTCGGTCCTAGAACTCCATGAATCTATACTGTTACTACTATTAAAAAAAAAAAGCATTCGCGCAGCGAGCCCCTATATGTATATATGAACTACAAATGGTTTGATCTTGACAAGGGTACGTAGGTAGCCTTAGGGCGCAGCTATTACATTATAAAAACTTCTATCTTTCACTAAAATCTCAGAACACACACTGGCGCCCTGATCAGGCGATCGATCTCACACGCATTTTGCAAATACGCAGCTGCTTAATACCCCGCACCCTTGTTTGAAACGGATAAAATCCATTCAAGGACGAAGAAGCCGAGCCCGAACTCGCACAAACAGCCCTCGCACGATCGAATATGTAAGCCAAACGTCGGTCCGCATAATTAGTCTAAGTGTTGGGTACCTACGGATAAGCCTAACGCAACGTTCGCACCTAACAATTTTTACACAGGATAAGTTAGACACAAAGGTTCGCACCTTCGCAAAACATACTACGAATTTATTCAAGTATCTAGGATAAGCCGAATGCAACGTTCGCACCTAACAATTTTTACACAAGATAAGTCGGATGCAAGACATACTTCGAATATATTCAAGTATCTAGGAAAAGCCGAATGCAACGTTCTCACCTAACAATTATTAAACATGATAAGTTCGACACTAAGGTTCTCACCATCGCAAGACATACTTCGAATTCATTCAAGTACCCAGGGCAAGCCAAACACAACATTCGCACCTAGACACACTCAGGTGTTCGCCCCTAAGAACACTCTTACAAGGCAACCTTAACTTGGCCTCGCTCTCTGCGACTTCACCAAGTCCACCTCACTGAAGAGACCCTGCAAAGTCTTATCTAAACAAATAAAGGGGCTACCCTGCAATCAAAACATGACTACATATCCAACGAAAGAAAAAGGCGAAATGGTGATAGAAACCATAACCGAAGAGTTAAGCAAGAGGTTCATGTCCATACATGCAGAAAAATAGAACCGCACAAGAGCCGAACATCAAAAAAAGAAGAGAGAAAAAAGTGTTATGAACGTAAGAAAGAAGAGTAGCAGGGGAGAATCAACTGTGAACAGCTTCCAGGTTGGCTGCAAACAGTGGCCCGCCATCATACTCCTCGACTATACGGTAGAAGCAGTCCGACATGGAGAAGATGCTTTTTTGATCCTGCTTTGCCCAGTCCTTCGGATGCACTTCGAGTCGCTGGATCTTTCGGATCACAGTCACCACCAACTCCTCATTCAACTCCAGCTTCTCTTCGCAGATTATCGGGTTACAAGGGTACCTACTCTCGATCTCTTCTTTCCTCTGAATGCGGTAGTAGTCAAGATCGTGCAGATAGCCGTCATACACGAACTTTATCTACGAACGACCATAAAAAAAGCGAACTAAAGTCAACAACATACCTCAACACAAACAAAACATGAAACACGAAGATAGACACCCAAGAGGCACGACTAACCGAGTACAAGAACTCCTCGGCCTGTTCAACATCAAACCCTTGAAGAGGCAGAAGAAAAAGGGTAGGCTCTTTGAAACTGGAAGGCTTAAAATATCGCACCATCTGTGTGTTACAGCAAGGACACGGCATACGGAGGCGTGACCTCGTCTTCGGATTAACACCAGGAGTCGGACGGTACAGGATAGACGTAAAGGGCCACATCTTCAACGAAATAAAGGTAGTAGCAAAAGCAACAATGAGCCGACTCTAAGTAGAAACCAAAGAGATCTCAAGAGCGCAATGCTCACAGACAGATGACAAAACAACCTATTTATAGAAAACAAGTACAAGGAGCAAGGCAACTCACATTAAATGTCCACAACGACAAAGACATAAATGGTGCGCACTTTCCCAAGGAGACGAGTTGTTGCTTCAAAAAAAATGGTCGTACACGCACGGAAAAACAAAAAAGCTGAAAACGACAATGATTACTTGCGAACGACCAAAGGAGCAAAACATAAAACTATCATTTATTACTTAATACGAATCCAGAAGCAAAATGATATAGCGTTACAAAAAAGATAGGTAAAGAAGCAAACAGTCAAAGCACCCCCTCCCCGTCTCCAGGAACCAAAGGCTCGCCGTTGTACTCAGACGCAAATCGACGAAAGCAATCCGGTAGAGGAAGAATACCATCTACCCTGCACCTTGCCTAATCCTTCAGGTGCGCCTTGATACTCTGCATCTGTTTTTGATGACGTCAACCGCCTCGACATCATTTTCCACCATCGCCACAGTGAAACCCACTGGGTGGAGTGGCAAAAATCCTCTTGAAGCAACGCCCTCTTATCGACCACCAAACGATCGAGCTCTCGCTTAAAGCCGTTATAGCACTCCTTCATCTACCCAGACATAGTGCCAACTTTTAGAAATAAAGAGAGCAAAGAGCTCCAACAAAAAGAGAGTTGAACAAGAACCCGAGTAATAAAGCGCCGGCCGCTGTATACTCATGCTCGCTCAAGGAGTAAATGAAGAACCCTGGAATTAAGACAATCCCGGAAGGCCTGTAATCACGAATTATCCGGACATTGCACTTAGGACAGGAAAGCGACATAATCTCAAAACATTCCGAGCAAATGTTTAGGCAGCGCGGTAACCAAAAACAATGAGCTCCCCGACATGGTCAAATCAAAAAGAAAACCCGCAACAACAGAAAGGAAGAACGGTATTATAAGAGTGGAAGACAAAGTAATGAAACTAATGTGATAGAAAGGACGGGGCTTAGAAAAGAAAAAAGAGAAGAATCGGGAAATTGAGAACGGATGTGTCCCATCAAAGCATCGTTTCCCGACGCAACCTTTCGACACAAATCCCCAAAGAAATGACAAAAGCTCAGAACCAGCATGAATTGACACGTGGAAGTCGATGCAAATACGCTACTAAGAATCATAGGGAACAAAGGATGCATAAAACTAGTCAAAATTTTACAATAGCCCTCCCGTACGGGCAATGAAAGTCTTAAAAAAGAAAGGGAGGGGGAAAGGAAGAAAGACATCGCAAAAAAAAGCTACAGAAATAAAAGCTTCAAGCATCCTCCTCTACACTGGCTCCGATCGTATCGACCTTAGGGACGTTCGCCTCACCCCCAACGCTCCTAGTAGCGTCGATGCCATCTGCTGGAACCTCCTTCTGAGAAACGTCGCCCTCTGCAGCAGCTGATTGATTACCTTCTTCAACAATCTGAGACAGAGGTGCAAGTGACTGATTCTCCCCCGCATCATCCATGGGCACCTAGGGGGAACGTCGTCCCTTGACTTAGCAGAAGAGTCAGCATGCGCCTGGAATATCGTCGGAAAAACTTTCAAACGCCCGAAGATCGTAGATGCATCCAACTCATCATCATTCAAGACAGGATCATGCATATGTGCATCGTACTCTCTAGCTTGGCCGCCCCTGCCTCCAGGTCCTCAACAACATGCGAAAGGACCAACACTTCACCATCAGCCTCAAAGGCCCTCAACAACCTCAAAGTCCTGGAAATCTGCTTTAATTGAATAGTGAGAGGAAGGAGAGAGTCAGATTGGTCGAGATACATGCGTATCTTGTCTATGCGGATCTGAAAACGTTTCGATAGCTCTTCCGCCGTCTTGCGACGGGTAGAAGACTCCTTCTCATCCCGAGGTGCCTTCAAATGAGCCATTTCAAAAACATGCACCTTCTCCAAATCCTTGAGACGAGAGGACGTCTCTTATAGCTATGCCTCCAGCGCCGACTGACGAAGCACAAACTCCCCTTCCTTCTCTTCAAAGTCGACCCTCTATGCGGCCAATTCCATAGCAAAAGTCGTGGCGCGATCGCGCTCCTTTTTCAGCGCTTCCTGAACCTTCCTCAAGTCACCCCCAAGCCCTTCCTTCATAGCAACCTTCAGCTATTAATCGTAGGTCTGCACTAGCTGGTTCGTAGAACTAATAGCCTGCACAGTTTATTAAAAAAAAGAGAGGGAGAAGGAAGAAGAAGGAACCAGTTTAGTAAAGACGACAATTGAATGAGTCAGCTCCAGGCAATGAAAAGGCAAGAAATAATCCTTACCGACAAAAAACTCTACGACATATTTGCAAATCCGACAGCCAAAAAAAGACCCTTGGGGTCGAGAGACGAGCCAGGGACGTCACGAAGACAGTGAAACAAGTCAGCGCATGCAAACTTGTCCTGCAACAGCGAGTGTCCCCTCTTGTCATAACGCCAACGGAAAGAATGGTCAACTTCACCAGATGAATTAGACGCACCCTTTTTTGGAAGAATCAGCCTCGCCAGAGCAATGAACGTCTGAAGCAGATCACTTCTTCGAAGTGGGAGTTAGGAGCAGCACCACGCTCAGTGGAATTCGCCCCTAAGATCCCAACAGAGTGACCCGCCTTGTGACGACCCGTATCAAAATTAGTGGTACGTACGGACGGTATGTACAAGCGGTACGAATCCACGGTATGTACGGGTAAGGCATACGGACAGAACATATGGACGTATGGAAGAGCGTACAAACGAACTAGAACATTGTACGGATAAGCGGTACAAACGTACGGTCCATCCGGGGGACGATACGGACATGAAGGACCAACAATGACGATTTGGAAAAGTCGGGGTCAAAGTGAATGAAATGAAGGATTGGAGGACTTGACATAGGAATTATGTCATGTCATATGCGGGATTGGTCGATGAAAAAATGTCGGAACCTGATTGGCCAGAAAGCGTGTGGCACATCCGGATTAGTGGCCGTGGTGGACAAGGCATGGTGGCGAGTGGGGATTGGTTGACCTGGAGCCCAAGGAATGTAATTTGACATGTGATGAAATTAATAAACTTGGTGCCCAAGGTTTGTGACAAGTGTCGGCTAGAAGGACACATGGCGGCCAAGAGTCGGCATGTTGCGGACACATGTCGATTCCTATGCATCCCATTTTTCATATAAATAGGACCAAGGGCTGAGCTCATTTTGCAAAGGAGAGGACTTCTAACTATAGAGAGAATGAGTTCTAGTGAGAGAAGTACCTTTGCACCTTACCGTGCGAACGTAGCCGAACGTCCGCAAAAGGAAAAGAGCCATCGCTGAGGGAGGAAGCCGTTGCCGAGGAAGAGAGGGAGACTGCCGAGGAGAGGAAGGAGATTGCCGAGAAGAAGAAGAGGAGGTTGCCGGGATAGCACGCCTAGTACTGTGAGTGAACGTAGCATGTGTAGTAGCACATGGGGTAGTTAGATTTAGTTTAGTTTGATTGATTGCTTGCTTTCTTTAGTGATTGCTTGATTGGTAGAGTAGATTAGATTTAGATTTGAGTAGTGAATAGTAGATGCATATAAATATGCATAGTTAGGATAGTTACGGTTAAGGAAAACCGTATCAGGTTAGCGATTAGCGCTTAGGAGTTGTTAAGCCATATGGTAGAGTAGTTACGACTAGTGTGAGTAGTGTGCCAAGCAATGGAACACTTGAAGGGCTTAACAACGTGTAGAGAGAGTGGCTACGGTTAAGGAGAACCGTAGTGTGTGAGCGTTGGAGCGCTTGGGTCTATAGGACCAGTGACCTAGATTAGAGATCTAGAGTGGCTACGGTTAGTGAGAACCGTAGCAGTGTGGATGCGTTGGAGTGCATTAGTGTGAGAGAGAGAGCGTTGAGGCTTTGCATCCTCTATGGGTCATGATGGACGCCGTAGGGAGCGTACGTTGGAGCGTACCTAAAGGCATATATATAGTTACGGCTAATATACTGTTTGAAAGAACATAGGTGATCAGATAATCAAATAAGACAATCAAATAATCATATAATCAAATAAGATAAATCAGATAATCAAATAAGGATTGGATTAAGCATCGGTTTCAAACTCATATCACTAAAATAAAGTTAACCCGCTCTCCCTAAAAATTAACTATCATTTGATTATTCAAGTAAGCATTTAAAGTTCAAGCTTGATTTGCTCACAAAGTTTAATTTGTTCACAAAGTGATTTCCTCACCTATGTTCTTTCAAGCAATTTAACAAAACTTCTAGTGCCCCAATGAATTAGGTGGGATCGGTCTAAGATTAAGCATTGAGAATAACCATGAAAATCAATAGATAATATCCCAAATCTAACAACCTAATAGCAACAAATCATGAACTCCCCTTTAAAACCCTAAATTCAATGTAGAAACTACTCAAACATACAAGAAATCAAAGCGAACGAAAAAAAATCATAATTAAATAAATAAAAGAGTTCAGAAATCTTCTCCAAATTGTTAATAACGTTTAAATATCCTATCCCAAAAAACCAATAATCGATAACAAACTGTACAAAAATTGGATACAATGCGTCTATCACAGTCTATAAATCGAGCACTAGGATTTTATAATAAAAGAAAGGGACAATTGGAAATAAAGAAGTTCTAAAAAAAGTTTTGTCCATATACACCTTAATTTCTAAATTGTCATTTTGGACAAATCTACCTTTATATCAAAATTTTGACAATTTTAAGAGGAAAAAACCACAAAAACATGTTGATAGACAAGAAGAGAAAAATAGGTTTTAAGAATTTTTATTTTTATTTTGATGGGTTGTATAATAAATTTTTATTTTTATTTTTTAAATGAAAGACTCCATATGAATTAGAGGTTTAGAATATGGAATATGGTTAAAATTTATAATTTTGTTATTTCATTTTTATTTATAATTAAGGACATAATGGGTTTTTGATTATTAAAAAACTTATTCCACCAATCCTAACTAGATAAGTTATAGATGGACAATTAGAAAAATAGACATCCTTTTTTTCTAATTTTCCCTAAAAGAAATAGGTTTTGGTCGGTTCTGGGTTATTTTGGAAACTTTAAAATCTCGTCGAAAAGTGGACTGATTGGTCCCAAATGTAGACTGGTAGGCCTTTGACTCTATGGATCAGTTTTTTGCGTTAGCTTCATCAGCTCGAAAGTTTGATTTGTCTTCTATATATTTGATTGCCCTATTAGATTTGCTTCAAACAACTTGTAGATCAGAGCTAAAATTCTAATAAAGCTTGTGTCAATATATGAAATATCTAACGATAGAAAGTTTTCTATCTAAGACCAAACTTTTGATGCTTCTACATGATTTTATATCTTCAAATGTGTGTGCGCATCCCAATGGCTTGTTTTCCTCCAAACAATCTAAAACCTGTAAAAACTTTATAAAGGAGTAAAATACTATAAAACACACTTTGACTTAATCAAAGACTCCAAAAAAAGATGAAAAATAATGGTTAAAACCAATAAAAACATGTTACATCACTAGGGTATCAAATTCACAAAGACCAACAGAGTACACTACGAAGCATGAACAATGATAATTTAAATTACATTAAGATGAAATTGAGTTTTGGTTTACAAGTCAATAAAAATGTACAAAAAAAAAGTTGTAAAATCAATTAAAAGAAGCATTGGTCGAAGGAAAATCTTTTGAGAACTCGAATTACGGATGTATACTTATCCTACTTTCGTATGAAGTAACTATATATGCAATGTGATTCCTAAAAACTAAAATGTCGATTGTCAACAGAGGTTCAAACAAGCATTATGATCCTAATTCGATATATTTACAAAATGCATTAACATCCATTGTCGTTGTCCATCTAGGCTAAATTGATTTATTTAACAACTTTTTTGTTGTCACGATGAAATCAACTTAGAGCAGAATCTAAATGGCCAAAACTTTAACAATGAATAGCATATCTAGATGAATTAACTATATGATCAATTCTCAAATCAACCTAACATAATCTATCAGGAATTCCCCTTAGAAAACTTAATACAGTACTCAATGAAATAACTACTCACATATGGATAGAGAAACAAAATAAGAAATGGATAGAGAATTCATATTGAAATTGCAAATAAAGATAAAAGGATTTAAAAATTCTTCTCCACAAAAATGTGAGAATAAATTTTCTTCCTAAACCTTAAAAGCTGAGCAAAATCACACTAAAATGTCTCTAGTGTCTCTGAAAATTGAGACACCAGTTTGTAGTATAAGAGAGAAACCCTAAAATTAGATTCGGAAACATCATTAATGAAAGCACCGATAAGTTACCAGTTTGTATCAATATGTTCTTGGCGTCTTCGTTACCGATCGGGCACAAATATGTAACCAATCGATAATTGTCTTAAATTTTCACTTTATTTGACGCTTTAATGATCCAATTTTTTCTAGAATTTTCCCTTTGGCTACCATAGACCTACATACCCAAAAACAATGGAAAAAACAAGGGAAAACGATTTATTTTCCCACGACAAGTATCGCGGAGAACCATATGTTGTCCAATCTATGAACACAATCTAAATTTCCATGAAACTAATATGCATAACCTAATTCTCCCCCTAATTCGTAAATCTCATCCAATTTCCTAATTAGCTTAGTTTTTGCAGTTAATGGTTTACTTAACCAAATAACAAATAATCTAAACCAAATTAAACCTAGATTTATACCAATTTTAACCCGATTAGGAATTAACCAAACCAAATCTCTCTCTCTCTCTCTCTCTCTCTCTCTCTCTCTAGTTTTTATTTAAAAAAAGATTCAAAAATTTCGGGTGTTAAACGGATTCTAAAAGTCGATACAAGACCAAAAAAAAAAGAGTCGATACAAAACAGATTCATCACATACTTTTAAGGAGAAATAAAAGGGACAAATTTTGAGTAAGTAGAAATACTCCAAAGATAAAGTTATATATGTTAACGGCCCATATGTTCATTTGTACGTTTAAAACAATTATAGTATAATTGCTCGTAGAATATCGAGAATGTTTATCACTAAACCAACTGTGAAAGGCAATTGCAAATTTACAATTAATTTACTTTTCATCATTGATAGTGAGTATACAATTTAGCGCTTTTTTCTAGTAGCTTTTTTTTTGGTCAAGTAGCAAATTAGAAATCTTATAAATCCTTGGTCGTAATTGGCAACGGTGGCCAAGTAAGAGTACAAAGTTCTTAGAATCCATTATTGATCATAAATTATGATAAATTGAACTGAAATTAATATGTTAAAAACCAGAGCATACTTACTAGGTTCCAACTACCATTCAAGGCCTAATAATAGAAGGAAGAAGCGTGGAAGTATCATGAAAGACCAAGACTCTTTACTCTGAAGTGGAATATTTTGAATTATTGTTATATTCTTAATTAATCCGTTTTGCTGTGTTCCGATTAACTTTTTATTATTATTTTTATTATTAGGAGGTTCAGGGATCAGTGGGCATGTACATCTCTCAAGGCGAAGTCTACACTATGTAATTTTCATTTTTCTTTGGAAAGTGAACCCCTTTTAACACGAATTGAAACCGTTACCTCCAAGGTCCCCTATGTTTCCGATAACAATTTATGGATAGATGAAAGTAAAGAGAGATATTTGTTATTTTCAAAGAGATATCATAATATGGTACTGTTACTTATCATTACTAACAGGATTTTAGTTTTCAAATAAAATAGGTAAGGTAAAACCAAAACTAGAGAAACTAGATTATAGTTCTTCGAAATGAGAAGCAGAGCAAAAAATGAAGACATTGTGCTTTGAGCTGAAGTCTAGGAAATAAAGAATCCATACATTAATTTTCAATTTGTCAAAAGGAAAAATATCTCAAGACCACAAGATACAATGAAAGGTTAGTGGAAGTAGGTTTTGTGTAGTTTGCTTTCGAAGACAACATTTTGATTAACTAATTTATAACTCAACGACAACTCAACTCCGTGAATACATCTTCGGTCATTGACATTGTACCACTTTCAGATTGGAATTGACTTCCAGTGAAAGCAGGAGCTTTAGGTATAGGAATGATGATTGTCTCACTGCCAAGCCAACTTATTACAGAGCCCATGGTTGGTCTCTTTGTTGCATTCTCTTGAACACACAACAAACCAATTTGTATCAACTTTATGATCTCGTTTCTTGGATGCTCTGTCAAGAACGGATCAATTATAATCTCCGGCTTTCGGTCAACCCATCTCTTCCATGCCTGCACCAAGAAAATGTAAATGATTTTAACTTTCTCTACAGAGGTTTGAATATAAAGAAATGAAATAAAAGACTGATATGTGAAGAAGCTTACAAAAGCTGCAAGGCCTTCTCCTTCGAAGTTGTTGTTTCTTTCACCACTTATTATCTCTAGAAGCATAATACCGAAACCATAAACGTCAGATTTAGCTGAGATTTGCCCGTGATTCAGGTACTCAGGAGCCATATATCCACTGCATATATGCATACCAATACCATTAATTCATGATTGTTTGATCCATTTATATGTCTTCTAGGTTGATTGATATATACATATATATATATATATATATATATATATATATTCTTACCGGGTTCCAGCTATTTTTTTTGTTTCAACTCGAGTCTCGTCAGTGTCGAACAACCTCGCTATCCCAAAATCTGCAACTTTAGGGTTCATCTCTGCATCTAAAAGGATGTTACTCGCCTTCAAGTCTCGGTGAATGATCTTTAGCTGAGAATCTTCATGAAGATAAAGAAGACCTCGAGCAATGCCTTCTATAATTCTGAACCTCACCTCCCAGGTAAGAACCGAACGCTTTTCTTCATCTGCAGAGTTTAAAGAAACAATGTTTTGCTAAAAGTCTCTAAAACTATAACAAATGCCGTTGTTTTTCGAAGGCTCACCGAAGATAAAGTGATCAAGGCTTGAATTGGGGACAAACTCGTAGACAAGAATCTCTTCATCTCCTTCACTACAGAACCCTAGAAGTTTAACAAGATTCCTATGTTGGAGTCTTGTCAAGAGTGAAACCTCATTCTTGAACTCTATATCTCCTTGTCCTGAACCTTTTGTTAATCTTTTCACTGCTATCTCTTTACCGTTAAATAATGTCCCCTGAAACCGGTTTTAAAGATCAGTTACCTATACAAGACAAAGATCAACCAATAAATCATTATTATGAAAATCTTTTGACTACCTTATAGACCATACCAAATCCACCTTGGCCAAGCTTATTTTCAGAAGAGAACTCATTGGTTGCCGTTAAGAGCATACCGAGATCAAACCGTAACATAAACTGACCATCAGAATTAGAGTACTCTGCATTACCATTGATTATGTTGTTTGATTTTCTCCTTCGTGCATGGACTTTGGTGAAGCAAATAAACACCAAAAGATTGATGAAAGTAAAAACAACAATTATTGCGATAATTCCGCCATCTCCAATTCTTCTTCCTGCAAATCATTAGCACCCCTTTTAGCCGGAGAACCTCTTTATTATACTTATAAATTTTGGCACTGCTCTAACTCATTTGTTTTACCTTTCTTGTCTGTTATAGAGCTCCCCTTTTCCTGAGCCGGAGGTCTTGGAGGCGCAGGAACTCTGGTTACATTACCGAAAGCACCATGGAAAGGATACAGATCCCACCTGAAAAAACAGCTTGGACGATAAACCTCCCCTCCTTGTCTTCCCCAAAACAGTTCTTTAAAAAGCGTCACGCATTGTCGCAAACATGTCTTGCAATCTTGGGAAGTTATGTCGGGTGTGCATTGCATTAGCATGTAAACATTTTGAAACTCCGTGAACTCGGCTTTTACGGCACTATAGTACTTAAGCACCGTGGAATTTTCAACTTCCGCGGCAGCCTTGAGGGTCCGATTAACCGTGGCATTCCACTCTTGTTCGAAAAGGGTCATGTTTCTCGATGACTCAATACTTAGTGGACTATTGTATCCAATGGCAGGTCTAAGCTCGAGGTACCCAAAAGTTGAGTGGTTTGAGGAACTTACAAGACAAGAAATATTGTCTTCATCGTCTTTGTCCCACGTGAACGAATCTTTGCGGTTTTGACACAGATGTTGTATACCCTGAGTCGCTTTTTCGACACAATTGATACAAGCTTCTCGCTCATAGCCTCTTGCGCAGAGGGCAAGAGCGAGAACTCTGTTGGGACTTTTGCCGAGTGAAGCGTTGTAGAATCCACCATTGGTGACGACTTTATTAGCAAGAGTAGAGAAGAGATTCTGACGATTTTGACCGTAGCTGCTGTTACCGTTGAAGAAGCTTCCGGTACACCCGACGGCGTTAGTGACTTCGAGGTTTTGAAGGACAAGAAGAATAGAAGAAGCGAGGAAGATCATCATAGTAGGGCATGCACCCATTTTTTCAAAATTAATGATAACAACTTTATAAAATACTTTTAATGTACTATTTCGTTATTGTTAAGATGTAATCGATTTTAGAGCTTTCTTATTATATTTATATAGGAGAGATGAGAAAAAGAGTATTACTTGACTTGACAAGTTGTGTATTGGTCAAATTTATTTGGAATACCAACATGTGATCCCCAAGCATTACGTACTTTCTTAGTTTTCTAGCTCCAAACTTGTGTTGAAGTTGTCAAGTCTATGATTTTCGTATGTTTGCGAGGGACTCTACAACTTATATTATGGTTAATCGAAATATTAATTGTAGTTATATTAATTGCAGAAAAGTGAGGAATTGTGTAACATCCATACCTGACGATTCCGTCGAGGAACGTCGGGAATCATCAAGGACGGTTCGAGGATCGCCGAGGAAAAGTGAGTTTGGTTGAAACTGGTCGACGAATGATCCGAATAATTGAGAAAAACTAAGTCTAGACGTAGAATTCCGAGGAATCCGCGTGATTGGTCAAATGAGTCACGTTCAAACAAGATTGGTTCGGACAAAAATGGAATGTTCGGACAGAAATAGAAAATCTTCGGACGGAAACAGATAAGATACGAATAAAATGGATAATATCCGAAAAAGATAAGGAACCTTCGGATGGAATCAAAATTCGTTGAGGATTCCTGGGCCGGCATCGTAGACTCATGGGCCGATATCGAGAATTCATGGGCCAGTGTCGTGGATCGATAGATTGATTTCGTAGGATCGTGGACCAAGTATCAAGACTGGGCCCGATGGTTAGGCCCAGCCATGGTTCGGTGATTAGGGTGATTATTAAATTAAATAATCGCAAACTCTAAGTGTTATAAAGAGACTTAATCACCGAAAACCTTAATCAAACACTTAAGAACTCCGAAAGAACCTAAGTGCAATTCTTATAGTTTCTGCTGCCGATCGTCGAAAAACAGTGAGGATTCACCATTCGCGATCGAGGATTGACGTGTTTTAGCGAGGATATCTTATTATATAAAAGAGAGTTTTTAAAAGTTAGTAACTTATAGGATGGTGACACGTGTCATATTCATCGATTCAAGATTTTGACACGTGGCAAAGTTGAGAAAATGTCAAAAATTATAATAAGGAAACTATACAAATATATAATTAGCTAAACTATACAAAAATATAATTAGCTACCATTATTCGGTAAATAAAAAATTTATATAGAAAATATACAAATTGTTATTTCTTAAAAAATATAAACTTTCATAATTAAGAAAATTTAATTTTAAAGGAAAAAATTGTAAATATTGAATTCTATAGAAAATATACAAATTATTTTTTTTTTTTAAAAAAGTAAACTTCCATAATTAAGAAAAACTATATTTTTTTTAAAAAAAAATTGTAAATATTGAATTCTATAGAAACAAAAATAAAATTTCTAATTCTAAAGGAAAAAGAATTGTAAATATTGAACTCTATATAAACAAATAAGTAGTCTCATATTTTCTCAACAAACAAAAATGTTTTCTTCAAAAACACCATCATATCTCCAATTTAATTTTATTGGTAAATCTTTTATTCTTTTTATTTTATTTTAAAAAGTTATGTTAATTTAATATTATGATGTTTTTGTGAAATCGTTTTACTTATATATTTTTTATGATTATTATTTTTTCTCTAATTTTGGTTTTATTTTTTTCTACTTTTCAGAAAATATAATTAATTTATTATTATGAGGTTTTCCTAAAAAATTTATTTCTATTTTTATGATTATTAAATTTTTCTTTAATTTCTATTATTTTTTCTTATACTTTTCAGAAAATGTCTATCATCCAAAAGAAAATGAGCAAATAAATTCAAAATAACGACAGTAATTTATTTTTAGGTCGGTTTGAAAACAAAGATCAAATATGATTAAAAATAAATAAATCTTATTCAAATAAATATAAAACAAACTATATATTATCTAAATAAATAAATAATTATAACTTTGTTAAGATTTCTTATGGGTGAATGATTTTGGATAGGTATTCTCAATATTTTATTATATATGTATATTTACGGGTAATTTAATTCTATTTTTTAAATTTTTTTATAATTTTATTCTTAGATATTATAAAATCGTAGATTATAATCCCGCGTATATGCGGGACCTAATCTAGTATCGTAGAAAATTGGGTAAGTATCGATTACTAAGTGTTATCGATATTCCTCTCTAGTATCATCGAAGGAAACGATGATCTAATCATTAACGAATGTTTATGTTGAGGTACGACGACAGACCTTGGTGAATTGTCGAGAAACTTACATTCGGCATCAGAGATCTGTGGACGATTGTCGAGTTTTCGGGTAAGTTTTGATAACGACTTTGTGTTTATCGATAAATCGTTAAGTATCATCAGGGGAAAGATGACCTGATTGGTGTTACTTGTTTATCATGGGAGATCAAAGGTTTCTGTCGAGGAAAAATCGTAGATCGTCGAGGAAACTATAGATCTGTCGAGAATTAAGCATCAAGAGGTGTCAGAAAACCTAAGTTTGTGAATTCGAGGTGAGTGTGTGACCGTGGCTAAGTCTAGGGTTATTTTCTTGCATTAGATTCCTTGTCTTTGATGTTTGTACATGGAAAATATGTAAGACGCGCGTTATTGTTTTGTGAATGATCTATGGTGTTCGGATTATCACTTAACGAATTAAAATATGAGAGAAACTGACATGCATTATTGATAACGTGAATCGAAGTATTGATTATAATTCTATGACTATGGCCTGGTGAGACGGGACGACCGCTCCACTAAAAATTTCGTTGCTTACGCCTCCTTTTGGATGCAGGTAAAGATAATGATACTTGTTGCTGAACCAGCTCGTGAGGACGAAGGCACAGAAGGGAAGGATGGTGGATTTATGATGGATTTTTGGGTAGTTATGTTCGGATTTTGTTAAGGTCTAGTAGTAAAAACTGATGTTGTACTAGAACCCCTATTTTAATCTTAAATAATTTAGTTTATGCATGCTTCTGTCGAATTTAAAGAACAAACGCTGAGAATGTTAAAAAATAATTGAAAATTGTCGAAAACGCCTAAGTGTAAAATTGAGAAAAATAACTTAGGGTGTTTCAAATTGTCCACACATAAAATCAGAATTATTGAGACGACCCTTTCGTCAATAGAAGGAAAAGTTGAGAACAAAACTAAAATTTTTAGTAAAACATCTATAAATTATTATTTTTTATTTTTTTTTTGTATGAATGTTAAATTTATTCAACCAAAAAAAACTTTGTACAAAGAATGTTGCCTTAAGCTAAATGTTGCTGAGAATTTTTAAATGGAAAACATATAAGGTCTTAGCTATTCCGAGAGCCAAACCAAATCCTTAGTCCATCTTCATGCTTGTTGGTTGATGCTAGAATATTTGAAAGGTTGTTTCTAACTTTGCGATCAATACTGGTAGTCATAAGTTTGGAGGAGATGCCAAGTTCTCCATGTCTACGACGGTTCCAATCACACCAAATCGAGTGAACACTTGTTTGGAAGACATAACGTAGAATGAAGAGCTGAGTAGGTTGTCGACGGGAGTCCAAAAGCAACGACATGATCGTCGAGAAGACGGTTGTAAACTGGTTTTGAAGCAGTCCTCGGGTTAGATTTCCCCAGACCTGAGCCGAGTAGTTACAGTGAAAAAATAGATGGTGCAGTGATTCCATCGGTTGACGACAGAACACACATGATGTATCTATTCTCGTGTTCCAACAGCTCATTCGTTCCCCTGTCGTTAGCCTATTATGCATAGCTAACCATACAAGAAAGGAGTACTTAGGAGTTGAAGAGAAGAACCATGCTCCTTTGTACCATTCCTTGATTGGTCCCACTTTCCTGAGCTTGTTTAGTGTGTTTTTTGACGAGAAAGACGCTTTGAATTTCCCCTCCACACCTTCCCACTTAGCAATGTCCGGTTCTGTATTCATCTCTCGTCCCCTTATGAGAGCAAGTTCTCTTTCTACCTCATTATACACCTCAATGTGATGCCTTCTTTGCCTATGTGATGTAGCTTCCGCTACCGTGGGGTTAGGAGCAATTCCCATCTCGATGAACCCTCTGTCTCCTAACCGATCATGTAGGCAGCCCATGGAGCACCAAGTATCATACCAAACTAATGTGTTGAGTCCACTTTGCACTTCCATCCTATGTAAACGCTTGGCCTCTGCTCGATATTTTAGTAGTTTTTTCCATATCCAAGTCCCACAATTAGACTCCGTCACCGACCAAAATGACTCTCCCTGCAGCAGCTCACGCTGGACCCATTTCACCCACAATGAAGTAGTTCCCGATGTTAGGCGCCAGATCAACTTGAAACAACAAACTTTATTTGCAACATCAATCTCTTTGAGACCTATGCCTCCTTCCGCTTTCTGCCTACAAACTTCTGTCCATGCTAACTTTGTTTTTCGATAATCTAAGTCACTCCCCGACCATAAAAACGCTCCACAAAGCTTCTCTAGTTCCCTTATACACGCTCTTGGTAGTCTAAAACCTGAGATCCAAAAATTAATGATGCTTGAGATGACGGATGAGAGCAATTGTACCCTTCCTGCATAGGAGAGAAAGCGATGCTTCCAAGACCCCATTCTGTTTCGAATTGTTTCAATAAGGTGAAGATAATCTACTGAAGACATCCTTTTCGTTAACAGAGGAAGGCCAAGATACTTAACCGGAAGAGATCCCACACCAAACAGAAACCGAGAGATTAGATTTTCTCTTGTGACTAAAGAGACCCCCGACATAAAGAGTGTAGACTTTTCAAGACTAATGCGCAGCCCTGAGAGTTTTGCAAATTTCCGAAACACCTCCAAAATTCCTTCCGTTGAACGAGGGGTCCCATCACAAAATACCATCAGATCATCTGCGAAACAAAGGTGAGTAAGCTTTATATTCTTACATTTCGGGTGATAGCCAACATGTCGATCCAGATCAGCTTTAATTTATCAAGCATCGAAGAGAGTACATTCATACATATTAGGAACAAGTATGGAGATAACGAACAACCCTGTCGCAGTCCCCTTTTGCTTTGGTAGAAACCAGCCAATTCACCATTCACGGACAGAAAAAGACGCCGAAGAGATACATAACTCAACACATTTTATGAATGCATTCGGGACTTTAATCGCAGCAAGAACTCGTGTGACAAAAGACCACTGGACTGAATCGAACGCCTTCGAAATATCTATCTTCATCGCACAGCGTGGAGTTCCATTTTTGTGATAATCTTTCACTAGCTCCGAGGCCAACAAAATATTCTCGATCACCAATCGATCTTTTACAAAAGTTGATTGATTCGGAGCTATAAGACCTGGTAGAAGCAGCTTTAAATGATTAGCCAATAACTTAGATATCACCTTGTATAGAATGTTGCAACAAGAGATCGGTCGAAAATCTTTCATCTTCCTCGCCAGAGAATTTTTAGGAATAAGAGCTAAAATTGTAGAGTTAACACCTTTCAGGAGAAATCCAAACTTGAAAAAGGATTGGATCGCGATTATGAAATCTTTCCCCAATATAGCCCATACACTCTTGAAGAACTCCATAGTGAAGCCATCCGGCCCTGGAGATTTGTCTCTCGGCATAGAAAACAAGACCTTATGAATCTCATCCTCTGATACCTCATCCATTAAACTTGAGCATTCATTTGCCGAACATTCAAATTTGACTAGACTTCGTGCTTCCTCCATCGAAATGCCCTCATAGTCTTCTGGAACCAGATTCATGTACTCCGAGAAATGCCTTACAGCTTCAGATTTTATGTCTACCGAATCAAGTAACACTTCACCGTTCCTATTGACAATCTCATTGATGGAGTTTTTTTTATCATCTTTCCTTTAGAGCTCCATGGAACACCTTGTTATTTTTATCCCCCACCTTTAGCCAATGCAGTTTGGCTTTTTGTTTTAGAATCCGCTCCTCAATCGTTGCCACACGATCCCATCGTTCATATGCGGCTGCTTCCTCCTCCATAGCTAGCTCACTCGGGTTTGAATGAGAGACATTCTGCTTGTGACATAACTCGTTGTATGCTGCCAAAGCTCTCTTAGACATGTGATGGAGCTTGTCTTGTCCTAATTGTCGTAAGAGAGGTTTTAATCCTTTTAATTTCTTTGTAAACAAATACATAGCTGCTGTAGAGTGATATAAGGGTTGTGTTGACTCCCAGTACTCCCTCACCATCACCTCAAATTCCGGTACTAACACATTTGCAAATTTAAAAGGAACCCTCTTACTTTGAGAAAGAGATTGAATTCGAACTCGTCCCCTTAAGTGATCAAAACAGCCCCCTGCTTCGAATGTGCAGTAAGCATCGGCGTGGTTATGCAGCCACTCCATATTCACCAGCACTCTATCGAGCTTTTTATATATCAATTCTTCCTCCCGTTTATTACACCATGTGTACAAAGGGCCCTGTGAACTCATATCCATTAAGACACAGTATTAAGTCATGTCTTGGAACTCCCGCATCCCCACCATTACCCTGTGAGAGGTTTCAAAGCTTGAGTGCTCCTCCAAGTTCAAAATTTTATTAAAATCACCACAAAGTAGCCATGGTAATCCTTGTGTGCTTGCTGAATCATGTAGCTCTTTAATTTCTCTCCATAATTCCCTACGTTCCTCCACAAAGTTGGATGCGTAAATAAATGAGCAAAGTAATTCATTTACTGCACTCTCCATCAATATCGAACATGTAATCATTTGACCACTCTTGGAAATCACCCTAGCCTTCACCTTTGAACTCCAAACAACCCAAATACGTCCCAATCTGTTAAACTCATAATTTGTTTCAACATTCCAGCCTTCAAACGTAGATGAAATGATACTAGTCACTCGGTTTTCTTGTACTCGAGTTTCCAATATACATCCAAACTGAAAATTATTGTTTTTAATCCACTCCTTCATCACCAATTGCTTCCTCCTTTTGTTAAAACCCCGTATATTCCAACAGAAACTTGACATTAAATTTTTTTTTGTTGGTTCCTTTTGTTTAAGTGGCTCGGAACATGATTGTTTGCCCTTTGAGAAACTGCTGACAAAACTCGGTGAGCACTCTTTTGAGTTGCGTGGGAGTGAAGCTCTTAGCAAGCCTTCTTCATCCCCATGCGCATCACCCTCAGACTCCATCACCTTCTCTTCCATTCCCTTTTTATTAGCCAAGCCAATTACTCCCTCTTCACTTACTGTGAATGTTTCCACCTCTATGGTAACCAAAGAGTTGTCCTCTTTTTTGCTTCCCACTTGTAAGATATTATACCTTGACTGCGACGCAATTGTTACTTCCGGCTGGCGATGAAACAGTTGTCCAAGCGTTCTCATTTTCTCCCTCCTATGAGCATGGTAAGTCAGAGAGTGGGATTAGCTCCCCCTCCTCCAGACCCACCTCATGTTCTGCCTCTTTCTCCGTCGATGGTTCATGTGATTCAGTTTGTTCTATCCCCACTTGTTCCTCGACATTTCCTAGTATAATCAAAATCTCCCCACTCTTTTCCTCCACTTGACTTACTTGGACTACCTCCCTTTCCCTTTGTTTATTACTCTCTTGCATCAAGCATTCTGACACACCATGACCCCATTTTTTGCAACAGTCGCAACGCACCGGTAACCATGGGTAATCAAACAAGACTTCCTTCTCCCCCATACTCTTGATGTTAAAATAGCATGATTTCGGTAGCTCACTAGATAGATCCACATTAACAAAGACCTTTGCCTCATCAAACTTTGTAACCAACTCAGTTTCCTGGTGTAATCGGATTGGTTCTCCCACAGCACTTGCGAGGAAGCTCAATCCTTTCCAACTGAACATCAAGTGGGGAACTTGCTTTATCGAGATCCATAGCGGCATCGATTTCACCTCCGCTTGAGCCTCCTCAATGATAGGTGACCACCTAGATACGATCATGGGAATTTGACATATGTTCCACATCCCTCTCCTCAAAACCCTTTGTCTCACAGCCTGGTTCTTAATTCTGAACTTCACCGACGTATCATCAATGCTAAAGACATCAACTTTGATTGTTTTATCCCCCAAATTTCAAATCTTATTAACGATTACATGTATTTTTGCTACATGTGGAGCCGTAGCCGCAAATCGTCCAACCAAAAACTCCTCCCATAGTGGTTGAGCATCAACAAGGACCTCCTCTGGCATCTCTACCGTTGCCTTACCTCCCACTTCCGAAACAGCAACTTCAAATCTTTGCAAACTTTGTTGCGTCGCAGCCGAGATCCACGACTTTTTTACCTGAGCATCTGATTTATGGGAACTCGCCGGTAGAGAAGTACCCTCCGTGAGATCCACCATGGTGTCACCGGCGGCCGCCGCTGGTAACGTGCGTAGTGGGAAAGCTGTAAACCCTAGTCGCTAACTCAATCGCCCTCCAATCACCCTTGCTGACCTGGCATCTTCCCTTCTTAAATTTGTAAATACCACATCTATAAATTATTATTAATGTTGGAACCATTGTTTAGTTACATAACATCATAATTAACTTCATTGTTTCACCATAATTCTACTGTTCTTTTTAAATTTAGTATATTTTAGAAAAATCTTTTGAGACCCAGTAGGCTTCCACGTACTTGCTACATGAAATTCTTTTGTTAATCAGTTTTGAAGCCATTACTAGTCTTTTGATTTGGTCGTGTGGTCCTTTGGAATCATACATGACATCAATTTTCTTATACCTGCAGATCCAACGCGTGCGTCCATAATGCTTATAAATGTTTATAAATTAACATCGGAAACAATGTCGTTGTTTCCAATGTCAGAAGAAATAATGAATTTTTTGACGAGTCGCTTACGTTATGATATAGAAACCTCTTACTCCAAAATACGAAACCTTGAGAAAACGGATATTAGTTGACTTCCAAACTGACAAAACGGGTATGAATTAGTTGACTTCCAAACTGACAAAATGTCAAAATGTGTATTGGTTGATTTTTATAGATGTGAAAATGGCAAATCCGTGCCTAGAGCTTTCAAGGCCGTAGACGAAATAAAAGTAATAATCTTATATTACATGATATTTAAAAATAATATAAAATAATTATGATAGTTCTGTAAGTCAAATTATATAATGTTTAGTATACAAAATATATAGTATATAAATAGTCTTTTCTATATTTAAGATAATAACTATATTAGTTGGCCACCAAACTGAGAAATTGTGTATTGGTTTATTTTTAATTTAGAGGACCATATTTTTTATTTTATTTTTTGTACAATTTGTTTTTTCAAAAATAGAATATTCAAATCACATTTTCAAATTTTGGCTCAAGCTTTTATGGAACATTGGCACGGCACTGGATTCACTGCAGCGTCCGATGAAGATTCACTCCTCTGACCACCTTCCAAAAGAACAACGTAAGCCCAAGGTTGATTCTGATGTTGGGGCCATAACCACCAAACCACGTAAATGTTTTATGAATGATGTTCCACAATAGGACAATAGATTGATGCCAAAAACATGGGCTTCGCCAACTTTAGTCCAGGCTCGGGAGTGATTTTTCGCTAGCAAATAAAGACATGAAATGCAACAACCAACAAGGAACTATTTAGAAAAATGAAGATATTTTGCTTTGAGCTAAAGTTTAGGAAACAAGAAATTCAAACATTAACTTTTATTTCTCAAAAAGGAACATTAAATTTTATTTGGCAAAGAGTGAAAATTTCTCAAGACTACAAAACAATAAAAGGCTCCTTGATCATGAGCAGCGAGAGTTTTTAGAGACATTGTCGAATAAGTCAACTCGTATGCTATTAAAATTGTATAAAGTTGGTTTGTTCTCGGTTAAGTCTTGTCTGAATTTTGATGTATGTATTTGTGCAACTTTTTATCAGTCTCGGACCTCTCGGTTTAGTGAGTTTTGTACATAAAGCATGTAACAATTTTTTTTTTTTCAAACATATATATATATATATATATATATTACACGAATTCTCTCTTGATTATGTTACGCTAATATGTGCTTTAAAGTGTTTCTGTAAAAGTGATTTTTCTAATCTTTACAACAGATTAAGGCGGATGAGGAAAAGTAAATGTTTATAGAGTTAAATTGTACTTTTGTCTATGTTTCCTTTTGTATTTTTTTTTTTTTTGGTTGTATATTACTGATGATTTAATTCACTCAATGACATAAAATAAACACTTGCTTAATCTATATATTCTCCTAACACTTAATTAGATGTATAAGTTTACAGAGTGATCTTCAGTTTCAACGAGGACTTAAATCGGTGATTGAGAGCTTATTTAACGACAACGTGCCAGCTTCACCTTCGGCTCGATTCGGTGCATCGGTTCTATGCAATTCGACAGGAAGATGTGTGGTGAAACCAGCAGCTGTAGGTAAAGGAATCGCGATAGTGTCACTTCCAAGCCATTGAATAACCAAACTCATGGTTGGTCTTTTTGCAGCATTCTCTTGAACGCACAACAAACCAATGTGGATGAATCTCATGATTTCCTTTGTCGAGCTCCTACTCAGGACATGATCGATGATACTCGCAGCCTCGCCCGAAACCCAACACTTCCATGCCTATGTTATTATCATCACAACTTTATACTCAATAAATTTTGAGAATCATTTGTGTATAAAGTAAGAAACAATACTTAATTATATGCTTACATATGCAGGGAGCCCGAGGGATTCGAAATAGTTCTTGTTACTTCGACCAGTTATCATCTCGAGAAGTACGACTCCGAAACTATAAACGTCTGTCTTAACCGAAAATCTTTTGTTCCTAACGTACTCAGGAGCCATATACCCCCTAACATGCAACAATAACATTACAGAATGTCCAAATTAAAAAAAAATATCTGACTTTCTGCAAAAGAAAAACAGAGGATCTATGTTTTGTGTAACAGATTCTGTAAAAACAGAGCATACTTACAAGGTTCCAACTACTTTTCTTGTCACTGCTCCAGTCTGGTCCATGTTGAACAACCTTGCCATCCCAAAGTCTGAAACTTTAGGATTCATATCTGCATCTAAAAGGATATTGCTCGCCTTCAAGTCTCGGTGAATAATCTTCAGCTGAGAATCTTCGTGTAGATAAAGAAGACCTCGTGCAACGCCTTCTATAATTCTGGACCTCATGTCCCAAGTTAGTAGCAAACGCTTCTCTTCATCTGCAAGTTTCCAAAGAAGCATCAATACTGAACATTCAAATCTCACACAGCATCTAAGTGAAAGGCTCACCAAATATGAAGTTGTCGAGGCTTGAATTGGGGACAAACTCGTAGACAAGAATCTCTTCATCTCCTTCATTACAAAACCCAAGAAGTTTAACTAGATTCCTATGTTGGAGTCTTGTCAAGAGTAAGACCTCGTTCTTGAACTCTATATCTCCTTGTCCTGAGCCTCTTGTTAGTCTCTTCACTGCTACCTCTTGCCCGCCCGGTAATTTCCCCTGCAAACCGATTCTCATGCTATAAAGATTTCTGACCCATCTAAAGATTCATATTGATAGAAGTTTTTTACAAGTTTATTCACCTTGTAGACAGATCCAAATCCACCTTGGCCAATCTTGTTTTCAGGAGAGAAATCATCAGTTGCGATTAGTATCATGCAAAAATCGAACCGTAGCATAGATTGACCACCAGAATCACACTGCTGCTCTGCACAACCCCAAAAAAAAAAAAAAAACTTATGAGCAATGATGCATCACAATTTTTTTTATTGAAAAGCATGACAACATACCATTGGTTCCATTGTTCGATTTTCTTATCCGACTATAGGCTCTGATCAGACCGATAAACAAGAGAAGATTAATGACGATAGGAACCACAAATATCGCGATAATTTCTCCTGCAAGATTAGCTTTTTTTTATATATATTTGTATAAGAATCTCATATTATTTCACAGGTGACAGACAATGTTTATCAACTCAGTTGTTTTCAGACCTTTCAAGCGAGTGATGGAGATTGCTTGTTCTCGAGGAATCAAAGCTCGAGGAGGTGCAGGAACTCTTGTTACATTAGCAAAAGCGCCGTAAAAGGCATAAAGATCCCACCGGAAAACACAGCTGGGTCGACAAACCCCGCCCCCTTGTCTTCCCCAGAACTGGTCTCTAAAATAGGTAACGGACTCTTGCAAACATCTCTTGCACGCACCTGAAGTTATGTCTGGTGTGCATTGCATCATCATGTAAACATTTGGAAACTCAGTGAACTCTGCTTTGACAGCACCGTAATACTTGAGAACCGTTGTGGAAGTGTCAGTGGTTGCAGCCTCGAGCGTCCGGTCAACCATTGCATCCCATTCTTGGCGGAAAAGGGCCATGTTCTTGGCGGATGTGTCGATAACAACAGGGCTCGGGTCATTAGTAGCCGGTCCAAGCTCGAGTTGCCGATAAGTATAGTGATTTGTGGTACGTACAAAACAAGAAACATGGTCTTCATCGTCATTGTCACAATTGAACGATTCAACGCGATTAGAACAACTTCTTTTAATCTGTCGAATGGATTTTTCGACGCAGTTGATACAACCTTGCCGCTCGTAGTCTCTTCTACAGAGGGCAAGAACGTGAACTCCATCGAGTGATGCATTGTAGAATCCACCATTTGTGGTGACTTTATAAGAAAGAGTAGAGAAGAGAGAGTCGCGGTTTTTGTGGTAGCTACTGTTGGTGGGGAAGGAGCTTCCGACGCAGACGAAACCGGCTTTAACGCTGTGGAGGGTTTGAAGGAGAAGAATAAGGGAAGAAGTGAGGTAGATCGCAGCAGAGTTCTTCATTATTTATTGTTAAGAAATGGAGTTTAGGGACTTGTTCATTGTTTCTTTTTGTTAATGAGGGAATAAATGTTATATTTGTATAATTAGGTCACATGAGAGAGAATTGGTTTTGATTGACTATACAAGTAAGAAATTTGAGCATTGGTTGACTTCAAAGATGACCAAAACAGATTTTAGAACCTCAGAAGGGGTTTGGTCGTCTTCCACTGTCTCACATATGCCGCATGTATAGGCATTGAATTGAAATAGCCGTATAGATCGGGTAAACACTTTTACGATATAATCACTTCGTGTAAATTAAGGTTGTGTCTCCATGTAAACCCCAAAATGGACATCTTTTTCGTTGAATAACAGTTTTTATTTTTGGTCGCGTGACCAAAAGTCTTCCTTTGCTAAGTCTACGTTGGTACAGAACAATGAATATCACAACTCAAAAAATAATAATAATAAGTGGAAATTGCATATATAACAATTTCTGAGAAACTCGTAATGATATATTGGGCCTATATTGGACTTACGATTCATGTATATAGGCCTCATTGTACTTAGGGTTTACAAAACAGAGGTTGTAATGTGTATAAAGGGGATTGCCTTTCATCTTTAAAATATACAGAAAAATATTCAGACTTTTAAAGCGTTCCTCTGTTTTATCATGGTATCAGAGCTCTGAATCAACTACAAAAGATTCAAGTTCGTTCTCAAGACTCGCTACTGCTCCGCGCGACTCTTGCTCTTTGTTACGCTGACAGTTTGTTGGATTTACTTCTATTGACAAACTATCTGTGAAAAATGAATGAATCTGGACCGGCGATGAGCGTAACCAATCTGGGCTCGTTGTCTTCTGGCTCTGCGAGATCTACTGTCGTGGGTACACGACTTGAAGGGACACGTCGCACTATATCTCCGTACGACTTGTCATCTAGTGACAATCCAGGCACTCTGATCTCGAAACCTCTGTTGCGTGGGCCGAACTACGATACATGGGCGGCAAATCTGAGGTGTGCTCTTGTGGCACGAAAGAAGTTTGGGTTCGCCGATGGAACGATTGTGCGACCCGATGAAGAATCTGAAGACTACGAGGATTGGACAGCGAACAATGCTCTAGTCATTTCATGGATGAAGTTAACCATTGATGACACTATCTCTGAATCGTTTACACACATCGAGAACGCAAGTGAATTTTGGATGCACACCAAAATAAGGTTCGGTGTGAAGAGTGGACAACGAGTGCAACGACTTAAGACGGAATTGGTTATGTGTCGTCAGAAGGGACTTGCCATTGAGGCATACTACGGGAAATTAACTCAACTGTGGAGAAGTTTGGCCGATTATCAAAATGCCAAGACAATGGAAGAGGTGCGAAAGGAACGAGAAGAAGATAAATTACACCAGTTCTTATTGGGACTTGATGACTCGCTTTATGGAGGAGTAAAGTCTTCGCTTCTCTCACGTGTACCGCTTCCCACACTTGATGAAGCATATCAAGTTTTAGCACAGGATGAGGAATCCAAACTTTCATCAAGACAGTTTGAGGAAGGAAATACTGGTGTCAGCTTTGCGGTTCAAACAAGCACACGTTCATCTCACAACGGCACAGTGGTGTGTATTGTTTGTGGTCGTCAAGGTCACACTGAGGCAAACTGTTTTCGCAAGATAGGTTACCCGACGTGGTGGAATGAGAAACAAAAGACCAAATCCGGTGGGTATCGTAAAGCTGAAGCAGAACCAACCACCTCTCGGGTGAAACTCGGTGAACCTGTGCGGGCTAATATGGTAATCGCCAAATCTTCACCTACCACTGCTGCAGCTGGATATAATGTTTCACACACTCCGCTTACCGTGAACGACCGAGCTGGTATCACAGGATTGAACGATGCCCAGTGGAAGTCTCTGGTTCAACTTCTCCAAGAACGTGAACAAACTTCCACACACAAACTCACAGGTAAATTCTTTATTGAATCTTGGATCATTGACACAGGTGCGTCCAATCATATGACAGGCAATGCTGAGTTTTTGTCGGACATTACTGTTATGCATCCGGTCTTAATAATCTTGCCTGACGGACGTCGGACTCTGTCTAACCATCAGGGTCGTGTACGTCTTGGGTCTATGTTGACGTTGGAAAACGTTTATTTTGTGGATGGTCTACACTGTCACTTGATCTCTGTCTCACAGTTGACCCGTGAGAATGGTTGTGCATTACAAATCACTGATCGCCTTTGTGTTGTTCAGGACCGCATCACGAGGATGGTGATTGGAGCGGGTGAGCAACACAATGGACTCTATTTCTTTCGCGAAGTAGCGATCACAACAGCTGTGCAAACTAAGGAGTGCTCTTTGGATCTTTGGCATTGTCGCTTGGGTCATCCTTCTACTAAAGCATTAGAGATGCTACCATTTTCAGATTCTAGTTTTAGTAGTTTTGATTCAAAGACGTGTGAGATTTGTATGCGCGCAAAACAAACAAGAATTTCTTTTCCGTTGAGTTCAAATAATACATCTGTTGCTTTTGAGATGATACATTGTGATCTTTGGGGTCCATATCGAACTTTTGCACTATGCGGTTCTCGTTATTTCCTCACCATAGTTGACGATTACTCTCGGGCAGTGTGGATATATCTCCTAACGACAAAAGCAGAAGCTCCGACTCACCTCCAAGAGTTTCTTGAATTTGTCGAACGACAATTCTCGACGACGGTTAAGGTTGTTAGGAGCGATAATGGCTCTGAGTTTGTTTGTTTGTCTTCGTTCTTTGCCACCAAGGGAATTATACATGAGACATCATGTGTTGCAACACCACAACAAAACGGACGGGTTGAACGGAAACATCGTCATATCCTTAATGTTGCTAGAGCTCTAAGATTTCAAGCTGACTTACCTCTTGAATTTTGGGGATATTGTGCCCTTACAGCCGGTTACTTGATAAACAGAACGCCGAGTAAGCTTCTACATGGCAAGACTCTATTCGAGCTCATTTACGGTCGACCACCACCCATGTCTCATCTTCGCGTGTTCGGATGTCTATGCTACGTCCATAACCACAAGACTCATGGTGACAAATTTGCTGAACGTGGTCAGAAATCTGTGTTTTTGGGTTATCCTTTTGCGAAAAAGGGCTGGCGTGTGTACAATGTTGAGACAGAAGTTGTTTCTATCTCTCGTGATGTGGTTTTTTGTGAATCTGACTTTCCCTTCACAGTCACGCCAACTCCTCAACTGTTGCCTTTGAGTACACCAGATCAATTGTCAATGGAACCGCTACAGGAATTTTTCGATGCAGCAGACTCGTTTGATTCCACCTTACCGTCGCTGTCTGAGTCTTTAGCTATGTCGCAGAATGAGTCTCTTCCTCCGGCTTCTGCATCCCTTCCGATTGTTCTTCCATTTGTCTCGTCGTTGCCGTCCGATCCTCTGTTCTCTATACCCGAAACAGAGCATCGTCCACTTGCTCAAGACGCGTCACTTGAGGTTGCTACCCCACCTCCTTCAAACATTGCTCGACCCTCTCTGCCAATCGATGACTCCCTTAAATCTACGTCATCTCTCTCTTCTGATTGCTCTGTTCCGTCATCTTCTTTGCGACATGATGTTGTATCACCGGTTACGACTCCTGTCTCTGCGGATGTAGAGACTCTTGGCCGAGGAATGAGGATAAAACGTCCTCCTACACATCTTTGTGACTATGTCACGATGCTGCTTTCATCTCCTTTGCAACCTAATACACCTCACACGCTAGATGCTTTTCTATCTAATGACCGTCTCTCACCGTCATATCAACATTTCTTGCTTGCCATCTCATCGGGAACTGAACCTAAATACTACAAAGATGCAGTTCTTGATGAATATTGGTGTGAGGCTATGAAATTTGAGATTGTGGCTCTTGAAGAAAACGGTACATGGACAGTCGTTGCTCTTCCTCCTGGGAAGAAAGCTCTCGGTTGTAAGTGGGTTTACAAACTGAAGTTTAGTTCTGATGGCACTCTTGAGCGATACAAGGCACGACTGGTGGTCCTCGGAAACCATCAAACCAAAGGAGACGACTATACGGAGACTTTTGCACCGGTTGCGAAAATGGTTACGGTACGTGCGTTCCTTCAACAAGCTGCGTCTTTGGATTGGGAAGTACACCAAATGGATGTTCATAATGCGTTCCTCCATGGTGACCTCGAAGAAGAGGTTTATATGCAACTTCCACCGGGTTTTAGATCTGATGATAAGAATCTGGTATGTCGTTTGCATAAATCTCTATATGGCTTGAAACAAGCTCCTCGGTGTTGGTTTGCAAAGCTTGGTAACGCATTGAAAGAATATGGGTTTGTTCAGAATATCTCTGACTATTCACTATTCGTCTACGAATCTGGGAGCACACGACTTCATGTTCTGGTTTATGTCGATGACTTGATAATCACCGGAAGCTCGATCGAAGTCATTAACGAGTTTAAAGCATATTTAAGCTCTTGTTTTCACATGAAGGACCTTGGTATTCTCAAGTATTTCCTCGGCATTGAGGTTGCTCGCAATTCTACGGGAATCTATTTATGTCAACGCAAGTATGCCTTAGATCTTATCACAACAACGGGCTGCCTTGGCGTCAAACCTGTTTCTTTTCCTATTGTTCAACACCACCGTTTGGCACTTGCTAAAGATGAACTTGTTCCGGATCCTACGTCTTATCGCAGTTTGATTGGGAAGCTGATTTATCTTGGCGTTACTCGGCCCGAATTGTCTTACGTCATTCACATCTTATCACAGTTCATGGGATCACCGCGTAAATCACATTGGGATGCTGCCTTGCGTGTCATTCGATATTTAAAAAAAAGTCCAGGTCAAGGGATACTTCTGCGAGCTGATCCTAATTTAACGCTCAAGGCTTGGTGTGACTCTGATTGGGGCTCCTGCCCTCTTACTCGTCGATCTCTTACCGGATGGTTTATACAACTCGCTGGTTCTCCGTTATCGTGGAAGACTAGAAAACATGATGTGGTCTCGCGCTCTTCGACTGAAGCCGAGTATAGAGCTATGGGCGATGCTGTTCAGGAGATACTATGGTTACGCCAACTGTTGTCGGCACTTGGAATAAAGAACGTCACACCGGTGGTGGTTTATTCTGATAGTCTTTCTGCGATTAACTTGGCTGCGAATCCGGTCTATCATGCTCGAACAAAGCATATAGAAAATGATTGTCACTTCATTCGTGATGAGATACTTCGGGGAACCATTGTTACAAAACATGTTGGGACCAAAGCTCAACTTGCGGATATTATGACCAAGGCTTTAGGTAGTCGAGAATTTGGTGAGTTTTTGTCCAAGCTGGGTATTTGTAATCTTCATACTCCAGCTTGAGGGAGAGTATTGGGCCTATATTGGACTTACGATTCATGTATATAGGCCTCATTGTACTTAGGGTTTACAAAACAGAAGTTGTAATGTGTATAAAAGGGATTGCCTTTCATCTTTGAAATATACAGAGAAATATTCAGACTTCTAAAGCGTTCCTCTGTTTTATCATAGTCTTTTAAAAATCATTATGCAATAATTTTGGACAGTATTATCCAAGTTCACTTTTCACTAAATTGCATAAATCTAGTTTCTGATGTAGTGTCTCAAAAAAACTCTCATTCCACTCAGTTATCGGTTTTTGCTCATATTTGTTTTGATGTCCATATTTTTTTTTGTGCTTGTTATTTTCTATCAAAAACTTTGGAATCTTTTCAAGACAAATATAATACATCTGATTTTTTTTTTCTACCAGTGCCTTTGAGTTTTGATAAAGCGCTAATTCAACGAATATTTTTCTAATTAATGGCATAATTCAAAGTTTAAACAATTAGTTTATGCAAGGTGGATCAAAATTACATAGTCAAAGATATACAATAAGGTCTTCCAACTCTTATTTTTGACACGAAATCGAATTTTGCGGCAGGGCAACTTCTTTCACATAAAACTCTTACAGTTCTGAAAGTATTTTCATGTTCTTCGAACAAATAACACACACAAAAAAAAATATTATGGACATCAAAACAAACATGAGCTCAACAAAAACAATATATATATATATATATATATTATGGACACAAAAGTATTTTCATGTTTTTTTGTGTAAATGTAAAATTTATTGCTCAACAAAAAAATATATGTAAAGTGTCGTGTAGGTTGAAAAGTGAGTTCCGAAAAACTGGTACATTCAATTACATACGTACATCGAACTATCGGCGAAGAAGATCTTTTAGTCGGTGTGATTGCTTGTAGCGGAGAGAGGAAATACGATTACGTAATGCCTTGTCGATGAGAAGATCAGGGCTCCTCAATCAGGCCAGCTGCTGCGGTGGCGCTTTGAGTTCCATTCCCGCTAAAGGTAGTAAATCGTAGTTTAAAACGCCATCTTTAGTAGCACGGAATCCACTGATTGACATCATATCAGAGTGAAATGGGAGTTCTTTGATATAAAGTAACTAGCACGATGAATATAATATTAGACTATGAGATTTTAATTCAAAACCAATTAGCAATGAGTGAAAGAGTACATATATCTTATATACTAGTCAGGACTTTTTCCTCATTCGAATGTGCGATATTGTTATTTCTAATATATAAGATCCCTTAAATATTGGACTGTTTATGCATTAATCCGTTTCTGTCCAATTACCATCATATTCCAAAAGGTTGAGTACATTCCTCGCTCTATGATCTTTTTGTAGCATAGTGAAAAAATTAAGTATGTCCATCACTTTTTCGAAGCCAAACATTCCTTTTTTCATGACTCCAGAAACATCCTCCTCATGAACTGCCTCTAGTAACATGCGCTTGATACATATTAGGAATTTCCTCTATATAAATGTCGTTCTTTATTTGAGCTTATTCTAGTATTTCCTGAAGCTCAATGATTTGAGAACTTCACTAGAGATATTAATATTGATCAATAATTCAGTTTCCATATATTAAATCTGCACTACTGGCAATGGTATAGGGGTTGAACAAGCAAAACAAATTTAATAAACGGAATAAACATACCGTAAGAAATGTTGAATTGTGATTAATTTAAAAATTTAAACTATCAAATTTCAGTTTGATTTGTTGTTCGAATATTTTTACCAATTCAGAAGCTAAGTGATACTGTCTTAACAATGTTAAGTAAACATAATAAAATAACGAATACATATTTGAACTTCCAACATTGTTACTTATCTTTGAGAAGATAAGTGATATTGTCTTAACTATGTTAACTAAAAGTAATTTTTTTTTTTAAACATTAAAATAACAAAAGGTTGCTTACATTACACGGCATCTCTTTTCTCAACATCGATCTGTCAATGATTATACAGAGAGAAGCAAAGAGGTATAATACATACATGCTTCAATGTTCTTTAGCGTCGCAGTGATGACGACGGTGATGGTGATGATGATGATGGTCACGTAAGAAAAGCAACAGGTGTGGGCACAGGCATGGTGGTAGTAGCGTGTCTTTCTAGCCAAAAGAGGATTGAATTAACGCTAGGTCTTTTGGAAACATTCTCTTGAACACACAACAAACCTATGTGGATGAGCTTCATTACTTCGTTTATTGAGATGTTGTTACTCGGAGCAGCCAAAGGATCAATGATCTCTTCAAATCTTCCTTCAATCCACCTCTTCCACACCTGCAAATAATTTATAAAAGTCCGATAAGAAGATGAAGAAGAAGAATAAATCTGATCGATATAAGTGAAGAAGCTTACAAAAGCTAAAAGCTCTTCTTCTTCCTCTTCTTCTATTTCCGAGTTTTTGTTGCTTTTACCACTTATCATCTCTAGAAGCATGACACCAAAGCTATAAACATCAGATTTAGCTGAGAATTGTCCATATGTCTCATATTCTGGAGCCATATATCCACTGCATTAACCAAATCATATTTGTGGTGATGCTGATTAAAGAATCTTTATAGAAAAAAGCAGGGTAACTATCTGAAACAGAGCTTACTTACTATGTTCCAACTACTCTGCTTGTCTGTCCTCGAGTCTCGTTCATATTGAACAGCCTCGCCATCCCAAAGTCTGCAACCTTTGGGTTCATCTCTGCGTCTAAAAGGATGTTGCTTGCCTTCAAATCTCTGTGAATAATCCTCAACTGAGAATCTTCATGGAGATAAAGAAGCCCTCTTGCAACTCCTTCTATAATTCTGTACCTCACATCCCATGTCAGAAGCCGGCGTTTGTCTTCATCTGCAGATCTCAAAGAAACAGTTTTTTCCCTATTGTTTGCTAAAACATAGTACCAAAGATGCTGTGGTTTCGTGAAGGCTCACCAAATATGAAATGGTCAAGGCTTGAATTGGGGACAAACTCGTAGACGAGAATCTCTTCATCTTTTTCATTACAAAACCCGAGAAGCTTAACCAGATTCCTATGTTGGAGTCTTGTCAAGAGTAAGACCTCATTCTTGAACTCCATATCTCCTTGCCCTGAACCTTTTGTTAATCTCTTTACCGCTATCTCTTGTCCGTTCGGTAATATTCCCTGAAAAACGATTCTCATGCTATAATTAAGATCACTGACCCATCTAAAGATTTTGTTAGGACTCTTAGTAGTTTCTTTACCTTGTAGACAGATCCAAATCCACCTTGGCCAAGCTTATTTTCAGGAGAGAAGTTATTGGTTGCAGTTAGAATCATTCGAAGATCAAAACTTAACATAGATTGACCATCATTTGAATCAAAAGCCTCTGCACATTATCAGAAAAAAACGTGTCAAAAGTAAAAATCCAACTTCTTTGTAACTCTAAAATCTGAGTAAGAAAAGAAATATATGGATTTCACTATTTTTTTTTTCTTAGTATATCAATCCACTCATTACCAATTGGTTTTGAATAGTAACTTAATATGTGGTTAAAAGACTTTACCATTAAATCCTTTGCGTGAAGGCTTTCTCTTCCAAGAAAATATTAGAACCACAAATATGAAGAGATTGATGACCGTAGGGATCACAATTATTGCAATGTTGCTTCCTTGAAAACTTTTCTTAGCTCTCCCGCAATTGAGAATAGTCGAAGAAGCTTGAGGAGGAGGAGCAGAAACTCTTGCAACATTATCAAAAGCTTTGTAGAAAGGATAAAGATCCCACCGGAAATAACAGCTAGGCCGATTAACCCCACCTCCTTGTCTTCCCCAAAACTGCCTTTGAAAGTCGTTCACACACTCTCTAAGACATCTCTTGCAGTCGCTTGGCGATAGATCAGGCGTGCATTGCATCAACGCGTAAACATCTGAAATTTGTGTGAACTCTGTTCTTGTGGCGCTATAGTACTTGAGGACTGAGGAAGTCTCAGCGGTAGAAGCAGCCTCAAGCGTCCGGTTAACCATTGCAATCCATTCTTGGCTGAACATGGTCATGTTCTTGGATGTTGATGAATCTATACTGTTTGGGTTAGGGTTAATTTTAATTGGTGAGAGCTCGAGTTTGCCAAAAGTTGAGTGGTTGGTGTAACGTAGAAAGCAAGAAACGTCGTCGGATTCATCAGTGACCCATGAGAAAGACTCTTTTTGACGAGGACACTTTTTTTTTGTGTCGTCAATCACGTGTTCGAGACATGTCTTACAAGCTTGCGTCTCGTAGCCTCGTCTGCATAAGGCAACAACGTGGACTCTGTTGTTTTTGGAATCTCTGCCAAACGACGAGTTGTAGAAACCGCCGTAAGTAACGACGTTAGAAGGAAGAGAACAGAAGAGATAGTCTCGACTGACGCCGTAGTTATAATTGAAAAAGTCGCCGTAACAGATGAAACCGGCACGAACATATTTTAGGGTTTGAAGGAAGAGAAGGAGAAGCGTGAGAAAAGTAGTCACAAGACAACTCTTTCCCATATTTTTACTCAAATTGATAGGGCTGCAAAATCTGGGGTTTTTAATTCATCTTACTATAATAGGAGACATTAATATATAACATTTCATTGCAACTTAATATTTGACGTGAGAAATGGTACCACTATTTATTTTTTATTTTTTATTTTATATTGAAATGGGTACCAGTTGACTTAGAAGATTGGATATTGACTGGGTTAGTTTTAGTTTTTTGTTTTGTTTTCATGGGAACACTGAGTTAGTCTTGTTAAAGTAGCGTTTTGAAAATGTTTTTTTTTTACTGGTAGTAGCACTTGTTACAATTAACTAGGTAAATACTCGTGCTACACTGCGGGGTATTTTTTTTAGTTTTTTCGGTTAAATAAAAAAATAGTTAGTAATGATAATGGTTTTTTATACTGCTGAATCTCATCCGCCTCGTTGGTTTACCTAACAATTATATTTGGACAAGTTTCATTAAGTTAATATAATCTATTTAATTTCTTGTGTTTTCACTGTTTTTAGTTCCTTTCAAAATCACTCTAAAAATATACATTTAAGATACAAGTTTTTTGGGTTGAATAAATTTTACATTCATTTGTGATGAAACAAAAATAGTAATGATAATGATTAGTCTGTTTTTTTTTTGTCAACGTTACATTTTTGTTTCATTAGGTTTAATTTTGGAAATATTTAATTTAGATATTAGAAAGAAATTTTAAATTATATAATTAGTTTTGTTGTTTAATTATTGTCATTTTTATTAATATTTCATATAGTTTATTTCAAACATAATTATAATTACTTATTTAACACTGCTTTGGAAACTAATTATGAATGTAAGCCTTTATTTTTTGGCAAACAATAATTTTATATAGTTAATAGAGAAACGGTACCGTTTTTAATTTTGAAGTATACTTATGTTACCCAATCAGACATTTCAAATCCTTTATTTTGGCATGACTGTCTCATGAAACAATTTCATATTTTTCAAATGTTTTTGTTAATTATGTTTGCGAAAAAATAGTTAGCTTCAATTTTTTAAGTTTGTGCTCTCAGTCATGATCTTCACTACTTATTTGGGTAATTTTAGTGTATTATCATGTTTTTACTTTAGTTTTATCCTTTTCGTCTTTCGAGAGATATGTATTTTTCAACCTACTTTATCTAAATAACGAATACTGCTTTGAAAATTACTCAAATCTGTTTTCTATTGAATTTTAGAATCTTGTTTAAAATTTTTCAAACATCAAATATTTTGTGTTTACTTGAGAAATTAATAAACTGACATATTTTTATCTGAATATATAAATGTTTGAAACTTTAGACCAAAGTACAAATGGTTATGGAGAATTTTTGTTTGAGAATTCTATCATCATAAACCTTATTAGTAATAGTGAGTGACACTTTGATATTAAACTTGAATTTCTTTTAGAATTGTTCTTTCTGTCTCACCACTCCATTAGTTTGTTTTATAGGTTTTTTTGTCTTTAGTGGTTTTTTTCTCCTGCATATTTTTCCTCTAATTTGATGTTAGCAAAGAACAAAAAAAATACTATTTGATAATTATATTCCTACGCAATAAAAACTTATAGATGGAAATAGAAAAAACAAATTATAAATATTTACGTCATTCCTATTTTTAAACATGATTTTATTTGATAAACTTAATTAACACTATACAATTTGGTTACAAGTGGGACTACAATTTACAAAAATAAAATATCTATAAATAATATTGAATCAAATCAAATCCAAAATACGAGTGATAAGCTTATTTAAAACTTATATACATATACATACATACATACATATATATATAGTCATTTTTTTAGCAAAGAACAAAAAAAAAATACTATTTGATAATTATATTCCAACGCAATAAAAACTTATAGATGTAAATAAAAATAAAAATTTATAAATATTTACGTCATTTCTATTTATAAACATGTTTTTATTTGATAAACTTAATTAACACCATAAAATTTGGTTATAAAGTGGGACTATAATTTACAAAAATGAAATATTTAAAAATAATATTGAATCAAATCAAACCAAAAATATGAGTGATAAGCTTATTTAAAACTTATATATATATATGTATAGTCAATTTTTTTCGGCTCATTGTCGAGACAATTTTTAGCATTTGGTTTCGACGTAAAATGTTCTAATATGAATTTCAATTAGCTGCATGCATATTATTCTATCGTGTGGTTTGCCTCAAAATTGTTTCAGTATATAGATAATTATATTCACCTTTAATGCAGAATTAATTAAAATAATTTTTCTTAGATATTTTTATTGTATTGAATACTAAAAAATTTAACTTTGTACATGAGTTCATATGAGTTGATGTGTATTAATTGAAATGTTTTAATTGGTTTGTTATTTTAATGATGATATTTTTATTGTATTGAATACTAAAACATTTAACTTTGTACATGAGTTCATATGAGTTGATGTGTATTAATTGAAATGTTTTAATTGGTTTGTTATTTTAATGATGTGTCAGATAGAGGAAGCTTGAAAAAGCTGATGTGTCATCACCAGAAAAAACACAAAGAGTTTTATTGTATTGATTTGTGGAGTAACACTTTCATATTTGTAGTAATTTTAATAATAATGTGAGAATCAGATACACAGATAAGTGAAGTTCAATTAGAGGTAACTCTATAAATGTTACGGTTCGTCAAATCGTAAAATGCCCATAGAAATTTGATTTTAGACGGTTAAGATATCCCGTGTAATAGAATTATAGAAATTGAGTTATAGGTAGTCTTTTTAAACTAAATAATGTCAAAAGTAATAATTGCGACCGTTCATGATGTTTAATGCAAAATTTGGATGTTAAGAAAGCAATTCATATAGACGAACCAAAAAATAGCAATTCATATTATGATGGATATATGACATACTTTTTTCTTAAAAGAATTTCACCTGTAACGATTACTATATACCACACCCCTTGATTGCTATGCTTATTCAAAAACTTTTATGTAAATCAAGATGCTGGAATTTTGCGCGGAAAATGGATTAGGGACGTAGTACTAATGAAACGTATAATATTCAAAAAGATTGATGGCTGTAAAATAGATGATAAGACAATTTGAACATATAATTAACCGTGTCTGGATAAATCTTCATGCAGGATTTGTGTCTCGCAGATGAAGTATTTTGGTAAATGAAACATGTTGGCCTTATACCAAGCACACAATCTTGTCGGTTAGCTTAAATGACCTAGCTGGAAGCCTGGAAGAGGTAATTTGAACCTGAACCGAATTCAAGGTATCACATGCTTGAATAGGCTTGAGGGGTTTTTTCTAATAAACCGTTAAAATTTTAGGTTTTTGGCCCATAATCCGATAATACCATGTTTAAAACATATATTATCTCTCCTAAGTGGAATTGAATTAGTAACTTTAATTAGTGTTCTCAAAACTACTACTAGACTATCATTCATTTGGTGGTTTGAGAAGTATATATATATATATATATATATAAAAGATGTTTAGGTAAAGATAAATAACCAAAATAATGTCTAAACAAATACATCAAATAATACAAACACAAAAAAAGAAAAGAATAAAAGAAAATTAAAATTTTTGAAAGACTTTCTTGTATAGCATATTCATAATTGTTTTGTATATTTCTGTATTTTTCGATTATCAATTAGAAATGAGTTTAGTAATAATGCCTATAAATAGCTAGAAAAAAACGTTTATACATGAAATAGAACGGATGACTAACGTTAATATTGAATTTAATTGAAATTTCATTGGAGAAAACGACTCGATAAACAATTATTTGAAAGTTTATTTAATTTTGAATATTGTCTAATTCAAAAATATCAAATATCTTTTATATATAACGTAACAAATTTTGTATATAAATTACGCAATTGAGATGAGTAAAATAAATGTTAAAAAATACATATAACTTTTGTATATCACATTTATCCACCCCACAAAACGTAAATTTAACATTTTTCAAAGATTTTAAGAACATATACAACTTATCCCAAATATTATAAGTACAAAATTGATTTTTAATAATTTGCACGCTTTTTATTTATAATTTTTTTTTGAAAAAAAAAAACTAAATATAGCACCTTTTAAATTAAGTAGATTCATTAAAGAATGACATAATTTTTTTACTTTAATATATAAAATATGTATCAATCTATTTACCTTAATTTATCCAGTTTTCTCATAAAAATCTTTAAATAATAATTGTTCACAGGAAAAAAAAAAAATATCCCCAAAGTTCACGATTTTTTTTTTTTAAATAGCCTAAAGTTCACGACTTTTACTCTTTCGAATCATCTAATTAGATTTCTTTGTTTATTTATAAGTTAATGTTTAATTTTTAATGGTTTTGCGTCCCCGTAGACTTCCAGTCTTCGACGCAGTTGTTATAGGATTTAATCAGTCATGAAACCTTTAATTTTGTGGTCTTTTAATTTGACTTTCACGGTCATTGTCCTTGTGATCTTTGACAATATATGGAAACCCATCTATACGCTTAAAGTCAATTCATATTCCCTTGTCGTTTATATATTGTTTAGAAGCGGAAACAGCGTCGTTCTTTCCAGTGCTAGTCTCGAAGACATTACATGCCACTTAAGGCATAAGGACAACGAAGTGTTCGACGTATCGTTTACGTAAGCGTAATTGAGGAAAGAAAAGTCTTTGCCTTGCTCGTTACGTCACCATATTAAGTCAGGGTTTCTAAAAGGGTTTTTCACTTGTGAAAACGACATGATAATAGAAAAGTCTCTTCTTATATCAAAATCTGTTTATTTAAAACCAAACTAAAGGTTTTAAACTTTTAATAATCAAACGTTCGTATAGATGGAAAGATCCCTATTTTTCCACCTCCCTTGTCTTCTTCTCTTAACCATCAATGGCGTTCACACTACCTTCATCTGCGGCAATGAAAACTTCTCTCCAAACACAACCTACGGCGAAAACCTCGAATCTCTCTTACCTTCTCTTGCTTCAAACGTTATCAGAGGACGCGGTTTCTACAACGCTTCGCTAGATGGAGTTTATGCTCTTGCCCTTTGTCGAAAACACTACGAAGTTCAAACTTGTCTTCGCTGCATCGATAGAGCAAGTAGGACCCTGTTAACACAATGCCAAGGCAAAACAGAAGCATATCATTGGGATTCCGAAAACGATGCAAACGTTTCTTGTTTAGTACGCTACTCAGATATTCATACATTTGGCAAACTAAAGCTTGAACCAATTGGGAATGTTCCTCACACAAATCTTCCCCCCAATTCAAATCTGACCCGTTTCACTCAAGAGTTTAGCTCGATGGCTGATCGAACAGTCGTGGTTGCATCCAATGCTGATGAGTCTTCGGTATTGAAGTACTATGAAGTCTCAAGTGCAGAGTTTACAGATTTTCCTGAGGTTTATATGATGATGCAATGTACGCCAGATTTATCTTTCAATGACTGTAATCATTGTCTGAAAGAGAATGTTAGGTATAATCAAGAACATAATCAGGGAAGAATTGGAGGAACAGTTGCGCGTCCTAGTTGTTATTTCCGATGGGATTTGTACCATTTCGCAGGAGCTTTCTCTAATCTAGAGAGAGTTTCTGCACCTCCTCGACCTCCTCGACCTCCTGAGGATTCTCCGATCAAGAAAGGTATACTAAAATTGATAATCTTTTTGCTGAAATCTTGAATTGACTTCGATTGCAGATATACAGCTTAAATGTTTTTGGGGTCTTTTCAGGAAGAATTTTTCAACCGTGGAGCATTGTGGTTATAGTTATTCCTACGGTCATTAATCTCACTGTGTTTGTTGCTTTCGTGCTTGCTTATCGCCGAATGCGGAGGAGGATTTATGCTGGAATCAATAGTGAGTATAATTTTAGGACTCTAATATTGAGTAAACGTTAGAAAAGTTTTGGAGTGCTGTCTTGAGGGAAAAAGCTTTTCTATATGTGCAGAGAATTCAGATTCTGATGGTCAATCTACATTAAGATATGATCTTGGAATGATCTTAATTGCAACCAATGAGTTCTCTCCGGAAAATAAGCTTGGCCAAGGTGGATTTGGATCTGTCTATAAGGTAAGAAATTTCAATAAAACTCATATAAGCATCTTATCAAAATCTTTATATGGTTCAATGATCATACACCGGTCTCAGGGAACATTACCGAGCGGGCAAGAGATAGCGGTAAAGAGATTAGCTGGAGGTTCAGGACAAGGAGAGCTAGAGTTTAAGAATGAAGTCTTACTCTTGACAAGACTCCAACATAGGAATCTAGTTAAGCTTCTTGGGTTCTGTAATGAAGGAGGTGAAGAGATTCTTGTCTACGAGCATGTTCCCAATTCAAGTCTTGATCACTTTATCTTCGGTAAGTCTTACTCGATACCACTGCAGTTTTCGTTACAATACTTGTAGAAAGTTTAAAATTAAAAATCTGCAGATGAAAACAAACGATGGCTTCTAACGTGGGATGTGAGGTACAGAATCATAGAAGGTGTTGCAAGAGGGCTTCTTTATCTCCATGAAGATTCTCAACTAAGGATTATTCATCGAGACTTGAAGGCAAGCAATATCCTTCTAGACGCTGAGATGAACCCTAAAGTTGCAGACTTTGGGATGGCGAGATTGTTTAACATGGATGAGACTCGAGGAGAGACAAGCAGAGTAGTGGGAACCTAGTAAGTAATAAGTATACTCTGTATTAGACAGAGATACTCTGTCTTGAACAGAGTTTTTGGACAAAACATAGCTGCTCTGTTTTTCATTGATTTTCTTACAGACAAGACATGGACTATGTTTCCTACTTTACAGAAATTACAGAGATTCTTGGATTCAGGATCGCCATTAAAGTGATTTTGGTTCTTGCAGTGGATATATGGCTCCAGAGTACGTGAAACACGGACAATTCTCAGCTAAATCTGATGTTTACAGCTTCGGTGTTATGCTTTTGGAGATGATAAGCGGTGAAAAAAACAAGAACTTCGAAGCAGAAGGACTTCCAGCTTTTGTAAACTTCTTTCTTAAAACATTTTATTTATCTTCTCAATTTCTATATAGACACCTTCTAAATAACATATTCTTTTGATTCAGGCATGGAAGAGATGGATCGAAGGAGAGCTTGAGAGTATAATCGATCCTTACTTAAACGAGAATCCGAGAAACGAGATCATAAAGTTGATTCAGATTGGTTTGTTGTGTGTTCAAGAAAATGCAGCTAAGAGACCAACCATGAACTCTGTAATAGTTTGGCTTGCAAGAGACGGTACTTTAACAATACCTAAACCTACAGAAGCTGCTTTCGTCACTCTCCCTCTCTCGGTGAAACCTGGAGATAGATCCATGAATAACCTCAAAGACAAAGATCCATTTTCAGTGGACGAGGTCTCAATTACAGTGTTGTATCCTCGGTGAATCTTCCATTTTATTCTGACCTCATCTGCATTTTGCCACAGAAACAGCAGTGTTGGATAGTGTAAGATACAAGAAACATTGCTCTTATGAACTTGTGTGGGTGAGTATTCCGATAATTCGGTTCAGTTTGGTTATTTTGGTATTGAAAATTTATTACCTAACAAGAGCCGAATCTTGTTCAGTTGATTCGGTTTGGTTTGTGGTTCAAGTAAATAATTATTTTTTTTAATTCATTAAATTAAATCTTTAATCAAAGATATGTTGTATTAGATAATTTCAGTTTTATAAAAGGATTAAATTCGGTTCAATTCCGTTTTTCCATTTTAATATTTTTTTTTACTCCAAATTAGATTGCGAAAATGGTCATAGAATTAAAAACCATCAACTTTGTAATTTCAGCCATTTAAACATCAATTTTTGAGTTGCCAATTTAAATCATCAACTTTTGATTATTTTTTTTGAAATCATCAAATTTTGTTGAAGACTTGTAATTGATGATTTATATGACCATTTTCCCAAATTAGAACGGGTCAATTAGTTGAATGTAATTTCGTTTTGGTCTTGACTGATTATTTCGGCTCGTTAAATTACCCACTCCCTACAACTTATGCTCAAGATTCATGTTTCATTCAGATTCATGTTTGAAGTTTCGATCAATTGTAATAGTAAAATAAATTTATTGGTAACAAATAAATCAAAGAATGAATGAATTCATCTATACAAAAAAAGAATGAAGAATGTTCTCTCTAACAAAAAAGAAACTAGAAAAGCTTGCTTGCAAATTCATTAGCCTTAATTTGAGAAAGATTCGATCTCTTGGCGAGATCTCTCAGTTCCGATAAGCTTCTCCCTAGCTTCACCGCAACTCTTGTCTCAAACACTTGTTCGTTCTCTCTTTTCTCTGTCGAGTTCATTGTTTCTTCTAACAGAGAGAAGAATCCAGCTGAGTTTCTATACATTTCAAACACCATTCCCACTTGACCACCGTGCTCTAAAGTGTTGACAACCGCGGCTAAAGAAGCACAAGTCATCGCCACGATTCCAGCTAAACCGGAATCTTGACCGATAAAAACAGAGCTCACTGCTGAAACTCCGGTTAAAACTGGTCCAGAGATAGCCAAGAACCGGTTTAGCTTCAACGCCACGTTACCTAATTTCTCATACTCTTCTGCGTCTCTGCTCTTCACCACATGAGCAACTTCTTTCATCTCCGCTTCCAGCTCATGACTCCACCCGTTCGCAAGACCGGTTTTGGGATTTTTACGTTTGTTTTCAGGCCACCAACTCGCCGGTTTAAACTCTTCTGGAAACTTCTCGAGCATTGTTCCGATCAGAGGAAGAGGGTAAGCTTTGTCTAGAGACAAAACTCTCTTTATCGCTTCCTTCACATCTTCTTCAGTGATCTCCTCGTTTTCTCTTAGATACATTTCGATTTCGACTCTCAACTTCTTGAACAGCCTCGTCGCGTTCCTCTGTTCTTCAGCGAGCTGAGACGGTTGAATCTTGCTCATCAAGGCAGCGAAACCCGTAGCAGAGGTTAACAACACCGTTGAAGCTATCTTCACAGCGGTCACAGAATCTACGCCGTGACTATTAACCGAGGCTATTCCGGCCATCAAAGCAGCTGTGAGAGTGATCATATTGACGGAATTGAGCAATAGAGAGTTCCAATTATTGCGTTGATCTCCGATGTTCTTGTGCATCTCAATCCTATCCATAACTTCTTCAAGAACTGCATTGAGACGCGCCCTTTGAATAGAATCAGAGTCACTCCTCTGTTTCAACGAAAGAGGAAGACTTTCTACAAACTCAAAGGTCGGCTCTTTAACCGATAAAGTCTGTTTCTTTATCGGTATTTTCGGAACCGAGACGTGAAATTTCGGTAGTTTCGGGATGGAGACTGCGGCTTTAGGTCTCGAACAAGAAGAATATGACGAAAGAACCAATCTTGAAACCTGCAATGAAGCCATTATGTTTAGAAAGAAAGACCAATATGAAGATTCTTCTTTCACTCTGAGTTTAAATCGATTGTTGATTGGTTTCTTTAATCTCTCAAAGGAGCTTTGTGATTGTGTTTGATGAATGAAGAGAGAAGGTGATGTGTGTGTGGTATATATAGGTTTTAGATGATAGGCATAAAACAAAACAAGAAAATTTGAGGAATTGAATTGACCAAAGAGAGAATTTTGACCAAAGACCAATTAATGAATTTATTAGGCTTTGATAGTTTCTCCTGTGGCGGTTTTGGTGATTTGGTCTAACCGTAAAGCCTCCCAATTTTACCCGCCATCCTCGTAGAACGAGTCTTAATTACACACAACCCGATCCGGTTTTGATCGGTTTAGTTTGGTTTGTTTGATTCTCGGTTATTTGGGATTAAGCCGGTTCAGGTTTTGTTTGTAGATGGGAATTTGGTTCAAGTTGCTTAGACTACAAAGATTAGAGAGAGTAATCAAAGAGAAAAATCCAAAAAATGGGATCTTCACCGAAGAAGACGACTCTGCAACGTTACTTGTCACAGCTTCAACAACATCCTTTAAGAACAAAGGTCGAGATTTTTCTTTTCTTGTTCATTGTGATTTGAATTTGATTAATGGGGAAGCGACTGATGTAGTTTTGGGGGTGATATCGTTTCTTCGATATTAGTTTAGTCTCATCGATTTAGTGACGATGATGTTGTTTTTGATTCAAAGTTTGTGTTTTTAACCTAACCCAATTTAATAATCTGACTATCTGAGAGTACCATTGTGATTTATATAGCTCGTTGACTTTTTTTGTACGAATAGCTGGGATCCATGTGAATAATTTTTAGGTTTTTTTATGAATTCTGGAGTCAATTTGTCTGTGATTTGTAGGCAATTACTGCTGGAGTATTGTCCGGTGTTAGCGATGTTGTATCGCAGAAACTCTCTGGCATACAGAAGATTCAGCTGAGAAGGGTTCTACTTAAAGTGGTATAAAGCTTGAATCTTTCTCTTTGTATAACCTCCAATTTTCAAGCCAATCCTAGCCTCATTCGATAGCTTTTTCGATTTTTTACCACTGAGTTCTATCACCTTCTCCAACAGATATTTGCGGGTGGTTTTCTCGGACCAGCGGGTCATTTCTTTCATACATATCTAGATAAGGTTTTTAAAGGGAAGAAGGACACAAAGACTGTTGCAAAGAAGGTAAAAACGTTCAATATACCTGTCGATGAGTTGTATGTTAAGGATTGACTGAGGATTGTACTAGATGGTCTGTTTGAATCTAAATTGTTTGGTAGGTAATTTTGGAACAACTGACATTGTCACCATTGAACCATTTGCTTTTCATGATCTATTATGGAGTAATCATCGAAAGTAAGTTCCTCCATTTTTCACTCCATTTGTAAAACCCAAAAATTTGTGGATAGTATTAAGAGTCTGATAACAGTTCTGCAATGTTGGTGAAACAGGAACTCCTTGGAATCTTGTTAGAGAAAGGATCAAGAAGACTTACCCGACAGTCCAGCTTACAGCATGGACGGTAAGTGATAGATTCTAATTTACTTCATGTACTTTTTTAAGAGAAATTGATCCACAACCATTTCTGGATGATTGATGCTATGTTATTAATCACAGTTTTTCCCGGTGGTGGGATGGATAAACTACAAGTATGTGCCTCTGCACTTCAGGGTCATCTTGCACAGCCTCGTCGCATTCTTTTGGTAAGACAATGAAATCATTTGCTGCAGCTTTGCCAAAGAAAAACTTTTATCACAATGTTTCCACTCTCTTTATTGTTACTCTATTTAAACTTCTTAGTAATCTCAACATTTTCTTCTTCTTTTGTTTTTCAGGGGAATCTTCCTGACCTTGCGAGCGAGGTCAATGACACTGGCTTTGGCAAAGGCTAAGTGATTAGGGAACACATTGGGCTCATTATAATCTTAGTACTCTGTAAGTTAAAGCAAATCGAACAGCTGAAACCAAATAAAAATCTGTATTAAGAAGATACCATTCTAGGATAGCAATATGTTTCAGTTATTACAACCATTTCGGATTTTGTCTAAAACACATTTACAAACATCATATAAAAAAGGGTATTGAACAAGAGATCTTGTTTAAACAGCTTTGGCAAATCCAACTCTTGCTTTCCCGTAATCGAAGACTGTGTGATATGGTCCCATGAAGATATCACCCAAGATCCTGCATTTTCACACCACAAGAATGAGTAAACCCATTTGAGTTTTTTTTTTGGTTAGTAGATTGGATTTTGCAGATGAGACTTACCAGAGAGGTCCACGAGGCGGAGGAATATCCATGGCTGTGAAACCGCTAGTGCACTGAGACTCAACTCCGCTCCCAATCTTGAATATATACTGATCCATAGAAAAAAAATAGGAAAGGACTTTAATTAATCTCCTTCTGATGATATTGGAAAGCTGAAATTTTAAGGAAAAACTGATGAGTAACCTGTTGTGGAGAGAGATCAAAGGTTCTGCCACCAATTGTGAATGAGACTATAGGCATCGACGATATCCTCTCACAGTCCACTGCTGATTGTTGGTTTTGGGTTGGTATATGGTCACATAGCTATATAGATTTTACAGAGATTAGAGTGTTAACATGTTTATGTTCCAAGTAAGGGTTCAAGACACTCTTAAAACTCACCTCAGCAGCATAAGCGAGTATGCGTTCTTGTGTTTGATTCTGACTCAATTCGCTCTCCATCCACACGGCTGCCATTTCGCAGGCACTGCACATCGCTTGGTTTAGAATACCCGATGTTCCATCATCTGCAACTGACTGAATCCCCATACTGCAGACAAACATGAAACAGTTTTAAGTTTGGTAAATGACATAATTTTCTGCCTGCGTGTCAGTCCTAACCTCACACTGCGTGTACCGTCAAAAGCGCAGATTCCAATTTTTGAGCATACTTTCTTCGGATCCTCCTGCGTGTCAAATGATGTAAAATTCAAGATTGTATTGTTAATAAATAGATAAGTGTGAATGTGTCATGAGCAGTGATTTCAACCTGAGCTAGAAGAGAATTCAACATGGTTTTTCCGTATTGATCAACCACGGCCTTGCATTCACGGCTTACGATTCCTTGCGCTCCAATCGCATGATTGATCATCGTGATGACAGTCTAAACAGGGAAAATGCAAAAGCAAACAGAACTATTCAAGTGATAAACAGTGTACAATCTACACAATCTTCAGCTAAATCTTTCTCACCGATGGACCGGTGAGCAGAGAAGTTCCGGAATCAGCAATGGCAGAACAACCTTTAGCACAATATCCTGAATAACAAAGAATTTCAGATGTCAAGTTATATTTAAAGGACTCATTCATGTTGGAAACTGGACCATCTCATACCAGTTGGTTTGCCAGCAATTTGGAGATCACCCATGTCGAATTGCCAGTAACCTTTACGTGTCACAGGAACATAAGTATGCTCTCCTTTGAAGTGCTTTGGGTCGACTCCACCAAAAACAATCTCACCACCTTCTGGATCCTGCGGGTTACGGTTAAGCCAGAACGAAAAAACCGGTTCCTTAACCAGACCTTTTTCTACCATGTTATACCTACACACATCATATAATTTCATCATTCATAATTCAGATTGCACAACAACTCTTATATAAATGATCAAATGAAAAAAGAAAGAGAGTGTTTTCATACCAAACCGGAGTTGAATTTCCTACAGAAATCTCTTTGAAACCCAAACCGAGGATGCCATCAAACTTTGCCAACAAGAATGTAATACCAGGCTCACTAGTAGCCTCTATGAATTCCTGTGGTGATATAGATGTAGCGGTAAGAGATGAATACCAAGAAAACTCATATTCTATCACCGATGAATCGATCGGGTTTACCTGCTCCTTGACAACAAGATCACCAACTTTAACATCATCATTGCTAAAGTAACCAGAAATAGCACCTGTTCCATAGCGGATCGATGCGGGTTTTCCTGTATTGTCAATGATTTTTTATCGTCAAATGAATACCTTTCTTGAATAGTAATCAAGAAATATCAAAGTATCGTTGCATAACAAGATGAATAGAGTGAACAAACCGTTCTTTCTGTATGTCGATGATTGGCTAGCCTTGTACTTGGAGTGAAAATAACAAGCAACCTAAGAGATATTTTGTTTTGTTAATGATACAATAGCATTATCACAATTAGCATGCTTTCTTACGAACAAAATAACCACTAACGCTTACCGATAAGTAACATTTAGTAGATGGTATCCAAAGATTGGAGCTACCGGTATCAAAGATCACAGTGAACTTCTGAGGTGGAGTACCAATGGTAATGTCACCATAGTATTGAGCATCCAAATAGTTTTTCAGCGGAACCATATCCGCATTTGCATCCTTCAGGCGAAAATGGTCTTTCGGAGACCAAGACCCTCGGTTTTTCAAAAAAAGCTGAGAAGCTAGCCTGTTGCTCCGGTCTAGTTTCCTCTTCTTCAATCCAATTCTAATCGTTCCATCACCGTTTCGCTCACACGAGGCAGTGGATATAAGGATCAAACATGAAAGCAAGAACACAAGCAAGAAGGATTGGAACCTAGTTCCCATTTTTACCTGTCATCAAAAACAATCTCACATCAAGTTAAAGAACAGCCACATAAAATTGTAGTTGTTACTGTTATAGAGATGAAAGACAATTTTAAGTCGAATAATTAAAGATATACCCATCCATGATCTTTAATTATAAACAGACACCAAAAAATATCAAACAGAAACCGATTAGGTTTCTGAATTTACTATTAACCAGACAACAATTCTTATATTACTTCTACTTCACAAAATCTTAGTAAAGACTAAGAAAAGCTAAAGTATAAGACTATTTATAAGGTATCCCTCAAAATTTCAAGCTAATAAAAAATGAAAAAATGAAAAAGTAATGGTACAAAAAATTCAGATATAAGCCCCACACTAGAACCAAACAAACACAGATTCTATCACCGAATATTACTTTCAATCAAATCTTCAGATAGTTCTTAAAGTGAAGAATCTAATGTAAAACCTAGAAAATATATTCCAAAATATAAGTGAGAACAGAGGAAATAAATAACAACTGAAGATTCACCAAATTTTCTAATAAACATTATAACAAACAGGAACTGGAATTTTAATTTACACAAACAGAAATTAAATGTTTCAATAGTTCCTATAAATTTTAGAGGAAAGAAAAGAAAATTAGAAAATAGCGAAGAAGTAAAAGAACACTCACAGAGAAAATGTGAGTAGAGATTCTTAAGAGCTTTAAGTTGACAAGACGAAGAAGAATGGTGTAGGGGTTTATATTTATACGTAAATGATCAACTTTTTTGTGTGTCAATGTCAATTATAAATTTAGTTGTTGCTTGCGAATGGAAACTTTTTCAAGTATATGAAAGTATTAAATTAAAGTTATAAAATGTGAATTAGATTCATAAGCAAGCGTCACGTTTATGAAACCTTGCTTGCTATGCGTGGACCCATACAGATCAGCAAAATCCGTTTTTATATGTTTTTAAGGAAAAAGTTCAATTTTTAAACTTTATTCTGTCGACCCTTGGAGTATATCTTATTTTGATCTTTACCCCACTTGTTTTCTTGAATTTATGTGAAAGTTATTAATATATCCTCTTGGGTATATATAATAGTGAGTATAAAGTTTTCTTTTCAATTTCTTTTAACTACATATATAGTTATGACTTATGATATATTGGTTAAGTCTGTTTTCCACATCAAACTCATTCTATTTGAGGTGTACAAGGAAGAGCCTTATATGTATTAATTTCTTTTACTCAACTAAATTTTGTATTCATTAATTAATGTATATATATATATATATAGTCTTTTATATTTTCTAGAAAATATGTCTTTTTTAAAAAAAAAAGTAAAAAGAACAACGTCTGTAATTGGTACTAATATTAGATAAAAATATAAAAAATAAGTATATATATATGGAAAAAATTACTAAAAATGTGAAAATTTCAAAAACAATATTAAAAAGATGAAAAAGAGAAAAAAATATTATGTTAGGAAATATAGTTTCTAAACTATGACATAATCAATGAAAATTTGAATTTAATTTTTTTAAAATAGACATTGACAGTAAGAAAACTAAAGAGGTGGCGATGTCAAAAAAAAAAAAAAACTAAAGAAGTGGCATGATTTTTTTTTTCTAACTGATGAAAACAAATTTATTTTATTTGTCTATGTTATTGTAATTAATTTATTTATTATCTGAATTTTTCAATGGGGTGAATTATGCTACACAAATATATCCGTTGGTTTGAGGTTTGTTTGGTATTAGGTACGCTTCACGTTGAACTCATACTTGGGTCCAGCTTAGCAATATCCCCTTTCTTAAACAGTAACGTCTTTATATCAACTTTGTCACCCTTATTATACCATTTCTATTTTGATCCCTGGTTAATTAGTCCATACCTTATAAAATAATAGAAAAGATTCAACAAGTAATATTTAAAAATTATCTCCAAACACGTATATACACACTAATCTCTGGAACTATCACAGGAAAATGTTAAAAGTAAAAACGGATTTTTTGTTTCTAGCAAAAATAAAGAATAAATGGTTTGTTTGATTGGTGTTTGCTGCAAATGGAAAATATTAGGTTGCTTTGAATTGTAGCACAAGCTAACGTCTTCACGTTGTTGACGCTGCGTTGGGACCCATGAACACAACACGTTTCCTTAAAGTTTCAACTTTTCATATTTGCTCATTTAACCCCTTCATGTTTTCTTAATTTCACTCTAACCCAAATTTTAATTAGTGTGAAGAGAAAGTGTTCTCAACACTAAGTACATGAGACCCTCTTCTTCATATAGAAGATTTTATGTTCTCATGAATCCGAGAACACACGTGTGGTTCTACACGTGTGAGTAACGGTCATCTTAATCTCTTCTCTTCTTCAGTTAGAGTTAGTAGAGGTTGTTGCAAGTTGTTGTTAATTCCTTTCGTGTGATTGTGAGCTCAATTGATCTTGAAAAGAGAAGTGAGAGAGAGACTAAGAAGCTCGAGTTTGAGCTTGAGATCGATCTAGTGGATTCCGGATAAAAGTTCCGGCGAGACGTAGGATTTCTCACCGGAATCCGAACTCGTAAAATCTTTATGTCGTTTTACAATTTTTGTTTTTACAAACGAGAGATCGAAGAGAGATTGAAAGATTAGTGATTCTTGGAAGACAAATCTTCACATAGTGTCTAGCTACTATTTCCCATTTTACGCATTAAAATTATATATAGCTTAGTAAAGTATAATGAAAACTAGTGAAAGCACATGAGAGTTGACTACTGGCTATTGATTTAATTACAGAAAAATATATTGTTATCTCTAGTTTATAATAAAACTTGACAAATGAAAATTAGATATCTCTATATCCTAACTTATGTTATCATTCTATTTACTAACTTCAGAAATTATCCAGTCCAGCTTAGACACTCTTCTTTCTTATTAGCATCGACTTATCTCAGAATACGTAGATTCTACGACAATCTGCAATACTGGTATCTCACATAGTTTTTCATACTTTAAATAATAATAAATAATGGAAAAATATGAGAGAAAATGAAAAAGGGTTCTTGTTTAAGAATTTCTAAAAACATGGTAAGAAACTCACTTGACACATGACTATATATGATTGGACAAATTCTTTATTTACAATTTAAAATTTAATTAATAATTAAGTTATATTAAAACTATTAAAATACTATATATAAAATTTGATCGAAATCCAAAATGGGCAAAAATACTTAAACATCGGCAATGGTGAAATTTGATTATTAATTAGATTTTAAATTATAAATAAAGAATTTGTCCAGTCAAATATAACTACGTGTTAAGTGAGTTTCTCACTATGTTTTTAGAAATTCTTAAACGAGAACCATTTCTCATTTTCTCAAATATTTTATTATTATTATTTATTATTATTTAAAGTACAAAAAACCATGTGAGATACCAGCATTGCATATGGTCTAAGAGTTGCGGAAAACTAATAAATAATTAAAATACTATAGATGCTCTTAAGTATTAAACATTGGGCCGAAATCCAAAATTTAAGTGGTGCTACACATCTATAATTTGTTCACAATGGGAATCAAATACGGAAACACTAAAATTAGACGAGTCTACGACTTTTCTAGAGTGCTAGTGACGCATTCGACTGCATAAGAATTACAATTACTTTCGGAAAAGTTAAGCAATTTATATCCCTGAACACAATTGTCGATCATACACAAGGAAACGAGAAAAAGAAATTTGCTCTCAAAACTCTTGTTGCTCGGGAAAGAAAAGGAAAACAAAAAATCGCCGTAACTAAAAATAAAATGTAAAAAAAAAGGCAAAATCAACCGATAAAAAAGGCCCTAACTAAAACATATAAAAAAATGTTATTGCCTATTGTCAACGTTGCTCGTGGTAACATTACTGTTATTGTTGTTCCCATTCTGCTGATTATTCGAACCGTTTATAATAGACGTTATGGCTGCAGCCAGAGCCGCTGCAAAGTTGGGATTTGAGGCGATGGCCGCAGTAGCAGCATTAACGCTCTCGTCAGCGTTTAGCGGCTGAGACGGCATATGTAATCCCGAGAACTTAGACTGTTGGTTGTAATATAAAGCCTGACCCATCATATGAGGCAAAGCTGATTGGTTCAACTCCGCGAAACCAGACCGTTGCGAGAATTGCATCAACGGGTTGTTGGTTAGATTGTTACCGTTGGATGAGTCTGTGAGGTCTAGTGTAATGGTTGGGAACGGTGCAGAGGCTGAAATAGTGGCCATGCTTGATGAACATGGTAACATGGTTCGAGCTAATAGATTTGTTGGGTTCATTAAACCGTCTTGGCTCGACATTGTGGAGCCTGAGAGGAGCATGCTTGCGGCTGCTGTTGTGGTCGAGGCCATGCTCATAGCCGCTGGAGGTAATGGATGGTTATGGTTTCCTTCGTATGTTGTTATGAGAATGGTTCTGTCTTCCGCGCAACGTTGCACCTATAGGGTTATCATTAATTAGTTCGAAATACATTTATACTCTTAATTGAACCCGAAAACATATTAGTTGCTTGAAATGATTAGAAATATATGGTTAGATAACATACTTGCTTGCGAACGGGGCATCCATTGACCAATGTGCAACGGTAATAAGCTCGAGGGCACGGGTTTCCTTTCGCCATTTTCTGTCCGTATTTTCTCCATTGACATCCATCGCTTAACTGTAAATAATGCCATTGAGGTTAATTAACATCCAACAAAATGGTAGAGGTCAATCTTTATATAGTCTTGAAAGGAAGATTTATTAGTTTTACCATGGGAGCTTCGGATCGAGCACGAACCGAGACACGAGCTTTACGCATGGTGGCTTCAGCGGCCGATTGTTCAGTGACATTGCCATTGCCATTGCTAGAGGACGCCTGGTGTTTAGGAACTTTGTTAGGGTTTCTCCAGCCGTTGGATTCGGTTTCTGGGCTTTCTTCTCTTACAAGCACTCTCTTTCCATTTTGACGTGAGCTAGATTTATCTAGAAGCGATGGAGGAGATCCTGACCGAACCGTCGTCCTCTCCTCGGACGATACTTCATCAGACGGCGGTCCCAAATTAATGAACTGTCTCGGAACCATTTCGGGGACTTCATGTCGGTTCTTGTCATTGTCTTTGTTCTCAGTCGTAGCCTGATGAATTATAAGAGTTTAAAACCTTAACAAATTAAACTTGGCAGGAGTTTGATCGGTAATTTGTAATAACTTTTTGTTAAATAAAAGATTAATATGAATTAGAGTGTTAATTACCAAGTGATGATGATCTTCTTGTTGCCTCATTACAGCAACAAGTTGCATCTGCAATGAGTTGAAGTTGTTGGTTGTTTGACTTAGCATTTCCTTTAGTCTTTGATTATCTTCGCTCGCCTTCTTTAGCTCTTCTCGAAGTTGTGCGTTCTTCATTTTATTAAACAAAATCATATATGAGACACTAAATATTTCTAGTCAAAAAAATGTAAATCTTTCTCGTTTTTTTTTTTAAATGAAGTATTATATAACTGGTATAAAGTAAATCTCTTTAAAATGTCTATCTTACGAACCAATAAGAACAAAAAAAAAAAGATTGTCAAAGTCTATGAAAACGGCATATTTATACTAAATCTTAAGAAAGAAAAAATAATAATAATATAATTTGTAGCGAAAATCAGAAAATATATATTTCTGTGAATTAAATATGAGAAAAAGTGAAGATAAACGGTAATAAAATCGTCAAGATTTAGTACAAAAGTATACCATTTTGATGGATTTAGACAATCCTTTTTTTTGGGTTGGATTTTGACAATCTATTTTCTTTTTGTTCGTACGATAAACATTATGGTGTTTAAATTTAAGTTTCGGAAACTAATTCAAAGGAAAGCAAAAAGAGATAATTAAATGAGTTACTTATACGTCTTTTTATTATTCAAAAATGAGCTGTACTAATTGAATAATAAGTGTACCTCACACTTTGTACGTTTCTCTTCCATATCCACAGACAATCCATCATCCACCATTGACTCGTCGCTTCCCGTATTCGCAGTGAGAAGATTAAGTCCAATCTATATTCACAATTATATATCATAGAAACTTTTATGAACAATTTTGCTAACCTATAACGAAATTATTATTTATAATTTGATTATACTAAAATCCGCAATAATCAAATGATATAGACCAAAAAGAAAATAATGGGACAGTATGAAAAATACATTAAGATCAAAATGAGGTAAGCAACTACTTACATTGATATGATCCTTAGAACGATCTTCATGATCATCAACACGTGAATTCTCCCTTTTGACATGAACCCTATGAGTCTCATCGGCGATAATGCTTTGTTCATCACGTGAAACCCTATCTCTCTTCTCCGCCGATCTGAAAAAGTCAACCTCATCCACCACCGCCCGATGATGCTGCTCATCCGACGGCTTCGTATTGTCACGTGGACCTCCTCCAAGAGTCACCGGAAAACGAAACATCTCTCTCCCTATCTATAGATATCTTAAGATCTTGATAGACAACTTAAATAGTGTTTTTTTTGTTAAATGTATGAATACGTACGGATGATGATTTGCTTGATGTTATATGTGTAATCCAATTATCCAAATTGCCGAAACCCTAGTAAGAAGATATGTTACTTAGCCCGGATAAGAAAAGGTACGTATCAAATCCTGTATCTAGTGTGTGTTTGTGTGTGAGTGATTGTTCCGTACCATATCTAATCATCTATATATAGAGAGGTGAAGAAGAAGATCGATATCTTAGAAGAGAGAGAAAGAGATATACTTTGTCGAGTATGTGGTTAGAGACGAGGATAGAGAACCAGATGCTTCGGCTACAAAAAGGGTTTTGACGTGGACTCAGATATTGTCAATTATTTCTACTAATATATATATACAATAATATTGATATATAAAGACAATATTGTTGTGTCTCTATATTTGTTTGATGCCTCCGTCTACTTAATTTGGATTCTCGTGGAAAGATATTTGTGGAGATTTGTTTTTTTTTCATTTTGCGTCAGTGTCGACGTCATTTGTCTACATGGATCCACATTATTAACAAACTTATCATATGACCAAACCATTTTGTAATATTTATATAGTCATAGACGTGTCATTGCTGTTTTTCTGGATCATACAATTCGAAAATAGTACAACTTTCATGTTGCTGGCTAGGGGAGCTGTGGTTTATTAACGAAGTGTAATTTATTGGCTTATTGAAAATTTTATTTTTGCCACCCCTTGTTGTTTTGCTGCTCTTATAAAATGTTGGGTTGATTCTTTTTCAGTAGTAGTCACTTGCAGGAGAACTAAACTATGGCAGCAAAATAGTAAAACAAATATACAGGATGTTTGTCTGAGGTCACCAAAATATCTATCTATATACGAGCGACACTATGTCATTATAGAATATAATATGACATTTATTAGTCAAATATTATAACGTGTAACCGGACAAAGAGCAAGTACTCCGTATTATAAATAAAAGCTATTTGTTTATATCACACACAAACACCATAGCAAATTGAAGATAAAATCATTGTAATCAATCATAAAATTATTTATTTATAACATATAGGTCAAAGTCATATACCTAATTGATAGTAAACTGTTAGTTAGTTCATATACCCTAAAGTTTAGGATTATCAAATAAACATAGAAATCGATTTATTTTTTTTATTTTTTTGAGACAGAATGATTAGACAACAAATGTAATTTAACTATTAAATAGAAACGAAAAAGAGTATTTCATACACTTGCACAATGAGAAATGGCTGGATAAAATCGAGTTGTTGTAGTATTTTAATAGGTAAATCATCCTATTGTTATGTGGATTATTTTTATCCATTTTTGTTTAAAGGGTTTAGTTATACATATGTGGATTGTAAGAAAATACTGACCAATCTACTCTATTGCAAAAACCTCACCTACGAATATTATTTCCTAAAAAAGGATCTCTAATCTACGAAATTTGTTCAAAGACTTTGTCCCAATTAGTAAAACTTTGAATCCTTTGGTTGATCAAGTCAACAAATGAGCTTTCGAGAAGAAAAAACTATTTTTAGGGAAGAATTCTTTGCAACAACTTCTTTTTATAGATGAAATATTGATTTCACTATTTTTTGGACTAAATTAGTATACTTTCTTCAAATATATCTTCTTTTTCTTTTTTTTTTATAAGAAAGACTTTTAACTTGTTCACAGAATTAATAGATCAGAAAATAGAAATGAATCTCACCGATCGCAATTCAAACGCCGCTTCCCACGTGATTGAAATTATTAGAAGCTTTATTTCTATTTAATGCCTGTTAAATAAATCACATTTACTCAAAACATGTACGACATTTTGTTGAATTTTGTTAAGACTCGATACATTGTATGTATTACCTGAACATGTGTGTCATAATATTAAACAATTTTCATATAAATCGAAAGACCAAGGTTTGAGTTTTCCTTTGATACGTTTAATCATAATTAGCCTATGTCGAAGTCATAAGTAACAAAATTACCCTTTTTCTTACATTCGAGGATCCTTTTTAAATTGACTGCTAACCATTTTTACAATAATTAAAATTCCACAAAAAAATGTGATCACAAACGTTTTTACAATCGGTTTAAATACTTTAGTATTTCGAGACTTTAATCAATACTTAATTTTACATATTTTGTTTTTCTCCGTAATACATAGCTTCAACAGACGAATTAAATATCTTTAAAAAAAAAATTGGACAATGGTTGTGTTAAGTCGACGAGATTAATGGGATACCTCACACACGATGACCGGCTGTGAGTCCCACTATGTTTTCTATAAATAAAGTGATGCTTACTGGTAAACTTGTTGACTATTATACCGTCGGATCCGGTCACTCTTTGATTTCTCAGCCTTAAGACGAATAAATTGTCATTTTATAATTCTTGAAAACAAATAATGGTTATAAAAATACTTTTAGTTGTGCGTTGTAACTCGTTTTTCTTCAAAAAACAGAGAATTTTAGAATTAATTCCAAACTAGTATTCGAGTCATATGGAATAATCAATTATTCTTTTGTTTATTCTTAGTGTAACTACAAAACTAAATAACACTTTTTCATCAATTAAGAAACAGTCAAACATTACATACTTCATATACATCTTATAGCCTATATAGACCGGAAGGTTTATTTCATGTTGTTTTCTCAATAGTCTTTTTTCGGTCTATAACTCTATCAAAATTCACATTAAATATTGTATTTGAAGATTATATTAAAAGAATATCTTTAGAATACCACTATTTAGGTTTGTTTTTCAAAAATATCATCATTAGTTTTATCTTCCAAAAATACTATAAATATTTTTGTTTCCAAAAATACCACAAAAACTAAAAAATAAATTATAAAGATTTGTAATTTAAATATTTGGGTTTGAGTTTAGTATTTTGGATTTAGAGTTTATTTTTTAGGGTTTAGGGTTTAGTTTTGAGAGATTAAAGTTAGGTTTTAATTTTGTGGTATTTTTGGAAAATAATCTATTTTTGTGGTATTTTTGGAAAATAAACTAATGATAGTATTTTGAGAAAAACCTATTTTAGTTGTATTTATGAAAATTATCCTTATATTAATACTCTGTTATAGCAACATTCTGACCTCTTGGTTCACTTGTAGGTCAAAATGTACTTAACTACTTGATACAAGATTATAATAACAATTTTTTATGGGTGTATCTAACTTTAGAATAACTTGCCAATGGTCATATATAGATTAGACCGACCACTTCATAAATATTTTCAAGTATAAAAATCTATACTCTTATAACCAACTCTATTGGTCCACAAATATGTTATCAGTCATAACATTCATAAATTTGGTATCTTGTAATGGCAAATGTAGTAGTAACTTCTATTCATAAGACTCAAATAAATTATATATCAACATTATTCTTAGTATACTAAAATTAATTGGAACCCTAACTTATAAACTCTAGAGTTTAACAAGCCATTTTTATTTATTGATTTTGTAGGCTAGAAGAATAGCTTATTGCCAAATCATTTTCATGAGTACATGAATCATGATCGTTGGCATGCTTCCTCCGGCGTTCAGTTTGCCGCATAAAGAAGGAAAAAAAGAAAAGAAAAAGAAGAGGAATCAAATCTCCAAATGTTAAGATTTTAATATAGTTACTAACTATTTTAATGTCCAACGTACTTTTTTCTGAAGAATCATTAGGTATAGATTCAATGTTCAACCAAAGCAAACAATTTTTTGAATAATCAGTCTATGAATATTATAAGAAACGAAGAGTTGACAAAAAAAAAAAGAAAAAAAAAAAAGGGAACACTATAAGAAACTGAAATTTTCGGAAAAAAGATTACAAACTGATTATACTAAAGAGTCAATTAGAGGAATATATAATTTTTTGACAAGATTTAGATAAATATCCATTAATTTTTGGGGATATACCTATGGAAAAGAGAGAGAAACTTTTGGCCAACTTTTTTTCGGACCAAACTGTCTTCGAAACAATGGACGGAAAGATTAAAATTTCTGTTTTCCGTAGGCGACACAAGCGAGTGTAACGTGTCAAAATGGATCCAACGTTAGAGATAACCGTTGTAGCGTGTCAGGAATGGGTCCAACGCTGGAGAACAGACAAATAAGTGGGATCCACATCATTAAATGCACTGATGACGTCTCTTCCGCTATGTCAACGGATGTCGTGCTATTTACGACTTAAATTGAGCTTCTTACTGCAATGGCAAACGATCGACTTTTGTAGGAGACAAACAACTAACTGACGTGGGGACCACATACGTTATACATGATATGTAAACCTATAGCAAGATATAATAATATATATTGTAACATATATTCATGATATGTCAAACATATATTATGATATATGTTAAAATATCATGATATATTAATATCCGATGGTGTAAAAATTTTGACGTTTTTAGGTGACTGAATAAAATAACGTGATATGTGAATATATAACACGATAAACATATATATTACGAGTGTAACTACGTTAATGTCATGATATATATAATCGAAACGATACTAATTTATCAAATTGTCCTCTTCTTTCTTCCAATTCCCATGGCTGATTTCGGACAATCTCTCTTTACAACTCTTAGGTCGCTTCAAAGCATGGACAAGCTCGATCGTCTTCTTCTCCGAAGTAATTACCAAGATCAAAGACACATTTATATCCCTTGATGAAACCTAACACTTTCTCATCGTAGTGAAATCATGCCAAATACCCACATCACCATTTTCTGCAATTAATACTGTATAAAGACGAAATATAAGATTTAGACACATATCAAGATTTTGTGGAGGCTAAATGCCAATGCCAGAGAAAAAGGACCAACATGTAAAGACAAGAGAAGTGCTAAAAACACATGTGCACTGAACAATTAAAACAAATCACGATGGACCAGTGTTCCAAGTGTTATTTCTTCTATAAACCTCAACAGATAAGCTTAGTTTCTGGGTTCTCGTCCGGACAGCTCATAAAAGATAAAGATCCAAATCTTTTTCATATTTTTGTTTCAATTTGAAAAGCAAGGAAAATTTTCTAGGTAAGATTAAGCGTTTTCCATAGCAGTAGCGCAGGTGAAACCGTAAAGGACATGATACACCAAACTTTTGGAACAAAGACAAGACCCAGTAAACATGTTTTCCAAAATTCTAGAAAGAAGGGGAAAAAGGAATTGACTTATTTTCTCTTCAGATTTGGTGCAATAACCATATAATCAAAACAGAACACTAAGAACATTTCCTTGGATTTCAATAAACATAAACACCACACAGAGAAACCCGCTGAGAAGATGCAACAAAAGCTACCAAAACCAAAATGCGGAAGAAAAATAAAAATCAAAACTTTACCCTGGAGCACAATCTTCGTGAAGAAAAAAATCAATCCCACGGAGAAACAAGATCTCCTCTCTTAATTAGAAAATCCGAGAAAAGCTGAGAAACTCGTGGGAGGAGAGATTACATAGAAAAGGTTGAAGGAACGACGTCGTAACGGTTCGTGTGGAGCTGGTTATGGTAATGAGACCACTTAGCTCCTTTCTCCTTCCTTCTCTCTCTCTCTCTCTCTCTCAATCTCTTTCTCTCTACTGCTTCTCGAGATGTATTCCTTTATAAAAAGAAGTGTCGCGTATGTCGAGACGATTTCAAAAATATCATGATGACTCTGCTGTGCAACAGAACGCTAAAAGATGTGACTGTTATAAGGATAAAACGGTCTTTACGTCACGAAACATGTAGCAACATCGATTTAATTACACAAATGTCATCAACCTTTAACTAAAATATTTTATATTCCTAGGGTATGGTACGAACCACAAATACTCTATACTAAAACACGTATTCATAAATGAAAGTAAAATAAAAACTCAGCCAGAAAAGATGGAATTGCATCTGTGTTGACCAATCACTGTCCTAGTGCATGTGGTGATGTGGCTAATTGAGTTGAGAAATTCATAAACTTTTATAACATACAATTTTTTTTACAAAAAAAATTTGTAGGCCTAGATTCGTATATTTTTTCAGATCGTAGACCAAAATATATATGTAATATATAATTAGGGCTGTCAAATGGGTTGTCCACGTCCATTAAGGACATGCCCAATATTGTCCATTTTAACTATAGAAAAACAGTGACCACGTCCATTAAAGACCATGTCCATTAACGACCATGCCCATTAACGACCATGTCCAAATGGGCTGTCCAATAGACCCCATTCTAAAACTTAGTCATTAAACTTAAATCAAAAATCAAACTAAAGTATTACAAGAACCATAACAACATATAATCCTAATTGTAGAATGAAAACCATAATCAAATGTCTAAACATAAAATCTCAACAAGGCATGATTCATGAAACAGTTCTTTTTCTCCATCCTTGTCTTCCCTCTGAGAATACATCACCTAAGTTTTTCTTACTCTCCTTGTTTTCCTCATCAGCCCGAGAGAGAGAGCCTCGCGAGAGAAAGCTTCACGAATGTCGTCGCACGAGAGAGAGAGAGAGAGAGAGATTAGAGAGAGAGAGAGAGCTTAGAGAGAGAGAGAGAGAGTATTGAGTTATGAATAATTTTTCTCAAATCAATTTGACCTAACATTTTAAGTGTTATGGGCCGCCCATTGTACATTTTATCCAAACCCATTTTGACTATGTCCATTTAAACCTGCTCCGAGATGGGTTTGTCCATGACCGGTATGGACGTGGGCTGGACAACCCACCCATTTTGACAGCTCTATATATAGTCAGTTTTTAAACGTAGTTTTTATAGTCCGATTTCTGAAGCCAAAATTGTTTTAGTCAATGTTTACAATATTTATTTAGGAATAATCAGATTAAAACTATAAAAATACAAATTTTATCTGAGACTTACCATTTAGAAAACTTGATCGGACGAAAATTGTTATAAAATGAAGAAAATTGTTTACAAATTATATATGCGCAAACATGAATTTAACATCTGTTAGCTTCATCCTCTAGGTAGTTGAAACATTAAATAATAAAACTTCCTAAGTGATTATTGATTTAGAGGACATGACCAAAACAAATTAAGAAAGACACAAAAAAGTAATTATTCGCCTCCTTATATTTATTGCCTCCAGGCTCCAGGTCACAATTGATTTGAACCAAACTAGGAACATAATTAAAAACAAGAACTCTTTCGTATAGATGTTCCAGTATCCACTTTTGTAACTTTATTATCCTTCTCAATTATGTGTACCATGTCTTCGTAGTGAATCTTGCCGTCCTTGACCATACGTTTCCGATCACAACAGACAGACGAATATCTTCTCTACGTCGACCAAATAATTAGTTGTTCGAAACGGAACAACAATTTTGGGGTAATCCACTCTGCTAAGACCATGCTCCACGATACCACTTTGGTCTCATCAACCTTATTCGCCACCCATAATTTTGTCCTATATGTAATAATATGGAAACTATAACAACGGAGAGAGCCATAGTTCCATTACTATATATAGGAGTAGGACAGTGACATGGATGACACTTACGCCATAATCTCTCTTGTATTATCAAAACTGACTAAGCATACGCTGCGGTGTTTCTTTATTTTATCTACAACGTACAAACCGGATAAGTCTTTCTCTTCAAAGATAGGCGGTAATTAATATACACCAAGATGGTGTTATTGGATGTCAACTTTTTAAAAGGTTTTGATAACTTAAAAAGAAATATAAAAAGTAAATAATTTTAATATAAAAAGTAACAGTCTGACGTGACAGTCAAAAATCTTCCAAGTATTAGACTTAACCCGATGGTGGAGAACAATAAGCTATCGTAGTGAAAAACTTCAGATATATCAGCTAGGCTTTTTCTAGAATGAGAATTGATTACGCTAATTAGTTCACCTATGAAACTCATGGAGATTGACGCTCAAAAAAACACTAAATTCCTTTGTCAACAATTAGAATTAGAAACTGTCTTAGGCCTTTATCGAAGAGCATTCTTGCGAATCCTGTAACGTTGAATAAACGGTTTCATCTTTGGTAAGAGCATTCTTAGATCATAACCGTTTTCGAATGTGGCCGGAACGTGACAGAGTATTTCCTCTAGGACCTCTGCCGTATCTCCTGTCAAGTTCCTACATCGTTATTCGTGCGGTTTTGATTGTTACTTAGGCTTTTATTAGTTACCTTACCTCCGAAGAGTAAAAATTCGTAAATATATAGTACGTTTTAAATTTTGGTTTGGTTCGGTTTGGTATAAACCCGATAAGTAAACCATTACACAAATTCGATATCTTCTTCACTAGCTATGATCAAAACCATGGAGCTATGATCAGACCTACGTCTGTGCTGAACTCCACCAAGTCCTTCAACTCTCTCATTAACCATTTCTCATCCCATGGCGATTACCAGCAAGTTCTCTCCACATTCTCTTTCATGCTCGCCAATAGATTCTTACCTGATACTTTTACTTTCCCTAGTCTTCTCAAAGCATGTGCTTCTCTTCAGCTCTTCTCTTTCGGTCTCTCAATTCACCAGAAAGTTCTCGTTAATGGTTTCTCTTCTGATTTCTACATCTCGTCTTCACTGCTCAATCTCTATGCAAAATTCGGCCTTTTGGGTCATGCTCGGAAAGTGTTCGACGAAATGCGTGATAGGGATGTTGTACACTGGACTGCGATGATTGGGTGTTACTCACGCGCCGGGATTGTTGGAGAAGCGTGTTCGTTGGTGAACAAGATGAGATATCATGGGATTAAACCGGGTCCGGTTACGTTGTTGGAAATGCTTAGTGGGGTTTCGGAGATTACGCAGTTACAGTGTTTACATGCCTTTGCGGTGGTTTATGGGTTTGATTGTGATATAGCTGCGATGAACTCTATCTTGAATTTATATCGCAAGTGTGATCGTGTTGGAGATGCTAAGGATTTGTTTAATCAGATGGAGCAACGAGATATGGTTTCATGGAACACAATGATTTCAGGATTTGCTTTTGTTGGTAACATGACTGAAATTTTAAAGCTTTTGTACAGAATGAGAGATGATGGTTTAAGACCTGATCAGCAGACATTTCGAGCATTACTTTTAGTGAGTGGAACAATGTGTGATCTTGATATGGGAAGAATGTTGCACTGCCAAATTGTAAAAACTAGTTTCGATGTTGAGATGCATCTCAGAACGGCATTGATAACTATGTATCTAAAGTGTGGAGAGGAGGGACCTTCATATCGAGTACTCGAAACTATTCCTGATAAGGATGCTGTTTGTTGGACAGTCATGATATCAGGACTTATGCGGTTGGGTAGAGCGGAAAAGGCACTGATTGTTTTCTCGGAAATGTTACATTCAGGATCAGACCTGTCGACTGAAGCAATAGCTAGTGTTGTAGCATCTTGTGCTCAATTAGGTTCATTTGATCTCGGCGCTTCAGTCCATGGTTTTATACTGAGGCAAGGATATACACTAGACACCCCGGCGTTGAACTCTCTTATCACGATGTATGCAAAGTGCGGTCATTTGGATAAAAGTTTAGTTATCTTTGAACGGATGAATGGAAGAGACTTAGTTTCGTGGAATGCGATTATCTCCGGATATGCCCAGAACGGAGATCTGTGTAAGGCCTTGTTATTGTTTGAAGAAATGAAGTTCAAAACTGTGCAACGAGTTGATTCATTGACAGTTGTCTCGCTTTTACAAGCCTGTTCATCTGCTGGAGCTCTCCCAGTAGGTAGACTGATCCACTGTATTGTAATCAGAAGCTTCATCAGGCCATGTTCCTTTGTTGATACGGCTCTGGTTGATATGTATTCGAAATGTGGCTACTTAGAAGCTGCACAGAGGAGCTTCGATTCAATTTCAAGGAAAGATGTTGTTTCATGGGGCACACTCATTGCAGGGTATGGTTTTCATGGTAAAGGGGATATTGCTTTAGAAATTTTCTCTGAGTTTCTTCGCTCTGGAATGGAGCCGAACCACGTGATATTTCTTGCGGTTCTCTCATCTTGCAGCCATAATGGAATGGTTCAGCAAGGTTTGAAAATATTCAGTTCAATGGTTAGAGATTTTGGTGTTGAACCGAATTACGAACACCTTGGTTGTGTGGTTGATCTTCTATGTAGAGCTAAAAGAGTAGAAGATGCGTTCAAGTTCTACAAAGAGAATTTTAAGAAACCTTCGATCGATGTCTTGGGTATAATACTCGATGCTTGCCGTGCAAATGGGATCACAGATGTCGAAGATATGATTTGTCTGTTTATGATTGAGTTGAAGCCATTGGACGCTGGACATTACGTTAGGCTTAGACATTCTTTTGCTGCGATGAAGAGGTGGGACTATGTGAGTGAATCATGGAATCAGATGAGGTCTCTCGGCCTGAAAAAGCTCCCGGGATGGAGCAAAATCGAAATAAACGGGAAAAGCACAATATTTTTCATGAATCATACTTCACATTCAGATGATACAGTGTCTCTGTTAAAACTTCTTAGCAGGGAAATGCTGCCGTCTGATTCAAAAAATTTATGTGATCAATCTGAATGCGTAATTATGACATAAATTATATAATTGCATAGCATTTGCTAAAAATAGGATCTAATAATGCGTAAAGTTTGGAAGGGATCCAATACTTGGGGGAGATTTCAAGGAGCTCAGTTACTGAGAATCTTCTAAGATTCAAACAAAAGAGAAGACACCATTAATTTTCAGAGAGAAAGAAATAGAGAGAGATGACCAGAAGGCAGAAGAAGACGGCGAAGGTGGTAACAGGGGTAATGGGACTATGTATTGTCGCCTACATTGCAGGACCGTCTCTGTATTGGCATCTCAACGAGACCATTGCAGATTCTCTCCACTCCTCTTGCCCTCCTTGTGTCTGTGACTGTTCTTCTCAGCCTCTCCTCTCCATCCCCGACGGTAATCATCATCATTATCGCTGTCCTTTCTTCTTTCCCTGGTCACAAGACCCAACTTTTAATGCGTTTGATTCATTGTTTCTTTTGTAGGATTGAGCAATCACAGTTTCTTGGGTGAGTATTTTTCTGTCAATAACTTTTTATGTATTTAGTAAGAATGCTAAAATGTTCCAGATTTCATGCGCATTTTTGTTGGTTCTTGTTTCATTGCCAAGATTGCATGAGGCACGAGGAAGGGAGTGAAGAGAACGAGAGTAGTTTCACTGAAATGGTAGCTGAAGAACTGAAGCTAAGAGAAGCACAAGCTCAAGAAGGCGAATGCCGTGCAGATAGGTTGCTGCTAGAAGCTAAGAAAGCGGCTTCTCAGTATCAAAAAGAGGCTGATAAATGCAGTATGGGGATGGAAACATGTGAGCTAGCAAGAGAGAAAGCAGAGGCAACTCTAGATGAACAGAGAAGACTATCTTACATGTGGGAGCTTCGAGCTCGGCAAAGAGGATGGAATGAAGGAACTGTTGATTCTGATGTTCTCTAAGAACATATCTTTTGAGTCTTTTTTCTATTTAATGGAAACTCTTCAATAGAGATTTTGAGTTAACCCAAGATAAATTTTTTTGTTCATTTGACAGGTTCTGTAATTGTTTCATTCTATCTAAATCCTACTTTGTAGTGACCTTGACATTAGTCCGGTCTAGGATAACGTTGAGGATCTTCCCAGGCACATAGATTCGCTTCTTGATTGATTGTCCGTCTAGATATTTCCTGAGTTTCTCGTCCTGTGAAGCTAGAACAAAAGCATCATCTTCAGAACAATCTTCTTCAACCTCTATGGTGCCTCTTGTCTTGCCGTTTATCTGAACTGGAAGAACAATAGTTGTGTTCTTTAAGTAATCCGGGTTCGCCTGCATAGAGACCAAAACAGTCAGTACCGCAAAAACACTTTCCTCTGTTGTGTTTATAACTTTATATGTTCAGTACTATCTCTACCTTAGGGAAGCTTTCACAGGCCAGAGAATTTGGATGGCCCAACCGTGACCAAAGTTCTTCAGCCATGTGAGGTGCGTAAGGTGAGAGCAAAAGAACAAAAGGCTCAATGATCCCTCTAGGTTGATTATTCCACTGTCAAAGTAAGAAGAGCCCAGAGAAAAGATCAGTACTTTTGAAGCAAAAAGACAAAGCTGACTGATATAAGAGTCTAAGAGTAACCTTATATGCCGCATTAACAAACTCCATCATTCCTGAAATTCCCGTGTTGAATCGTGTACTCTCAATTTCCTCTGTCACCTGCAAATTTTACATATTGATCTTAAGTCAGATGTATTCAAACCGCAAAGGGATCATTTTGGGGGATTTGATGACCTTAGCTATGCATTTATGAAGAGTTCGGAGTTGTTCAAGGGTCGGTTCATCATCAGTCACTATGGTTCCATCTTCAAAAGAACCGTCGGATTGAGGCAAACCAATGACTAGTCTCCATGTTCTTGCCAAGAAACGATGCACACCTTCAATCCCACTCGTGTTCCAAGTTTTTGAGTCCCTAGTAGAAGGAAATGCAGGAAAATGTAAACACTGAGCAAGCGTTAAAACCTGAAGAAACAAATTTGGGATTGAAATTTACCTAAATGGTCCCATGAACATCTCATACAAACGTAGAGAATCTGCACCATACTCTAACACAACATCATCAGGATTTACAACATTTCCTCTACTTTTGCTCATTTTATAAGCTCGTGGGATTAGACGAATGCTAGGCTCCTCCTTCAGAACAAAATGATCTCCCGACTTCATAACCTAGACCATTAAAGATCATAAGGTTAAAACACCGAAGAGCTTATCAGTTTTAGTGAATGCAAAAGATGATTCATACTCTTTCTTCGGGGATTGTCACTTGTTGATGTTCATTAAACCGTTCTTCGGTGTCGGCAGATACATAATTTCCTTCTTGGTCTTTCCAAGCTGTATACTGGACCTGCAACGTAACACTATCAAGAAAAAAAGATTTGACGGAATTTGTAAATTTGAAAAAAGGCGGGGCAAAATAAAAACTTACTTCCCCAAGGATAATTCCTTGATTTATGACACACTTGAAAGGTTCTTTCGTCGACACAACACCAATGTCATAAAGTACCTGTGATGATGCAGCAACAGAGCTTACGGTTGGATCACAAGATAGCTAAAAGAAAGAGAGGTCTTGAAGGACACACACCTTATGCCAAAACCTCGAGTATAGTAAGTGTAAAACAGCATGTTCAGCACCACCAACATATACATCTACTGGGCTCCAATATCTGCCATAAGAAAAATACTAAGAAGAAAATTTTACTTAAATGGATTGCTTTCTGTAAAAGGCTCTCACTTTTCTTTTTCCTTGTCAACTAATGCTTCAGAGTTTTTTGGGTCCATGAATCTCAAATAGTACCTGGAGAAAAAAGGAATATCATTAATCAACAATAAAGGAAAATCAGGTAATTTTGTTTAGTTTCTCAGTAAAAAACTCAACATCCATTGATAACACTTTGGGTAATATATTCAACAAGATTATAGATCCACCCATTTCGTCTTAGCCCATCCTAGAACCATCACTAGTAGAGAGCATCAAGGATTCTCAATTGGCAGATACATTGTGTGTAACGTGGAAAGTATATACAAGAATCAAAAAGGGTAAAGAGCTTATAAATAAACATTTACCAGCAAGACCCAGCCCATTGTGGCATAGTGCTTGTTTCTCTTTTGGCAGGTTTTGCCGTTGTAGGATCTACTGTGCTTACCTACAAAGACAACAATCATAACCAAAAATGTATAGTGGCATTTTAAGTATCCAGAAACTAATCATATTAACTGCAAACATACCCATGAAACTGCTTTTGATAGTGGTGGTTCTCCTGTTCCAGTGGGAGTAAAATCATTTAACTCAGGCAAAGTGAGTGGCAGTTCAGATTCTGAAACCGCAATAGTTTCACCAGATTCATCCAAAATTAAGATTGGGATAGGTTCACCCCAGTAACGCTGCCGTGCAAATAGCCAATCTCTCAACTTGTAATTTACCTGCCAAAAACCTTTGGAGTAAGAAACAATATGAAAAGTATGTACATAATCCAAAAGAGAAGTACATGAAGATGAACCTTTTTCTTTCCATTGCCGGTACTCTCTGCCCATTCAATAACTTTTAAAGCAGCTTCTTTGCTAGATAGTTGATTTATGTCAAGTCCTGTTTCTAAATTTGATGAATTTTCAATTATGCCCAATCCAGGATAAACTTGCTTGGCATCATCACTTGAATTTGCCTCATTTTTCACTACCCACTTGATCGGAATGTTATACTTCAACGCAAACTCATTATCCCGAGTATCATGAGCTGGGACCGCCATGATTGCTCCGGTTCCATAACTGTCACATATAACAAAGTTCTCTGTTTCACACAAATTCAATTCAAAGCAATGTATATAGTTAGACCGAACTTACCTTGCTAGAACATAGTCAGCTACCCATATGGGAATAGCATCCCCATTAGCTGGATTTTTCGCATAACATCCTGTAAATACGCCCGTCTTTTCCTTCTGAAGTTCTGTTCTCTCAAGATCACTTTTCCTCGAAGCAAAATCTTTGTATTCCTCAACCTGCAACCAAAAGAGAGGACTCATGAAATCATGAAAGGAAAAATGTTATAATCGAAAGAAATAAAAAAACACTTACTTGTTGTTTCTGGTCTGCAGTTACAAAGTAGGACAGTAAATAATGCTCTGGTGCCACAACCATGTAACTGCAAATGGAAAAACAGATCATATAAGACAATCAAAATCAAGAATTAAGATTCTGAATCATAAATATAGTTAATCGGCTAAGCATACGTTGCTCCAAAAAGGGTATCTGGCCTCGTGGTGTAAACTGTAATATCTTTGTCAGTTTCTCGGCCTTCGCCATCAAGAATCGAAAAATTCAGTTCAGCTCCTTCAGATCTTCCTATCCAGTTTCTCTGCATTTCCTTTATACTTTCAGGCCACTCAAGCTCGTCTAAATCGTCTAGAAGACGATCAGCATATGCAGTAATCTTCAGCATCCATTGCCTCATCGGCTGCTTGGTAATAAACAATGTCACTGTAAAATTTATGAGAAATTTCAAAACAGAGGAATACAGATTTCGGAAGGGGGAAAAAATCATATTCCCAGATGGTAAAAGATATTACCTTTCTTATAACTGGGTGACCGCCACGCTCACTAACACCATCCACCACTTCCTCATTGGCCAAAACAGTACCAAGAGCCGGACACCAATTGACGGGTACTTCGGCCTGAATTTACAATCTGTCAAAGAACTTTCCTATATACAAATGCATGGTTTTAACTTGTGAACAAGACAAAGATTTTCTTGACCTGATATGCCAAACCTCTCTTATAAAGCTGAAGAAAGATCCATTGTGTCCATTTGTAGTAGTCTGGCTCTGTTGTAGAAAGTTCACGGTCCCAATCATATGAGAAGCCCAGTGATTTGAGCTGCAAACAAACAAAGAACCACATTCATTAAGGTCCTCAGATCTTTACTCCCATGGTAAGACCTAAGCAAAACAGTCCAAAGCAATGGCTTTTATTACATCTAAACATTATTAAAAATCCTTTTGCATAATCTTCAAGGATCAGTAATCCTAAACCATGTAACAAACATAAATTTCTCATTACCCAGCCCTATAACAAAACTTTGAAATTCTTCTGTCAGGGAAATGATGAACAGAAAAGAATAGTAACTTTCTAGGCTGTGCTAAATTAAATACATCACCTGCGAACGAAAGCGGTCAATGTTCTTCAATGTTGTAGTTTTCGGATGGGTTCCTGTCTGCAACGCAGATAACAAAGGCCAATAAGGACTTTAACAATTTATCATCAAAAGCATTCATAATGATTTGATACAAAATTAAAAAAAAAGCAACCTCAATAGCATATTGTTCTGCAGGCAATCCAAAAGCATCCCATCCCATAGGATGCAAAACATTGTAACCTTGCATACGCCTAAGCCTCGCTAGAATATCAGTTGCTGTATAACCCAATGGATGTCCCACATGTAATCCTGCTCCACTGAAGGGAAAAACCACAACAGACACAATTTCATCTTTTCCACAAAACACAAATCCTAAAACCCATCATCTATGCAACAAAATCCAAGGATGCAATTGAAATGTATGGAAACTTCTGAAAGCCACAACTTTATGCTGATTAGCCTCTCAATTAGCCAAATTTGTGAACTGTCTACATAATCAATATCGAAAAAGAAGAGACCTTGGATATGGAAACATGTCAAGGACGTAGAACTTAGGTTTCGAAGTATCGACATCGTCTGGTGTTCGGAAAGTTCGGTTATCTTCCCAAAAGCGTTGCCACTTGGGCTCAATTTCGTGAAATGGATAGACCCTTTTCAATTCAATAGACGTAGTCGCCGTTTCCGAAATCAAATCTTCTTTGTTACTACCATGAATCTGCGTCGTTGAACTCCTGACTCCGGTGTGATAAGAGCGACGCGACCGGAAACGGAGGCCGGAAAAAGGCTGCTTTAGAGGAGAATGGAGCGTGAGAGAGCTGGTGAGGCGTATATGGGGGCAACAGTGTGACAACACAAATGGGTCAGAGCGAAATTGGAGGATTTGATGAGAGCTCATTCTGGTGACTAATGTGTTTCAGTGGATAATTGAGATAAGTGTGTGTGCGCTCTTTTGAACCTTGAGAATTGAGATCAAAGTTGAAAACGAAGCTTAGTAAAACGACGCCGTTGTTGTCAACGTATATATAGCAAGTGAGACTGATAGTTGCCGATGCCGATACCGGAGCTGCTAAGGGATATTTTTTTCTTAGTTTATTGGTTTAACGGCTAAAGTACTTTTGCGGTAGCCCTGGGTTTTCGGTTATTTTGGTTTAATTCGAGTAGGTTTATTTGGTATTCGGATTTTCAAAACTTCGCCGAATTGAACCGAATAAAAATTTGGTTTGGTTCGGCATTCAATTTATTCGGTTCGGTTATAGAGTTTTAAATCAGTTCCGAAATTAAACCGAATTTTTATTTTCTCGTTTTGTTCGGTTATTTACTCGATTTATTTGTAAAATAAAATAAAATTTAAATCTAACCCAATTATAATGGGCTATATTTTGATAAGCCTCAGGCCTTGTTTTTAATTTAAAAGCTCCAAAATGGATCAAGTAAAGCCCACATAAACATTTAGGTAGGCATGACAAAATCAAACCGTAACCGTATTTCGGATCGTAACCGGACCGTTTACAAACCGTAACTGGACTGTAACCGTATACAACGGTTAAAAACCATAACCATTAACCGTAAAAATAAATTAGTTTCGGCTAAAAAAATTATTAACCATAACCGTTTATTAACCGTAATCGTATGAAAACCGTTAGTTAACCGTATGAAAAATTAGTTTCGGTTAACCGCATGGTTAAAAGTTTAAAATATAATTTAACTGTGTATAATGTAAGAAAAAATTTAGAAACAAGTATGACATACCACATATGAAAAATTTTACGTCGAAAAAATGGTATTCTTCCATAAACAAATAAGTTGTAATGATAAGTACCTTGCTCGAAATCACATAATTTTTCATCGTATTAAAATCAGTACAACAATTTGGGTAATTCATAAGTAATCAAGCATTTTCATATTAAACTATTTTTAATTTTATTTCGTTTTGTATTTGATGTTGATTTTCTCCGTTTCGAACCAATACCCAGATTTCGAATACCTCCAACAAGATTTGTCAATGCAATACTCATTGTCCACACAAAAACAATATAATAAGATAATTAACTTGGATAGAAATATAAAGACAATTATTTATCGATTTAGATCATCGTTTAATTTTTATTATGAAAGTTAAAAAAACATATGGATTCGTCACTAATATTAATCGTATCGTAATTATTATTAACCTTGACAAATAAAATTATAATTAACCGTAACCGTAGTAACCGTAACCATTTTTAATCGTAACCGTTTTAACCGTATACAAAGTGGTTAAAAAAAAATTATAACCGTAACCGGTAAAAAGTAAACCGTAACCGTGGTCATGCCTACACTTAAGGTTTGTGACCCAAAAAAAAATATTTAGGGTTTTCACGTTTTTGTCAAAGAACAAACTCAACAAACCAACAACAGCTATATAAAAAAAAAATGAAGACGATAGCTAAAACAAATGACTTAAGAAAAACAATGGTGAGTGAAGAAGAAAGGCGAAAATAGAGATGATGGATTTGAGCAACGCGAAGCAATGGTGAGAGATAAAAATCATGGCCAATGAAGTCGTTGTTGCGGCGGCTTGACGGAAAAAAGCTTCAAAAAAAGAGCTGGCGATGAAAAATATCAGAAAATAATGACGAAAATGAGAAGAAGATGGGTCTAGATTCTAGAGAAACGGGTAGAAGGAGAAGAAAAAGGAAGAAGGTCGAAGAAATGAAGAGAGTCGTGAGGAGAAGAGAGGAGAAGAGACGGAAGAAGTGGTGTTTAGTACTTAGAAGTAGATCTAGGTTTTTTTTATATATATAGTAGTTCTCTTAACAGATAAAAACCGATCGGTTATGGCCTACCGAACCGAACCGAATCACTTACCGAAATCTAATTTTAATTTCGATTGGTTATCTTCTAAAAACCGAAGTGAAACCGAAAACCTTAAAATTCAGTTCGGTCGGTTCGGTTTGTTTTGGTTCAAACCAAAAACCCAGGCCAGTGAGAGTTTTATAAAGACATTATCATATATTCATATCACATTGATAGGACGAACCAATATAGTAGATGTGAATCCATGTGATGGTTAAATTTCGTGAGTTGTTAGCTAGAAAATATCAATGATCTTAGAATTTTAGTAAACACATCGTGTAGTTAATTAAACTTAGTAAATCAATATTTTTATACGGATTAATAGGCCGATTGGTAAGGACTTTTATTTTAGATTGTAGAGACTTTGGCTATAAGAACTGTTGATGTGCTGTAAAGATTTTAACTGTAAAGATTTTTGTAATAAAAGTTTTGGTCGTTGAGACTTTAAAACTAGTTGGTAAAAATTACGGATTTAAAAATTATAACTTTAAATAATATGTGATACTAGATTTTGACATGTATGATACAATCAAATTTTTCATCACTACCGAAGATATCATTATTATTGATATCGACACAATTCCGATGATCGGTAAATCTCATCGAAAGTTAGGACAAATGGGTCTTAAAAAAATCAGAAAAAATAATTAGTAGTTAATTTAATATTTATTTATGATAAACTATACATATATTAAAAAAGAGGAAAGACGAAAGAGAAAAGTTTTATTTTAACTTTAACGAAAAAATAAAAAAAATCCTACAGCCATGTTTACTTGACTTTAAAAAATATGAAAGAGAAAAGGTAAAATAAAATGTTGTGGCTGTAAAGACTTTAAAAAGAGAAAAATAAGTAAAAGTCTCATTGAACATTAGGCTATTAGAACTTCATTTTAAAGTAAAAGTTTTAAAAGTCTAAACTAATCACCCTCTAAGTCTTATATTTTCATTTTAGTAAAAGCCGATATGACGTGTTATTAAAATTATTGAGTTGCAGTAAATGTTACAATTTGATGTAACTTGCAATAATTTTTGTTTTTAAAAATATAATCATTTTTGATATAATAATCTTTAAAAAAAAATTGTAACAAAATAATAAATAAATGAAAACAGAACAATCTTTGTTTCAAAAAGTCAAATAGAGAAACTAGAAAAAAGAAAATAGCTTCCATAGCAATGTTTGGTTTATTTAAACCATTCAAAATAAACCATTTATTTATTAAAAATATGAAAACACGATCGTTTCTCTAAAAAATGATAACTCAACTCTAACACATAGAATTTTTCGTCATGATGAATAATCTTTTGAGTTAACAATTTTTTAAATGACATAACTCAAAAATATAAATCAACCATAACACATTGTAACTCAAACTTTAATTTCAAAAAATTTAGTTTAGTTCATGATTGGTGACATTTTTGAGTTATTAATGAGTTAGAGCATCTCCAACCCCAATCCAAATTCTACACCAAATTTTATTTTGTAATAAAATCTCCTCCAATCCCACTCTATTTTCAACATCAAAATGGTGTAAACTCATTTTTTCCTCCAAATTTGGAACTGAACTTTTTTATTTATAAAATAGTCCTTAAAATTTCAACTTATTTGATTTTAAAAGTTATAATAATTTATTTGACAAATAAAATAGCAAAATCTTCTAATATTTTTTAAATATAAATGTATGACATAAAACCATAAACTGATAATAAATTTTAAAAACATAAAAAACCTAAAATTAAAAATACATAAAACCAATTTAAAACAATAATAATAGTTACTTAGTGAGTTAATAATATTTTGTTGCGCGACAATTGTAAGAAAGATGTAGAACGTCCATTCGGAGTTCTCCAATTGCGTTCTGCTATTGTGAAAGGATCGGTTCGTTTTTGGAAAAAAAAAATGTGCTACATGACGTAATGACTACATGTGTGATTTCACATAATATGATAATCGAGGATGAGCGCAATCTCGATGCACCAATTGAAGTTGGAAAATAAACTCCACCTTCAGAGATCGAAATAGTCGAAGACAATAATATTCTGTTCCAATTTTCTTACTCCATTTAGACAAATTAAAAATAAAAACGCTCATTTTCGCTTCGAAATGCGTCATTGATCATGGGGAAAATTATACAAATGATGATGAAGAATTTAAATCTACTTTTTATTATTTTTATGTGGTGTAATGTGTTTTTATAATATAATGGTTAATTTTAAATATTATTATAAATTCTGAAAGTTTTGAGAGAAAAAAATAATAGGTTAATTTGTAAATTTTATAAATAAAATGTATTATTAGCAATTAATAACAAAATAGAAAATAAGAATAAACCTAAAGTATTATTTTTGAAGTAAAAAAATAGTGTGATATATTGGAGAGAAATCCAACTGCATTTTTTAGTTACTTTATTTTGAAGTGAAAAATGGTGTAATATATTGGAAGCGGTCTTATGTCCATAATTCAAACTTAACTCAATGTTAACTAATATTACCAATCAAAGTCTTAGTTTCTGATTGTAGCAAGATCTTCCTGAAACAAAAATATGGCCAGGATGGCGAAGACAAAAACATGGTTAAGAGATAATTAATGAATATTGTCCCTCCAAAAAACTATCTATTATTCTAGACATGAAGATATGTAGTTGAAAGAAAATAAAAAGCACATATCCACGTTTGTGATCATATGGTGGATTTAGCTTATGTGTGTGACCAATCCCCTGATCGATTAGCTCACTTGATGTTCATCCTCACATCGTCCTTTGTTTCCCAATGAATATGTATAAACCTGAGTAGTTAGAATAGTTTGGGCTCAACATGGTTAAAAGATTAATTTGGACTCAAAAGGCCCAAAGTGGAAAAAAATAAATAAATTATGAACTCTTGTTAAACTTGCTTTACATTGTAGAACGTTCCAGATTCATTGACTCTCTCCATTTACAGTGTATTTATGAACAGTCTTAAATGAATTTACATATTTACGAGAAGAGTTCACAGCCCTAGAAGACTTCGTCCTCTATAAATTAGCCTCGATACTTCATGTTTATGCTTTTATTCACAGTTTATCTTTTACAAATTAGCCTCTCTTCTGTTTGTCTTATCTTTCTTTAAATGTCTTGGGCAACAGTTTTTTACGTCATTCGGTATGGAGTTGAGATTGTTACTATTGTGATAAACATAATTGCGATGTTTAATCTTTAGGATTTAAACTATGTAATATCATATTACATGTATTACTAAATAAGATTCAATATCTTATTTTTTTAATATGGCTTTGTATGAGTCACGACAATGTTATGTTGTCGATATATTTACTGTTGTAAAATCAGTAGTTGTGATTTTTTAATCGTTAGGATATATCGAGGAGGTAGATCATGTACCTCTTTTATTTTATGTTTCGGTCACAAATCATGTACCTTTATTATTAGATAACCATTTCTTGTTTTGTAACGTGGCTTTCTTGAAGTCTTATTGAATTAAAATTATGCAGTTGATGTTTTATTATTGTTTCTATCCTTTTTGGTCACTTCATTTGCTCTCTGATACGAAATTAGGTTGTTTAATTTCGTCTCACACACTACAAACTCTTCGTATCTTTTGTTTATTCAGCAAGATTTCCACGTGGAATAAACAAGAAAATCGAATGGTTGAAATTACACCCCAATAAAAATGATAATATTTTAAAAAGACCCCTAAACTTTAATACTTCACAATAAAAGCCCATCAGCAACGTCTAAGCTAAGCAAAAACACAAACGTCTCTATGTACATATAAAAAGTACATACATATACATGCATGAACTATATTCATACTTGAGTCGTATGCATATGGTTTTTAAAGAAACAGTCAAGACTAGACTTCTTTACCGTTAAAAATGGCCAAAGATGGAGTTGATTCACCGCTGATTCTGCTTGGTGCCGGAGTATTCCTCCGCGATTGGCGTTTTGTTGGCACTATGATGACTTCATCCTCCAATTTTCGGACCATGTCACCATCGTCGTCGTCATCATCACCGCCTTTGAAAACCGGATGAATATAAGCGTCTTGCAAGTAACCTTTCAAGTTCAGATTCGGCTCTCTTGCTCTTTCCAATGTATCTTTCATCATAGCTTCCTGTAAAACAAAACAACACATTTTGCCATCTCCGGGCTCGTTAAACCAATGTGGAATTGCAATATATATACATTACACACATTATAATGGTAGGAATAACAAAGTGTCCATCCGGTTGAACTGATCCAAACAGTGAAAAAATCGAACCAAACTGAAAACAATTTAGATCTACGTAGCAGAAGAAACTGACCTGTAAGGGGTAACAGACAAAGGCCGGTTCATAACGGCCTTTACAGAAGCGGTGGAAACCGATGGTAATCACGGGAAGAGCGATGAGAAACGGTGCAGCTGAAGCGGCATGTTTTGTACCCAACAAACCCATCAAAAGCAACTGAGATATGATCAATGCCGTTATAACTCGTCCATGAACATCTGGCCAAAACGCAGCAGCGCTCTCGTATTCTTGATTATACACATTAATGATCTGAGAATAAGAAAAAAAACAAAACTGTTTAAGTGTGCAGACTTGTTCAAATTATCCAGTGTGACCAAACTTAGGCGAAAAAGAAACTATTTACCTGATGGCGGTACACGATGTAAGCAAGTCCGAAGAAGACTAAGATAAAAGGAAGAAGCATCGGTGTCACGGGAGCGTAAACAAGACCGAGAAGGAAGTAAAGCTGTATCTGAGGCTCTCCCGTGTTGAAACCAATGCTTCCCGGGTCCATTGCTTCCTCTCTGTCTTTCTCTGTTTTCACCAAGAATGCATTTTTGAGGTGGAATATAATGAGAGGTTTAAGCATGAGAATCTCTCCTGCAACTCCTGCCCAACCATCAACCATTATATATGTGATAAAGAAGGTTGCTTTCATCGGTATCGCCATGCCAATTGTCATGGGGATTCTGCTCAGATTGAAAAAGGAGAGTCCTTAGAAACGCCCATAACACCAAAAAGAAAGAAAGATTAACAGAGGGAGAGAGAGCAAGAGGGAGTCGTGTACTGATTTGGTGATTGATTGAGGAAAGAGCTGAGCTGCTCAAACGCAGCTCCGGCGATAACACTTGCAAGAAAGACGTTCACTAAGTTAAATATGTAATATCTTGACGCTGATCGTCTTTCTAAGGATGAAATTGAAGTAAATCCTTCAAATTTGGACATGGTCATCAGTATGGATGGCAGAAAGATTAAGAAAAGCTTCAGCGCGATACCGGCTAGCAAACCTTGTATCACCGATTTAATGAATTTACTGCGAATTAAAGAGACAGACAATCAATCGGGTCCAATGTTAGTTAAATGTCATGAAGAATGGAACAATGCTAGAGAAGAAGAGAACTCACTCTTCGATAATGACTTTCAAGAACGGCACAACTTTCTCAATTCCTTCAACGGTAGCAAGCGATTGTACAAACGCAATAGGAATGATGAAAAAGAAGGTAAGGAAGAAGAAGGCTACATGCATGACCAATCTTCTTACAGTCAAAGAAACATATGGGATCGCAAGGTTTGGCCAATATACATCACGCGGCTCTGCAGCCCATTCGGTTAACCATTCTGTTGGGTTTCGGGTCTGTACGGTCTGAGCACAAACAGCAGCAGCCCAACGGGTTTTGAAAGAGACAAAAGATGCTGGCATGATTGAATTTTTATCATTCACCACATTCTCCCTTTCTTCAGCAATCTACAAACAATGAAGATTTTGAACCAAAAAGGAACATTTAGGCATAAGATGGCACAAAAATGGAAGTCAGGTAAGACAGACCACAAAGCTTACCTCTTTTGATGTTTTATCAACTTCAGCAATGTAATATTCGATTGCGTCAACTTTTTGTCCACACAAGCTAAGGCACCCAAGCTGGTTTTGTTAAAGAGAAACGACTTAACAGAATAAGAGCTAGCAGAAAAGAAACATCATAATTATCAAGTTTAACACTTTAAGTACCTTTGTCATAGGTCTGATCTGAGAATTATTTCTAGAGTATTTGAGCTGATAGTAGTCAAGCCAATTCTGCAGCTTCTTCTTTTTATTGACCAAATCAGCGAGCTTGTTTGCGTTGTATACAACCTATATATTGTGTCCACAAGTTATTAAAAAACAATAGAAATTGTTTTCCGCCAAGAAATGCATATGAAAAGGTCAAGTTATCCTATGAGAAATTTTTACCTGATGTGTGAGGTAGTGATCAGGATGATTGACTAGGAAAAAATGCTCCACAAGCTCACTCACAGATTCGTCTGGGTCCGGAGGTACATTCCGAACAAGAACCTGTCAAAAATTCATGACATACAACATCAGTACCAGCGATTTACACAGAAATCATGGACTACGCTTTGTTCTGAGTTTAAACCAAGGGAAAAGAAACGGGGCTTACAGTGAACTGGTCAGGTCGACGGGCTTCTGAAGCAACAAACTGAAGCCTCATGTTAGCAACTGTCTCATACTCCTTCATCAGCATATAACAAGTCCAGATTGTGAAGGCGTAAGCCATTACAATATGAGTCCAAAACCTGAAAAACTCAACGAAACCTGAGATATACTTAAACCAACAAATTAAGATCATGAAAAGAACACACACACACACTCAAGATTTGCTGTCACAAACCTAGGTGAAAACTCTGGGATATTTGAAATTGACAGTTTGTCAATATCACTTGAAGTTACATTCTTTAAGTGCTTAGCCAACTCCAACTCGTTGTTTGTCCAATGGACTGGTACAAGCACTGCCCAAGCAAGTATTGCTATTGGAGCAAAAATCTTAAGCCTGCAAAATAAGGTAACCAAAAAGATAATATTTACTACCATATGATTCAAATCTTATGGACAGACTTAAGAAATGCTTTTGCTTTTTTAAGACTTAGTCAACTTAATTTCCTCTTCCTGATGACAAAAATAGCCTAAAGACCTTATATATTTATTAAATTTTGACCACAAGACTCTACTCTATAATCTATATTTAAAAAACGGTTCAGCTTTATGATACTTAATTCAACTTATTTACCTCTTCTTGATACTAAATTTAGTCTTAAAACATAATGACCCTTGTTAGTTCATCAGTCAATTGGGTGGCTTTTTTTACTCAATAAGACTCCAAATTTTTTCCTACCCGAGCCAGTAAATCCGGAGATACACAACAGAGTCTAAACCAGCATGATCAATCAGCTCACGCTCAGGCATTTTGAGAGCTTCAGGCATCCAGTGCAAGAACTTGAGGTATGATCTCACATCCAAATTCAAAAACCGCCCTGCAAATCCGCCACCACTTGCAGGGCTGCTTCTTAACCCCTTGAGGTACCATTTCGAGAAGTAAACTCTGTCGTTGAATGGCTGAAGCCTTAAAAAAGCAAAGATTATGAAGAAAATGAATGCAGTGAGGATGTTTATCCCTGCTGATACACCAATGTCTTCAAGTGTTGCCATGATTTGTTACTTTTGCTGCTCCAAATGCTCACTGTTTAACCTGAAAGAGACACAATTTGTTAATATCAAGTCATAAAAATAGAAGCTTTAAGATTCAAATCTAATACCAAACAAGGAAGTTTCACATCAAAATCGAACCTTTAGAGACTGCAACAAACTGGATACAACATAGAACCCCCCCCCCCCCCCCCCCAAATTGGAAATATTATACAGAACACTAAGAAAAAAGACCGTTCAGAACAAACCCAGACAAAGGATTCCAAATCAATTCTAATTACTACTGAAAGAATTGAAATTTTACACGAGATCCGAATTAGAATTACCAAATTGTATCAGAAACCAGAAGATGTCAAGCGTAACAACACAAGGAATCAAGTAAAAACGCAAAACAAATCAGGGTATCATCAAAAGAAAAAATCGTTTCTTTATGTTTTGGTTGCTTGAAACCCAAATAAAAATCTAAGCTTTACCCAAATGTACTCCACACAGATAATGAAATTTAGAGATTCAAGAGAAAGAGAAAAAATAACCCTAGAGATGGGGAGTGAGAAAAGGCAGTGTTAGGATTGCCTCAAGATTCATATGAGGGAGAAGCTAAAAGCACTGATGAATGAAGTAACACGCAAGCCACAAGAGAGAGAAGATAAATTATTGTTTGTTTCACTGATTCATCAGTGTTAACGAAGGATATTGATAGAGATTGAACAGACCTGCCCCAGACTCTGTAGTTAAAGTTTCTGTCGGACTCTTTATAAACTGTGACGAACAAGAAGACGAGAAGATTTTTTTTATTTACTGTTTTTTCAGTTTATCAAAAGTTTTATTTGTCAGGACCGTTTTGATTATTAGAAGTTACGAAAATAACAATTCATATTGGAATAAAGTAAATAAAATTATTGAAGTTTTTTTGTCTCTTTCTTCTTATAAAAATATCTACTGATCTTGACACTGAAAGACATACCGACATGAGTTTTCTTTAAACCTGGTCCTATATGGTACATATTAAAATTAAATGATTGAAATGGAAGATCTTTTTTTTTTTTTTTTTTTGTCTTGGATCTAAAAGTCTTCTAATTGTAGCAAGTGGTTCTATAGAATCTAATACATTTTCATTTTTTTAAACGCTAATGAAATAATTAAGACCTATCTAAAACTACAGTTTATGTAGTCTATTCTTTGTCCCTGTTGTGTCCACCAGCCCTCAATGTGGAAGAAGGTAAGTTTTGTTTTGGTTTTTTTTTTTTAATTATGAGGTATATATAGAAAGTTGAGAATAGAAAGCTGCTTAAAGATAAAAATTTGGGAGTTTCCAAAATTAGTTATCACCCTTTTAAGTAAAAGAACTTTGGATGGATGTCTCATGTCAATGTGGAACTTAAGTAACCAATAAATAAGTTTTCATCCAAAAAGAACAGAAAAAAATCGAAAACCCAAAAGCAAAAAACAAAAATCTATATCCATGTGGTGATGCAAAGCTTAAATGTTTAGTGGAGTACATAGTACTATTTCTCTTTTCATCAGAATAATTGGTAATCATGTACATTGCGATATATAGGGGTATACTGTTTTAACAATTATAATCACTAAAAACAATACTAAAAATGTTATTTCGTACCATTTCAAATTATAATATATCGTTTATTGTTTTTTATCCATTAAAAACTATATTGCTTTATGTTACTAATGAGACCAATTATTCAGTCATGAAGCTAAATTGAGTTTTATGAGAATTTATTATAACAGTAGTTGCAACGCTGTTGATAACCTAACGGCTCATTGAACATGGGACTTCTGTAACGGTAGGAACTCGTAAATGCTAAGACTCATACAGCACGCGTCGAGTAAGAACGTGAACTCATACGCACCAATATGTGATCGGTGATTTACAACATTTTAATTAGTATTTTGACTTTGACCTACTTGTGTGAATCACTAGGCAAAAGTATCGACACGTCTGTAGATAATAAAATTTATGATATATATTTATGTGACATTGATATGATCCTGGGCCAACGTTTGTGAAGTGGGTAAGGTGAGGTGTTCCATCATGATCCACTTAATTTCCTGAATTAGAATAATGGAATCATAAAGAAGAGCAAAAGGATAAAGTTTTATTTCCCTTCAACTTTATAGTAGAATATATATACCAAACTTAAGAATAATCTACCTCTCCTTGTCTATGTAATGTTAGAGTTTGCATTAATTAGATGTTTAAAGAGAAAATAATGTACTACTAGTGAGATGAATTCTCTTGAGATTTCGTGATAAAAGAATGATGAGAAAATATGAAAAATTAAGAAGTTTATGTTATTGGGATATCCCTCAGTTAGAAAATATGGAAGATTAATTAAAACGCCGTGGACATGGAAAATTGGAAAGTGAGAAAGTGAGAATGTGTGTATCTTTTATGTTTACATTGAGCTTGCTATATAGTGAAAGGGCATGCACCAATGAAAACACAAAGTAGCTTATGCATGTTGTGAGATTAGGGCGTCGTGTTTGCGTTTGTTTTGTAAATGTGTTGATGTATTTGTTTGTAAAGTGCATAAGGTGAGATGTTCCCTAGGATTAAAGTCTAACTTAAGGTTAGTTTGTCATGAAGAGTTAAACATACTTGAACATAGTCGTAAATCAAGTGAGTTCATGTGGTTGATTCACTCATTTGTAAATATGTTTTTTTCCTTATCAGACCAATATGTTATTCTCTTTTCTTCTTTTATGATTTTAGTGATATTTAGACGTGGTTCCAAAAAATTAAGTAACTTTCTTTTTTTTATGATAACGGAAACTGTCTATTCATAACGCGGATTATGATCATTTGTTACAAAGTTACAATACGTACGTAGATACTAACTAAGCTAATCGTAATCAGTCCTACATTAACTAACAATTTTTAACCTAAACCGGCAATATTAACCTACACATTCACTTAAAAATACGGCGATCGATCTCAAAGAAGACACATCGATAGACTTATACAAAGCTAGCGAAGATCATAAATCCTTTTGGAGACAAAGCCGACGAGTTTTTAGAACTTAAGCGAAAACAACCTCAAACCAAGGCATCAAATCAAGGGATGAAAACTCCTAAACAAAGGCTAAACCCTAAACCTTAAACTTCAAAATAGTTATGGTCATTTTACTTAAATTTTTTTACAGTTGAATCATTATGCGGAAATTCCTTCAAAATTTTTGTAACTACAGAGAAAAAAACAAACATTTCTTTCATTTTGTTCGCAGTTTAAGATTTGTTTTCTACCTCTTAATCGGTATAAAAAAATTGACACATACTAAGCTAATAAAATTTACTGATTAATTGATATTAACAAGAGAAACAAAAAAAAGTTATCGTTTGAAGATAAATTGTTTCATTTAAAAATAAACTTAAATTGCTAAAAATTCAATTGATATATTTGATGTTACAATAACAGATATTTATACAAATAAAATATGTTTTGTCACTATACTTCCAACTAGAGATATTTATTTATCCATATCCTAGATATTTTAATGTGTGAACCTAATACATTCTCTTACATACGACCAAATAGTAAGACTATATGCCTCTCCTCCAACATTTCTTCATCAAATATTTCTATGGAGTCATCTTCTTCACTCCTTCTTCATCATTCTTACCTCTCTTACCTTAATCCACAATTTGGAAAAAGACCTTCATTTTCTCATCAATTAATGCGAAATTCGCGAAAATGCAAACAAACTCGAATTTGTTCTAACAAGATGTACGTTCCCGGTATGTATATATATTTGAAATATTATTCCCCAAATGTGGTTTTGGTCCATACACTATTTTCTATATAGAGTAATGTCTATTTTTTTCATAATTGAATTAGGTTTTGGAGAAGCTTCCCCGGAGGCTAAGGCAGCGAAGCATCTTCATGACTTCTTTACTTACGTTGCAGTGAGGATAGTGACTGCTCAGCTTGAGGTCACTTTGATGATCATTTATTTATTTTAATTTAAGTGTTTTGATTATAGTAATTCTAATATATGTTAATCAATGACAGAGTTATAACCCTGAGGCGTATATGGAGTTAAGAGAATTTTTAGACACAAACTCTGTAAGTGATGGCGATAAATTCTGCGCCGCTCTCATGCGTCGCTCTTCACGTCACATGAACTTAGGTACCAAAATATCACTTTATATAAATAAAATCAGTTAGTTATTATATTCTAGTATGAGTTTTTTTGTGAAACTTGTTAGAATATAAGTTGGAATTTTAACTCAAGGTTCACATTCTGTGAAGTTTACCAAATTTTATAAACTCTTTAGTTATGCATCATACTTTTTAACAAATTTTGTTTTCTTCCAAGTATTTTAGACGAAATCTTTTCGTGCAATGAAACTTTTCACTAAACAACACAGCTAAATATTCTTATAAAGAAAAACTTCTTAAACATAAACACAATTCCACCATTTTGCAGATTACTAGCAGAGACATTTTATAGATCCATGCTTCGTATATCTTTATGTGTACGTATATTTGATATGACTTCACTAAACTAAAAACTTTATTTTGTGTATCCTGACCAATGCAACAAGCCCTTCGAATTTTAGAGGTAAGCTAAGCTTTTCTTTTCTCTTTTAATACATTTAAAAAAACACTTATGCATCTTTTTCATCTCTACGTTTGTATTTACGATTTTGAAACCTGTTCTTACAACGTAGGTACGGTCTGCCTATTGTAAAAACGATTTCGAGTGGGATAATTTGAAGCGCCTCGCCTTCAAGGTTCTCTCTTCTCTCTCTCCTTACCTCTATACATATATAAGTGTAAGTATGTAACATAAGCATCTTGTGTTTGTGAAAATGTAGAACGTAGATGGATCCAACACAAGACTCATGCGTGAATACGTCTTGGAGACTAGCCATGTCGAAACCGATTCTGATAAGTGAAACCTCAGATCTCTTCGAATTACATTCACATTTAGTCTCGAGAGTATACACACTTATAACCGTTTGTACATACATATACCATTGTGCATTTGTGCTTGTGTTAATCTCAGGCTTTCATTGCATATTCCTAGACCCTTTTCTTTTTGAGAATGACCAAATTAAGAATCAAATTGATCAGGGTTGTTTACCTGCGAAATCGATCAAAACCCAATTTTCTTTGCAGAGTTACCTAGAGACGAGAATGGATACCGGGAGAAGCATGGATTTTGCCTGACCCAAAATACGATTGAGCATACTCTTCGATATTCTCTAACCTGTCATTAGTTAAATACGACGGATTTAGGACCAACAAAAATGAAAGCTTTGAAGCAGAATCACTAAGAATACAGAGTTTACTTTACCTATAGACATAGTTAACCATAATGCCTCCACTTTGATGAATACCTTTCTCTGATCGATCCGCCATCCAATTTATTCTTTCAACCATCTATGTAAAATATCAAAACAAGAAAGCTTATCAATCTTAATCACTCTGTTAACTAAAACCTATCGCATTAACTAAAACTTACCGCTCCATTTTGCAAGTGGAAATTAGCAACAGAGTCTAAAGCTTTTGCTCTCTTCTTCTCTTGCAAGAGGTATCTATCAAAATCAAGACAAAACATTGGTGTTTATGCCTATATTATTCATATTTAACCATTGCAGCTCCTCCAAGACTGAACATACCTAGCACATAACCGCATAAGAATAGGTTCTAAAACTGGCAATATACGAGGCGAAGTAGCCCAATCACATTTCTTTACTGATAGCAAATTCAATAGAACTTCCATGCCGTTGCGACCTGAAGAAGAATCACTGCATACAAAAGATTTTTTAGTTGATGCCTTGAACATGATTTTGTATATAATTGATAAGAACATATATGAAGAATTTTATCAATGAATTCTTACTCTGATAGACTCATGAGGGCTTGTTCCTCTTCTGGTAGTAACACTTTCTCGCTAAAAGTAGATGAAGGCGAATTGCTCTGTGTACCACGCTCACCTTCAGCAAATCTTGATTGAGATGATAACTTCGACAGGAGCCATTGCATGAATCCAGGAATGGGGCTAAGTGTTGCAAATGTCTGCAACAAAAAAAACATTTTGTTGAGCAAGCAGATAGAGCCTTTTTACAGTTATAAAAATTTTCATACAAAATAGCCAAAGTACTCACAGAAACATGTGGCATGTCTTTTTTCACCAACGTAATCACTCGTTTGATCAGAAATTGTCCAAGGTTTATCCCAGCTAAGCCAGGCTGCAAATACATAAGACAGGAGTCAAAAATCCTTTAGCTTTAATCAACACCATGAACTGAATCGAAAAAAACGATTTGAGAATCGACAATGACATGCAAGATCTACAGATATGCAGAAAGAGTATGCACAAACCTGAGTTGAAGAAATCGAGTAAAATAAAGCACATGTTGCTTGGTTTTCTGGTATGGGAGGATTGTCCCACAAAACTTCCTGCTACAGTATAAGTAAATTTTTAGACACATTGCCAAGAATCTAAACTATGAGGTATAGGATGGAGATTAGTTTAACCTGAATTGTCTGAGCAACAGTTTCCATAAGAGCAACTTCGATAAAAATAAGTGGCTCACCTGAAGTAATGGCACGGTGCAAGATGATTAAAGAATGTGGTCAAATTACAATCAAAGAAACACGTGTCTAGAAAAACTAACTAACCAGGAATAGATGGATGGAAATATCCAAAGCATCGACGGCCTATTCCCAATCTTCTTTTAAGATCCAAGAGGTTGCTGATAGGATGCACCGCCTTATAAATAATGTGTTATTAGACAAAAAAAATTTAACCCTCTGAAATAGCTGAGATTACTGTAAATGGAAACTACTAATGCATACCTCGTATGCGACAATTTTCTCAAGCAACGAAGCAGGATCATCCCAAGTAATCTGATGAAGCTCCAAAGTGGCAGGACTAAGCCACATACCGAGTTTCTCCTTTAGAAAGGAATCTAATGTTCGCAGAGATGGCGTGTTTTCTTTTCTATACATTGGAAACAACTATCAGTGTCATATTCAACAGGAAAGCTTCATCGAACTGATTCGAAACTATCTTCAACTATTTGAGTTTCCAGTCACATAACAAGAGGACGGGAAACATTACATGAGTATCGATAGAAGATCAGCACGAAGGATGGACAAAAATCTCAACCCTCCTGGATGTGTATTCAACCTCTCAAAGAGAACTTCATATGTTGGCCTAAGAGCATGCCTCAGATTCCGCTCAATGCGATAGAAAACAGAAGATAAAGCCTCCTTATCATCACCTAAAGAAAAGTACTCCCTCATCAATGGAGAATGTACGAAAGAATAGCATAGCAAAAGTAATCAAAAATACAAAGACTCACTAGCTGGATTTTCAAGTCCAAGATATTGCTTAACCAGTTCTCGGACTTGCTCCCTGTTAACATCATATTCTTTGGCTAATACAAGCAGTAACTTCTCACGGTCTTCAAGAGAAAGGCTATAGTAACCCTATAAGCATTTTAACCATAAGTAATCAGATGGAAAGTTTAAACACATCCAAGAACGGAATCAAGCATGAGAGATAGTTTTACCTCTTGAAAATCACTAAGAGTAATGTCTAATACACCGGTTTTACTAGCTGAGATAGCCGAGTGCATCGTTTCTCGAACTACATCATACACCCTAAACAATATAAAGATAACCAAAATAAAAACCAAACTCACTTCTTCAAAGATCAAAGGTGCTAATCAAATATACAATGAGAAATTACCTTCCTGTGATACCAAATTTACTAGAATTCCCAATTCCTTGATTAGAATTTTCCAAATGATCTCCAGAATGATTCTCTTGAGTATTTGATTGGATCTCCTTCTGATAACAAGTCAATTAACCATTATTTTAAGAGTCAAATTGGCTTTATTATATTCATATCTTCTTAAAAACATTCAAGCTCAAGAAGCAAAACCCTCTCTGTTTTTTTTCTTACTGATACTCGATTAAAGCCATGGATCAAACCAATTCCTTACTCTCTTATTTTCATCAAAAGATGTAAACTTTTCATTGCCCATGATTACAAATTGGGAGAATTCGGACACAATCACAATATTATCAAAACAATTTCGTAACAAAATCAAACAAAGAAGAACAAAAAAAGGGTTTAAAGAAAAAGAAAGCTTACAGGAAATTGAGAGAGGGAAAATTTGGTGGGATTGTTGGATCTCATTCTAGCACGCATCAGAATCGCTAGATTTTTCTTGCTCATATCTGTTCCATCATGATCATCACGAAATCAGACAACTTTATCGGGAAAAAAAAGGAAAATGAAAAAACGACTTCGCATCAGACATGACAGGAACCTTAAATCTGGCCCGTTCAAGTATCGGAAAAATTGGAGACTTGTCTTCTCTGTTCAACGGCTAGAGTAAGGCTCAGACACTAAAACGGCGTCGGTTTTAACTCACCTGACATGTTTTTTGTTTGTTAATCAATAACGATACTAAAAAAGAGATCACATGATATTTTTACGACTCTCTATTGCAAAATAACAGCCAAAAGGAGGAAGTTGCACACATGGTAAGAAAAGCTACTATATCTCAAGTAAATGTGTCCTCACGATCTCCCTCCACAATGTCAGCCTCCTCCATGTTGCTGAACTCCAAGAAAAGAGTGGGTCGATGCTCTTCGTGATAGTACTCCTTTGGGGATCCGAGTTTGACACTGTATTTCATGCACACCGTGTGCTTCACTCCCATGAAGTTGAAGTTCCACGGTCCATTCTCAGGAACCATGTAAAACCCGAGGAACCGGTCACTCAACAACATCTGAACCTTTTCATAATGGGTGGGAAGGTAACCGTGAGGATTGCTGCATGTGTCCTTGTTAAGACGCCCCCATTCATATCCGGTTTGGGTCAACTTATATGACGTCAAAAAGCAGGAGCCCGGAGTGAAACTGCAGGTCAGGATGATGCATTTTTCTCCATCCCATTGCTTGTTGGTCTCCAGAATACGCGAATGAGAGGTTACATCCTGTGGTGACAGCTGAGGCAGCTCGTTAGGCTGTGTGTGCAACCATCCCAAGGGCTCAAGATCATTTAGGAAATCATGCTCATGAAGAGAAGACGGCAGGTGAACTTGCTGATGAGTTCCCCACTGAGGCACCATCACAACACAACGGATTTTCTTCACTTGGGGATTATCCGGGGGACTAATACCATATAAATATCCAGCAATTTGAGTACGAAGATCCGCTATGCATATGAACTTCTTCAAAATGTTCTTTGGCATGATGTAGGTGTATCCGGTTTCCTTTATGTCATCTGAGTTCACATATATGTGATTGACTCTGAGGAAAAGGTTAGTAGCTGATATTGCACGTACACGCCAATCTATTTTGGAACCGAATGCAGATTGCTCGTAAGGGCTCGTGTTGATGACAATGAGCTCATCACCATGAACATTTGTAGTTCTTGTTGTGACTGCAGTAAGCTGGCTGGCTGCCTTTGCCTGTTTCTCAATCTCAGCTATCTGTTGCCTATGTTGAGAGGGTGGAGTGATCTCAGCTCCAAGAATAATATCTCTGATCTCTGATTGTGTCAGAGCTGAGGTATTCACATTGTTCTTCTTTGCGAAGTCAGAAAGGATAAGGTCTCTAGGTGCTACCTCCACCTTCATCCATTGATCATCAGTGAGAGAGGGCCAGATGTGATGTGGTTCAGTGAAAACGGACTTGTCAGGCTTCAACAACATCTTAGCCTTCTCATTATTCACGTGAAGCGCACGAAGGATCAAAATAAGTCTTGAAAAGGTAGTATACGAAGAAATACTCTTCAACCAATCATCATATATATTAAACAAGACCATATGTGGTTCTGTGGCCTTCAAAATCAGGTCACCAAATTTCTCTATCTTTAGGCAAGCCTGGAACGGAAGCTGCAGCTCGCTTCCCTTGATAACTATGTTGGGAAAATCCAGCAAGTGAACCTCAAGGGGATCCAACATTCCTTTCCGGGTGACAATAATCTGTTTTGGTTGTTCTTCAACAGGGAGGGACCGCACAAGTGCAGCAACCTCTTCAGCAGTTTTCCATTTTGCTAGCTGGCCAAGACGCTCCTGACCAGCCCAAACGCTTGTATGGATAACCTTCAGGAACAGCTGCCCAGTTCTTGGATTGAAAATGAAAATCGCACCATTAATAAGCTTTGTCGTTAAATTTCCTTCAAATGTCTTGTGGATCGTGACACGATAGACATTGGTATCATCAACAAACCATATAGTTTGATTGCTGAATATTTCACCATAGTTTTGAGATGACAAATACGACCCATGGCATCTCGTTCACAAATGTAATAGCTCCAGTGATGTGGTACGAAACCTTCACGTCTCGAACTTGCTCCCAAGGAATAGGCATATTCTCCAAGAGCTTGAAAATAACGTGAGGAACAAACTTAAGGGCTCCAAGGTATACACGTTTGTCGTGACGAAATTTCTTGGATGACATTATTGACATATCACCATGGTCCCTGATGATCTTCCTCACGTGCTCAGGTGGCATCTCCTCCTTCTGAGTTTCCACGAATCCAAACTTCCTTTTCTCGCCGTACCGCTTCGAATTTAGTTGCATCCATTTTCTGGCCTTCTCCTTAAGCTTAGAAGGATGTGCAGCGGGCGGTGGCGGCATCATCGAGCCGCCGGTACCAGAAGGAGCTAAGGGCATACCATCGTTGTTGTTCCACATAGCTTAGCTTAGGGTTCCAAATCGAAACGCCAAGGTGTTGTCGCGGAGGAATAAACCCTTAATCCACCGCGCCAGTGTCGATCTCTATCTACGTTGCGAAGAACTAATACATCACCTAATATATAGCACACGTTAAAGTAAAACTTAAAGAGTTAAATCCAATCACACAAATCACACAAATCCAACAAATAATAGTTAAAAAATTACCCTCTTTACACAGACAGCGTTGCAACCAAACTGGTCATGGGCCAAACGAAGCCCAACAGAAGACTGAAGTAACTGTGCCCCGTAACAAGCCCATCTACTCTGCTTCATCAGAGCAGAGCATCTCCAGATACCATAGAGTATCTCACCAATATATTATTAATATTTTTTATATTTTCTATTTTGAAAAATTAACACCAAAATCATATCTCTATTGGTGAGAGACTCTATAGATCTCTCAATAATATAATATTAATATTTTTATATTATTGTAACAAAAAATTTTATATAATTTTTTTTGAATATTATTGTAAAACATATCAATTTACATTGTAAATATATTCAATTATATTTATTGATAAAATAAGTAACAAAAAATTGTAAATATAAATAATTTTTATAGTATTAATTATTAATGCAATCACTTAACAATATTATTATTACATAGCTTTAATATTTTAGATAACACATTTAGAAATAAAATACAATAGCGTAATCTTAAAATGCTAAAAACACATAAATTCATGATCAATAATATAATTAACTTGGATTTATTCTTCATTTGATTTGATGATGTGCCAAACTTTTGCCATATATGTTCAACCAAATCATCTTTTAGTTGTTGGTGAATGCCTCTACCACGAATTCGAGTTTGGTTGCTGAGAATGTTGCCCAAACTAGTAGGCATTGTTGTAGAGTATGTAGAACTCACTTGTGTACCTTCATTTTCTTCTATTTGTTGGAATTGAGATACGTCATATTGAGTGTGTTTGTCTCGTTCATTTTCCACTATCATATTGTGCCATATTATGCATGCTCTCATTATCTTTCCTATTTTTTTCTTATCCCAAAAGAGAGCTGGATTTTTAATAATGGCAAATCGAGCTTGCAAAACTCCAAAAGCACGCTCAACATCTTTACAAACGGCTTCTTGACGTTGAGCAAATAATGACGCTTTAGAATCTTGAGGAAGGCGTATTGATTGGATAAACGTGGCCCATTTTGGATATATACCATATGTGAGGTAGTAACCCATATTGTATTGGTGCCCATTGACAAAGTAACTCACTTGCGGTGCTTGACCTTGTATAATATCATCAAAAACAGGTGAGCGATCAAGAACATTGATATCATTTAATGTACCGGAAGGCCCGAAAAATGCATGTCATATCCAAAGGTCATATGAAGCAACCGCCTCCAAAACGATAGTAGGTTTTCCAGCGCCACGAGAATATTGCCCTCCAAAACGACGTGAATTGCAGAGAGTGAAACAAACATTAAACATAGAGAGTGAGATAAACATAGATAAAACACAGAGAAAACATAGAGATAACATATAGAAAACACAGAGATAAACACAAAGAAAACATAAAGTTTAGAGCATCTCATCAATGAACTTATTCTTCAAAGTTTCTTCTTTTTCAGAAAGTTGATTTGTTCTTGCAAGAAGACTTTTAAGCACTTCCATCCTTGATAGTTTATTCCGCTCTGTTAAGTCTTTCTCTTTTAGTGCCCACAAGGTCTCAAGTCTTGACCGAGAATTGGCCTCCCTTTCTTCATCCGTTCTTTTAGTAGCAACTTCCTTTCCTTTTCGCTTTGATGACTTTACACCGAGAGGACGCTCCATAGCTTGCTCCTCTCCATCTAAAGCTATAGGACTCTCCGGGTTAAAGCTTGAAGAATATACGCCACCTTCATTCAACTTGGTTCTCTTTGAGCTTCCACCATCTTTAGAATTTCCAAAGGTGTACGAACTACACCATTTTTGATTGTGTCGGAGCTCCCTCCATGCATGCTCTAGTGTGAAATTGTGCTTATAGTTGTTGTAGTAGAATTGGTACGCAACTTGAAAATCATCATCTTCAGATTGACCACTAGTTCTTGGAGCCAAAACTTGATCTTAGCATCCAACAAACTTGCAGACACTGTCATTAAGTTTTTACCATCTTTGCTTGCAGTGATTCTATTCTCTTTTTGGTAGATTTGCAACTGAAGAGCTATTTAAAAAATAGGTAGCAATTCTTTTTCAAAAAGCACAAGCTTTTTGTTCATTACCCACAATTGGATCTTTACTAGTGTTTAACCATGCACTAATGAAAACAACATCTTCAGATGGACTCCATTTGCGTCTTGGCTCTCTACGATAAGGGGAGTCTTGAACGAGGTTGGGATCGGAGGTATCTTCAACGAGATTTGGATCATCACTCCTCCCACCAATGTTACTATATTGAGTACTATATTGTAGAAGATCCATGAAATTGGATTAGAAATTAAATGGATTGTTTGTATCCATATTCTAAAGAAGTATGAGAAATGTTATGAAAGCACAATGGAAAGAGATGAAGACTACATATAAGGGGAAAAATAGCCAAGTTTTCACAAAATAATCACAAAATAATTTAATTGTTTTTCCAACTCAAAATAGATTAATTAGAATATGACAAAAAATAAGATTTTGTATTAGACATTTTGTTAAAAATATGAAAATATATATAAATTACTTTTTATCAAAATATCAAAATTTGACAAAAATTATGTTTATCATTTAAAATTTATAATCTCATTTTTTATTTTTTCGTTTTATCATTGTATTAAGTAAAATAATATAAATCTAATATTTTATATTAACTTTAACTAATATTAATAAAAAAAATATATTATTTTAATTTAAAGTTATGCATAATGAAACTTGAAATGTAGATAATTTTATTTTATGAATTGTAAAAATATAAAAAAATTAAAAATATTAACTTATAAACTATTTAATTAATATTTTAAACTATAGAGTATTTAATTTATAAATAAAATGTTAGACCGCTACTAGATTGCTATGTATAAGAGAGAAGTTTTCTCATATGTTCTCCATTAAGAAACGATTCTGTTTGATTTAAAAAATATTATTTTATTTATTTTTATATATTTTTAATTAGAGATTTTATGTGAGATACCTCATATGTGAGTCACATATTTACTTTTTGCTTTCCTGATTCTTAAGTTGAATTAAGCAGTAAACGCTATTTTCATCTTCTCCAAGCTTCTTCAAAGTTTTGAAACAAGCGTTCTCGGTTTAGAACTAAAAAATGGTTATGCACCTACTTCACTTGTGTTCCAACTCTCTGATTTCTGTTTAGATATGGTTCATCACATTATCACCAGAAAACCGACCTGGTTATCACATGACAAACCGACCTGGTTATCAGACTCTTGAGTAGTGGGGATCTGATATTTTACTTATTGAGTAGGCCAGAGGCAAAGTGTGTCCATGTTTTGAATCTCTCTCTCTCTCTCAGAAAAAAACCAATCCACAGTAAAACAATCTTTCAGGTGCCGTGAAACTTTTTAAGTTACTCCCACGAAATTTTCGGCTATACAGCTCTTTGCACATTCTCTGGTTCTTCTTTCTCTCTTTTTCGCAACATCAAATGACGACAAGACAAGACCTTAATTAACTTAAATCTGCACCCAAAGAGCTTCAAGTTAACTTACTATCCATTCATAAGAGGCTCTTACCTGCGATCATCTCTTCCGGCGCTTGGCTTCAACCTGAACACGCAAGTTGTTGTTATTTGTTAACACCAGAAAAAATGGTTTCAGGCAAAACAGTAAAAATAAACGGATTTGATCCAGAGAAGAGATCAGAAAATGTCTGAATCACAAAAGCCAATGGAACATTGGTTTTTGTGGCTTTACTAAGATCTCAAAAATAGAGCCAATGATGGTGGCAGAGGTTATTGCTATGATGCTATCAAACTAATAACACAAGTTGAAAAAAAAAAAAAAAACAGACAAAACTTACCTTAAGATCATTGGTTGGTGATGAAGCAAACCCGTTCTGAGATCTTTTAACTCCATCTTCGTCAGAGCTGCATTCAACACATACAAAGTGTTCCAACTTCTTGGCTTCTTCAATCGTCGTGCCTACACACGCTGGGTGATACCTACAATGGCATAGTAGTAACTCGTACAATTTAGTAAAAAGAACATCACAAGGAGCTCAAACAGTGAGCACCCCATCATTTTCTGATACGATAACTATAAGCAAAAAAATGTAAAGTGAATGCTTTCCTAACAAATTCCCCCATAAAAGCTATAGACTTTTTACCTAGAAGAACGATGCAGAGATCTGAATTTTCTGCACCAGAGACCATTTATATCCGAAATTTACACAAGCAAGTTGTTCCGGATTAGGAATAACATATTTCTAAAAGTATATTATTATCAGCATTAGATATCTTACAAGCCGAGGAAAAATACTTGGAATAACAGGAGGTGAAAATAGAATGATGAAACTTAGAAGTTACCAGTCCTTGCACCCTTCACATTGCACCATCAGATCATCTGGGTTATACGGCATTTCACATTTGCAGTACCTGTAGAGGGAAGTCCAAAAAGGATGATAAAAACTCATGGAAATTACAGGAGAGAAAAAAGCATGTATCATTACTATATATATCTACTTACACAGCAACTCGATCAGGGGTAAATGCGCCAGTAGCAGCTTTATACTCGAATCTACAATAATAATCTTCCGCTCCAACATTTTCAAGCCTCGTGTAGTTTTTAAAGGTGTGAACGATACATTTCCCTTCAATGGTGTGTGCACTTTGAACATCGTAGTGATCAGACAAGAAGAGCTCTTTGGCTCCATGGAACTGTCTCCTTCCCCCAAGTGATTCTTCAGGACGGTAATACCATTGACAATGCACCTTCACATTGTTCCTTGCATCTGCTTCAATCTTCTCAACACGCGCCACATAAGGAGGCTTACCAGCATCCGATGGACGCATTAAAACACAATCGCCCACTACAAAAACCACCTCAACAATCACATTTCCATGTTCATCATGTCAAAACTAACTAACTAAATTGATAAATGCAAAAATAGCAGATCTGTATTCCACACAGTATATTCAAATGATACTCAAATTACAGTAGAGAAATCTCAAGCATTATTGTTCCCTTTTATCGTATAATGCATACACCTAGTTAGTCACCAATTAAGCCTAAAGCACGCATTTTCCATATACAACACAGTAAAAATGTCCCTTCATAACTCCAAAAAGTGATATCTACCAAAGATCACATTCTCATTCAGCAGTGACACAACACAACTTCATTGAATCAACCTCAAACATCCAATAGAAGATAAGTTTTATATAAAAGAACATAATTTTTTCCTTTTCAATTTGAAATGAGTTTATAGAAATCTAATCACAGCTCAGTAACCCAAAAGAAGAATTCAAAAGAGTGATTGATATTATACAGAATTCACGTAGAGCTTAATATGAACTTACCTCTAACAACTTTGGTGGTGCCTCTGATAGTATACGAGTCGATATCTTTCTTTCCCAGCTTGCTCTTCGAAGACACGACACCAGGTCGGGTTTTCGCCATGAAATCTAGGGTTTTGTTTGATTTCTCTCGTTTTCGATTCTATTACTCGAAACGTATAAAGATTGAAACTTTCATGAAGATCGGAAGCTTGAGATCGATGGAAAGAAGATGAAAAACAAATCCCAGAGGAACGAAGAGATAAATCTAGAACCCTAGATTCCCTCCTCTGGGGGAAGATGAAGTTTTACTGTACACAAAGGAGATTAGTTTTTTTTTTCCTTTTTCATTTATTTTGTTGTTTTATCCCAAACTTTAATATGAGCCAATTATTACAAGTTTTGTTTAAAAACAGTTTATAAGGAAAAAAATTCTTCTAACACAGAGTAGAAGAAAAAAAATTGATTTTTTATTAGTTTTTCATTCCGAAATAAAAATCATTTTAAATCATAAGGATTTTGATAAAATGATATATTAAGCCAATTACTAATACATCTCAAATATGCAATCTGGAATTGTGTTAGATCCATTACATTTAAAATGTAAGTAAAACTTTACTTAGCAATTCCAACAAATAATGTTGATAACGAATTATGAATTCTCGATGAGATGCATACGATGTAAGTATAAAATATTAAAACGTAGTCTAACAAATAAATTTCATTTAATTGAATATCAATCCATTATTTTTGTAATCATCATAAATAAACTTTTTCAATCCGTAATGAGCTTATGACAGAAGAAAATTTTCTAAAATTTAAATGTTGATTTTAAATATATTTTTTGTGTGTAAATGTTGTTACTTCCATATCCCATTGTATGACACACTATGACATAAACACAAGTGCTATAAGAAATCCACAAGAACAACGTATGACGGTATGAGTGCTGCTTCCCGTGAAAACATTGTTTCCTCTGGCTGATCGGTCAGTGTAGAAGTAGAAGAGCATGGTACTTGGATTTGCATTCCACAGATTCCGTTGTTGTCTGACAAACTTAAGGTTTCGATTCTCATATCAGCCAACCATTTGGGGCGACTTCTTTCTAGTCTCTTCATGCTCAAATCCAAGGAAGAAAGAGCTGTTAGATTCTTGAGCCAGTCTGGAATATTGCCTACTAAGCCACAAGATCTAAGTGACAGAATCTTTTAAGTTTGACAGTGCAAAGACAGAACCATTCTTGTTCCATTGGAGTTTGTTTACTCCGAGCTCCAGTGTTAACAGCTTTTGAAGACCAAACAGCCAAGTGGGAATCTCACCTGATAAGCCATTGTTATTCAGACCAAGGGGTTTCAAGATTTTTCAGATTCTGAATCGAGGATGGGATTCCACCCGACAACTTGTTTCAGCTCAAAACGCAGAGTTGATAGATTGAGAGCATGCGCATTGCAAATCTCTGATCAGAGTTTTTCGCTCATAAAAAAATAATAAAATATTAAATATTAAAATTTTATTAGGAGTCTCTTTAAAACTTTTGGTTCAATTTCATAGGTTTTTAAGAGACTTTCCTGCTAAAATATTAATATCTATTATTTTATTTTTATGAGTGAAAGATTGTTACGAGAGACTTGCACTTGCAATGTGGATGCTCTAAGTTCCATATACCATTTGGAAACGAATTGTTTCGAAGATCAAGCGTTACAGGAGAGAACCGGTCTTAGAATGCTTGAACTCACAGAGCCAGAGGGGACAAGAGATTGCAGATTCAGTTCTATAAACTTCTCTGGAAGGCGAACTAGCGTTGCACCTCACGAGTTGCCATTTGCAGCAATCTGAGTTTGGCTTCCATGTCTCTAAATTTTTTAAGGAAGGGATTTTATTTGATCTTGTGGGCAAGAAATGACAGTTGTGGTATGAAGAAGAAGAGTAAGCAAGAGAGAAGACATGGCTTCAGCATATATTTTTTTCTTTTTCTCAGAGCTTATTGCCTTTTGCCACTTGCTGTGTCTTCTACTCTTCTCTGTCTTGTTTTATAACTTTAATCGAAATGATTGGTAAGAAGACTAAAATCCGACAAAAGTTGACTTGTCAGGTCTTTCACTTCATCTTCATGTCTGCATTCTCAAATAAGTTGTTGAATTTTCATCATGTTGACTCCACATTAGTTTATGCATTATAATTACTTCATAATACTGGTATCATTAATACTCTTACCAGCAACTTTTGGCACCCTAAAAACACAACAATGATAAACATATGACATTTGATTATATACTCTTACGTCTTACCAAACTAACAATGTATAATTGTTCCGAATAACTTCTCTAAAACTCCAAAAAATTATCTTCGATAAAATTAGGAAATACTATACCACAAGTCTTTTCTTCCCATAAGAGAGACACCGTTTATGCTGCGTATACAAAGCCAAGGAGTAACTTATAGGCCAACATTTTTCTGCTAACAATAGCAGTTGTTAAGATCTCATGAAAATGCATATAGATAGACAAAAAGAACAAACCTTGTGGAAAGTTCTAGAATTTCTGAAGAACAACAGAGTTGGCGAGACCAGCTTGTTCAATGGTCTGAGTGAGATCAGTCAAGGGCTTTGGTGGGAATTCCATTGCCTGAAGTTGGTAGTTCACTGGAGCTCCAGGTCGAGAGGAGTTAATGAAAGTGTGAATGTCGTTGATTGAGTGATGGTGATTGAACTTGCCCACCAGGCGTGTCCCATCAGCTAGTCTTAGCTGGATCGATGTGGTTGGAACGGTTTCATCTATTATAAGACTTGGAGATGGTGCTTGTGCTGCTAAACCGGTTTGGTTGGTTTGGATAGGAATGGCGGCAGAATCTGGAGCCATTGGTGAGCTACTTCCGCTGCCGTCGTTGCTACCACCTAGAGTTCTTCCAACACCTTGAAATGAAACCTTACGTTTCTCTCGTTCCTACAACGAGAAACAAGACCGGTAAGCAACTCCGTCAATGAAAGAAAGAAACACTTACGCATAAATAATACTCATCTAGAACCACAAAATATGTATTATCAAATCTAGCAAGACCAAATTACCCGTTTCAACAATTATTAAATCTAAATTCCCTAATACAAAACGAACAAAACCCAAAGATATTCATGTAAATCTGAGTGTGAATAGTTATGGTGTTGAAACTAGTGTGAACAAGTGCTAGTTTTGGTCTTTAAAACAAAAACATATAAAAGCTGATCATGAAAAAATATACAATATGAATAGAGTAATAGAGAGGACTCACAGGGCATTTCTCTTCCCTTCGCATCAGATTAACATGTACCGGGGCTCTTCTATCCGCAGGCTCAAGCTCTTTCGGACACTCAGACTTTCGAATGCTCTACAAGAACACAAAAGAGAAGATTGATACAGTTTCACATGGAAACTCATTCACCTATAACACCAAAAATTCGATTTATTCACCTCGAGAAAAGATGCATTCTCTGGATCATCCAATTTCCTCAAAGGACCATCATCTATGGTAAATCCATTAGACCAGAAAACAATGTTGTGAACAACAGGCTCAGGCTGTTGAGGACCGGTTGATACATTTTCACCAGAAAGCAATCTCCCAGTTCCAGTGAAACTCCTAGAACTCAAAGGTGGCTCAAGAGGTCCTTCCACAGCTCCTAGTTGTCTAGCTTGATTAAATATCTCATCAACATCATCTTTTTTCGAAGGATCTTGAACAAGCATACCACTGCAACAAGAACCATATGTAAAAAAACATTATTATAGCATTTACAAAAACCCTAAATTGACATACTTATCTAGGTTTAACTCGATCCATGAGTGTTATATCATCAATTTGAACAGTTAAAAAAAATACAATTTAATGATTAAAAAACCTCGCAATTAATAGTAATAATAATCATGATCTAATTCGATAACTCTAGATCCAAACATGAATAAAGATGATCCTCACACTTCTTTAATCAACATTAGCATAAAAAAGTGGACTGAATCAAAATCCAAACAAGACTGACCTTTTCTCACCGCCAGTGTAGTATTCTTGAGGTCCATCGGAATCACTGTCGGAGTCTGGACCAGACCTTCGATTAAGATCGGAAAGAGTACGGATTCCACCACGACTACTCGATGGCTTCGCCTGTTTCTTGTCTTTCGAAGACATTTTTCTTTTTTTTTTTTCTCCGATGCGAAGAACTGAAAACGATATTTTACAGATGAGAAAAGAGTTTGAGAAGCACAAAATATCAAAGAATCAATCAAGCAAGAAGATATCAAACGAACGCTAGAGAGACGTTCATTTAGTCTTACGCGCTGATTAGGCGTGTGGCGTTTACTCCTAACGTGTGTGGTTTGTGCCTCTGTGATGTGTGTGGCGGCTTGTGGAGTGAATCACGCGCCCGCGCGTGAGTTAGGGATGTGGGAATTATGTAACTTAAGGAGGAGTACAAAACTAAAGGTTTGTTGGTACTTGTGGTTTTGTCAATTTTAGTAACTTTCCTTGTGGCATGACGTTTTGTTCTTATATTTTAATGTTTGTTTATACTTTTTAAGCTTATAATATCTACATATGTCCTGTCCAGTGTCCACCCCCATACATGCCTTTAGTATTAATATTATTTTTAATTATATAAAGTTAAAAACTTTAAGAACATTAATAAAATCATGGTTGAACTGGTTTGTTTAGACATTAAAACAATGAGAGACCTGAAATTGAACTAGAGGAGACATGTTACACTGGTATAATGCTAATGGACCCAGACAAATTTGATTCAGACCAGATTTTTGATATTCTAAATTGTTTTTGCCCGGTAAGGTTGGACCGCACCGACAACAAGTTCTTGCGCACTAAACCACAGAATTGGGAGCAAGACGGAACAAGTCTAGCCTACTGCAACATCTCCATAGAGAACATGAGACTATCGATGGTCATAAAATCTCGGAATAATTTGAAAATTTGGTTAAAATTTATAATAAGGAATTTTCTGTTTGTGACAATAACTGTGTCGTCGTCTCTAAAAGAAGTCACCATCGATTTTTAGTTATCTAAAAATGTGTTCTAACATTTAGAACTAAAATGAACATACTTTCCCCCTTAAAGATGATCACCTCTTCTTCTTTGGTTCTCCTGCTTCTGTGTACTGCTTGATTAGGGCTTCAACATCTTTCCACAATAAACCCTCAACTAGAACTCCATCTTTAGTGAGCCTGAATACACACAAAGATAACCATTTAAAACAGATTAAATGCCAAGGATATTGGGTGAGGGCGTGCGTGTATGAGAGAGAGAGAAAGAGACCACTGAGTGACACTTTTGGTGAACTGGACTGACTTCCCAGCTGAGATTGATTTCGGATCAGCACTGTCAATGGTAAGAGTGTACTGATCAGAGAGCCTGGGTAACTTGGAAGATACCACCAAACCAGTGCTGGTGAAAGATCCCTGCATTATCAACCATCCGAATTTCAAGTCAGGAAAGGATGAGCTAAACAACCAAATAAACATGTCCGAACTGTAGTAAAACCTATGAATAATCTGCTAACAAAATTATCATAGCAACTGAAATAGCAAAACAAAATGGAGTTCTCTTTCTTCCCTGATCTGACCTAAGCAATGAGCACTAATCACATGTTTGGTAAGATTGCATCCCATCGCATACAAATTTATAGAGAGGAGTAACTTTTTCCCGCAGGTGGATGAAGAAGTATAAACCACCAACACCAATATTACATTCCAAAATCATTTTGAACAAGATGACTCATGTAAATATGACATTACCAATCACATCTACCAAAAGATACAAGAATTTCCACATTGTAAATTATCAAGACTTCAACGAATTAAATAACATTGAGAAAAAGTTGGATGAAAGTAAGTGAAGTGAAAAGGAAGTTGCACTGCTAAAGCTCGATTGGTAAACACCAAGATCACCAAAGATTGCAAACACTACTAGAACACATGTGAAGCTAGCAGAAACACAATTCTAATTCTTTACAAAACATAAGGACATCAAAACACAGCTCGAGCTGTGAAGAAATGAATGCGGAGAAGTATGTACATTACGCACCGAAATCACAGAAACTACAGTCAGCTGTGTTACAAGCAAAACAAGAACGCAGCCCAAAAGCACACAACCTATCAAAGAACACTCGTAATGAAACATATTTTCTCGACAGTCAGGGAACAAACCTCAAGACGATAGGTGAACAATATCGCACTCTTCTCTTTTGTGTACAGAATCAGCTGCATTACCGCAGTCAACACCACATACTTGCCAGAGTCAAGAACTAAACAAATTCCACATCTTATTCAAAAATATATCCAAACATAAACGACACACAAAGCTATCGACAATTACATATTCACGAAAACTGCAATTGTAATTTCCCAACTACCATTATCTTCAACTTCACATCAACCCTAGAAACCAAAAACTTCGAGGAGATTCAAATGGGAAACAATCAGAAAGCATCTAACGAATTCAATGACCCAAACAAAAAAGGATATAATCCAATGCAGCAGATCAAAAAGTCTCTGTTCTCAGGAAACTTCTCGTTGTAGAATTGAGCAACAAGAGCAACCACGATTATAACCGCTCCTAATAGTAATTTGACGTTGCTTAATCTCACATCTTCCTTGTACCCTCAGCTCGTAACGATCTAAGCATCATAAAGGTGAAAAAGGATCAAAAGATCAGAGAAAATGGAGAAATCGAGAAAAACAATTGTGGTTCTTATGACTTAAATCGGATACAGATTCGTCGAGGAGGTGTTTGATAGCGTTGTGGTCTAACAGGTTAACCTTCTTAACGTTCTTAGTCGTTGATTCTGTCATCTTCTCTTTCAAGGCGGATCGAGACAATATCAAATCTTCCAAGTTTCTCTTGCAGAGTGCTAGATAGTAGATACTCTCAGGTTGACAAAAAAAAAGTGCTAGATACTCTCAGAGACGGGAGACGTTTCTGTCAAATGAGTTTTGATACACGGACGATAGATATTGGGCCTCGTGTGGGCTTTTCATCAGTAGATTTTACAAATTGTTCCACTTAGGCATGAGATTATTATATGTTATCCGCGGATATCCGCCGGATCCGGGATTAGATCCGAAAAATCGGATATCCGGCCAAGATGGATACGGATCGGATCCGGATAGTGAAATTTCGTATCCGGTAGATCCGGATACGGATAATAAAAAAAATTATTTCGGATAACGGATATCTGGTTTTTTTTTTTTTTTTGCAAATATAATTCTATTATTTACTATAAATCGACTTGGACTTCTTAAAATTGGACTAATACCCGGTACAACATAGTTTTTTTCTCTCATCTTCCTCAAATATCATATTTTTCCTAAACAAATACAGATACGAATATCCGCGAATATCAGTTGTTTTTGCGGATATGCGGAACCCAGATATCCGGATTTTCGGATACGGATATCCCCAAAAACCTTAGATATCTGGATCCGCTCATGCCTAATTCCACTGAAGGTATATGATGTCGTTTCTGGATTAGTTTTTCTTGACGTTTGTAAGAGCGCATTTAATGGAGAAGAGATAAAAATATATGGGAAGGGTGAGGGGTAAAAGGCCTATTTCCAACTAAACAATTTTGATGGTTTTTTTTTTATGTACAAACAAAGCAATTGTGCGTATATCAATCTGAATGGCCAAAAAATTCAAATAATTTATACGAACTTCAAATTTAATGCATAAATCAAAGTTGACTTAAACAGAAGTTAGTCAACCGTTAATTCGACTGACTATACGGTCACATGGCAACATATATAAAAGGGAAAAAACCTTAAAAATATACGAACTTAATTACTTTTGCCATTTTAATACACGAACTTTTTTCGTTGCCGGAAACAAACATCATGTTGAGTGCGTTGGATATTTAATACACTATGTTTCAAAATCTTCTGATTTTACACACGACGCTAACGGAATCATTAACCGGCGTTAAGTGTATTTAGCACGTGTTTACTAAATGACAAATTTACTCCTCTTTACTTTTGCCCCAATTTGACAAAACCTAACGTCATTTTCTTCCTCTCACGATGTTTAATGTGAAATAAATCCAAGATCCTAATAATCCAAGAGGTTGATAAGATTTAATCCAAATGTTAGATAATAATCCAAGAGGTTGATAATATTTAATCCAAGATCCTACATAATAACATAAGCGACTAGTTCAAAATCAAATCAGAATACATTAATGACTAGTCCAAAATGCTACCAAAAGACACAAGTGACTGATCCTAATGATCTTGAATTCTCCAAACATCAAACACCTTGCCGGTCCAAGGAGACAATAAACAAACTGGGGGTCTTTGAGCAAGAGGTTCAGTATCAACTGCACTTGCACGACCTCTTCCACGTCCACGGCCACGACCACGAACACGTCCACTACCACGAGGAACTGCACTTGTTGTAGGTGGAGCTGTTGAAGGGTGTGAATCATCTCCATTTTGTGTTGAGGGATTTGGTGTTGTTTGACTCTGTGCAAGTCTCAGTCTCTTAGGTGCATTTTGGATGCTCCAAGGATCATCATCCTATACATAAGGGTGTCAACATAAATCATCAAAGCAAATCTAACAAGAAACCAAAATGGACTTACTTGAGTCTTTTTAGGTTTTCCTCTCTTCCGTTTAGGACCTGCTGGTGGTACTGAAGCTTGGCTTTTACAAGTGGCCCGATTATGACCTATTTGTTTGCAGTTTGTACATTTGATACTTCTTCCTCCCTTGGTAACTTTGGTTGGATTAGAAGATGACTCATGTGGCTCTTTGATTCTAGCATACTTTTTTGGACGTCTTGGCATTCTCCTCTTCTCAGGTACATCAATTGGAGGCTTGTTTGTTCTCTCCCACAACCTCTCTCTATTGACTGGCTTGATATTATCACGATAGGTTTCTTGCCAGTTAGTTGTCAGGTAATATGGATCCACAAAACTGCATCACAATCAACAAATGAGTTAGGATCAATAAAACAAAGAAAGACATTAAGAAAAAAACTAGAGTTAGTAGTCTTACTCTGTAGGATCTAAGTTATTCTCATTGATGACATATATTCCATGAGGACAAGGTATCCCTGTGAGGCTCCATTGATTACAAGCACACCTCCTTTCTGGGAGACACACCTCATACCTCCCTAAGCCCTCAGTCACTTCATATTAACTATGACTGCTCTTGATCACACTACAACACTTGCTAGCCTTGCGATTTGCCTCAAAAATCTCCTCAATCTTGGGTGGAAACTTTGTCTGACAACTATCCAACTTCTCACGCCTCCTTGTTATACGCTTCATGGTTAGTCTTCTTATCTCTTCAAGCATGTTGATTAGTGGTAACTTACGAGCTTCTTTGATAGTCCTATTGAAGCTCTCTGATAGGTTGTTACAAACATCTTCACACCTGGCATGATGCCCAAAGAAGGCTCTACACCATGTCTTTGGTTCTGTGCGCAATAAGTCCTCATATGCAACAGGATTATAACCTTTCAAAGCATCCATGTTGAACTGATAATCACCCTTTGTTGCACTATATGCCACTGCCCAGAAGTAGACTTCATACTCATAACTACCATACACCATTCTTCCAATTGGCAAATATGTGCCTAACACAATGTCTATGCTCAGCATTTGGAAGGAGATCTGCCACAGCGTTCAACAGTCCCTTCTGCTTATCAGAAATGATTGTGTAACCATCCCCTAGTTGCAAATCCAAATCAGTCTTCAGTTTATCAACAAACCAAGCCCATGATTCTTTGTCTTCCACTCTAACAATTGCCCAAGCTATGGGATATATCCTACTTTCAGCATCTCTACCAACAGCTGCAAGTATCTCTCCTTTCAACTCCCACTTCATGAAAGATCTATCTAAACCAATGATAGGTCTACAACACTTTTTCCATGTAGTCCGCAAAGGTTCAAAACAGATATAGAATCTATCAAACACTTGCTTACCCCCAGCCCTTTGAATGGTGACAATCTCAGTTGTTATGTACTTGTTGGACCGGATTAATTCAGCCTCATAATCCCACAACTTTGCAAACTGCTCCTTTTGCGTTTCTATGACCATGTCCAAGGCTAGTCTCCTTGCTTTTATGCATACCCACTTAGAGACAGAGATAGTGTACCTCATCATGATCTCATCTTTGATGTTAGTCCACTTCATAGATGGTCTTCTTCTAATTTCTTCTTTGAACAACCTTGCAATAACACCTTGTTTCAACATCCTTGCTTTTGAGGTCTTGAGATGGTTGTGCACATTAGCAAACATCTTCACCATCCATTTCCCTTTTGGATTCTCCACAGAGCAATAGATTTTCCATTGACATTTCTCATGTGTACAAATGGCTGCAAGCTTTGTTTGTTCCCATCTACACAACTTCACATCAAAGTTGGTTTTCAGTACATACCGCAACAACTGATCTTTAAATTCTTCTCCACTACTAAAGGTTTGCATCAACCACAAATATGGAGGCTTGTCTTTCTGGTATCTCTCCCTAGATTTTGTTCTTTCCTCTTTGTTGAAATTGTCCCATTCATCATCTGTCCCAGCTGCAGTCTCAGGATGTTCAGCATCCATACAGGGTTCATCATCATCATTATCAGATGTGGGCACTCTCTGATCAGCAGATTCCTCATTGTCACCATATCCAGCAGACTCCTCAACTTGGACTTCATCATAAAATGCTTGAAACCGTGGATCATTGCCTTCCTCTACAACAATATCTTCTCCATCTTCTGCACTTTCTTTTGCACCATCCCTATTTTCACCTTCAGAACCATCCTCATTTTCATTTTCAGAACCATCCTCATTTTCACTTTCCCCACCACCTAAATCATCTACATCTCCAGCACCTAAACCTTCTACATCTCCAGCACCTGAACCATCTACATCTCCAGCACCTAAACCTTCTACATCTTCAACACCTAAACTATCATTTTCAGCTTCATCACTAGGATTACAGAGGGAGATAAGAGGCTCAGACACACCTTGTAGAAGGAACACATCAATTGCACCCGTAGTCGTAGCTTCACTACACAATTGCCTAATCCCAGCATCTCTTTCCACACTTATAACTCTTGCTGAACTTAATTCTTCATCTGAAAGCTTGTACCAGACTTGTTCAACTGCGCCACTAACTCCATTTTCCTCACAAAACTCATCGAAAATCGACCATGTTAGCAAATCGGGATCAATAACCATGTCTTTTTTCTCGAACCCTCCTTTGTAACAGAACTTGTTATTCTCCACAACAACATCTCCTCCATAATGTATATTCAGTTTGATGGTCTCAAAACCACTGCATCACAAAGTAAGAAAAAAGATTAGCAAATAATCGAATGATGCAAACCAGACTTGTTCATCTAAAAGCAAAATGAATTCAAAATAGATTAGCCTAAGCTGAACCAAAATAGAACGATGGAAACCTACCCTAACAGATTAAACGAAATCAAAATAGATTTCCCCAAAATTGCCGAAGCCGAACCCTAACATCTAAATGCAAACGAAATCAAAAAAGATTATCATAGAACAATCGAACGATGCAAACCTACCCTTTCTCCTTTTCAATTTCCCCAAATCAACCAAACAAAACAATTGATTTCACTGAAATCTCTAAATAAACCTTTCGCCTACCTCATTTCCCGATTTCTTCTCAATCGTCTCCACGAGCGCTATATTCAGATACTCAGAAGCGATACTATAAGACGAGAAGGATAGCTATAACAAGAGAATGATCAATTTTGATTTCAGATGATTGGGAAGAAGAAGAACAATTGATTTTAGGGTTTATGAATTTCCCCTAAAATCGATTCGATTAGGTTTTGTCAAATTGGGGTAAAAGTAAAGAGGTGTATATTTGTCATTTAGTAAACACGTGCTAAATACACTTAACGCCGGTTAATGATTCCGTTAGCGTCGTGTGTAAAATCAGAAGATTTTGAAACATGGTGTATTAAATATCCAACGCACTCAACATGATGTTTGTTTCCGGCAACGAAAAAAGTTCGTGTATTAAAATGGCAAAAGTAATTAAGTTCGTGCATTTTTAAGGTTTTTTCCCTATATAAAACGACGACGTTTTAATATTTAAAAGTTAAAAACACAAAAAATTGCTTTTTTACAATCTTGGAGATTGGAACTGCAGATCTAAAGAATATTAACCACTACATTTATGAATGAGCTGAATTATACTATTGACACATATACGAAAATAGAAACCTTTATACTCTAATTACGGTTGAGATCCATCAGAGATGTATTCGTGGCTCGATAATATGCTCTTCGAGCTTAAGCCTCCGACGTATTGCCTCTGGTTCAAATGGTTTCAATTCGATTCTTCTTTGTGTGTGAAAACTCAACTATAATGAAACTAAAAGTTTTTCTATTTTTCTAAATATGTCAATATTGTACTTTAGCTTATTTGGTAATGTATTTGTATATATCCATCAGAAATCTCCAACTGCAAAAATGCAATTTTTGTGTTTTTAATTTTTAAATATTAAAACAATGTCGTTTTATATATTGCTCTCGCCGGACGTTGCCACGTCACTGCCATTTGGCCATACAGTCAACGGAATTAACGGTTGACTAACTTCCATTTAAATCAATTTTGATTTAGGCAATATGTTTGAAGTTCGTATAAGTTATTTAAATGTTTTGATCGTCCAGATTGATATACGCACGACTGTTTTGTTTGTATATAGATAAGTACGATCAAAATTGTTTAGTTGGAAATAGGCCATTTATCCGAGGGGTGAGACTAAAGACTTAAAAACATTATAAGATTTAATTGGATTTTTAGTAGCAAAATGTGGTTACACTGGGAAGCACCTGCACCATAACTGTAATGATTATGAACCTTTTATATGATGATCCAAAACATGAACCATTCTGGGAAAATCACCAAAAGAACCATCTTTTCGAAGCAGAAGGTTTTGGAGCTTGATCATGTTCCTTCTTTGTTCTGTTCTCCATTCCCTGCTTCAGTGACTCCAGTCTTTTTCTGTGACATCCAGAGAATAAAACTTAACTTCAAGCGAATAATCAGACCCAAACTCAAATAGAATTTACCACATTGTAAAAGAGTTTATAGGTTTCAGTTTCTACAATGCTAACAGTCGATAGCTCAAGTAATGATATGTACACAGCAAAGCAAAAGTAATTTGGAAAGGTTTGTTATGAGTTCATCTAGTCTCACCCAGCATAATATATTATGAACATTATTGTTATATAAGGTTAGATTTTGTTACAGTACTTGGTATCCGTCATCCGACCGTGCAAACTCCATCTTTGGCGAAATCCTTCAATACCCTCAGCTCCACTTGCTAGAATCAAGTGCCTGATTACAAAATAAATTAACTATTTAGTTAACTTTTAAGCTTTAAGAACAGAGTTTCAGCTTTGGAACGTCTATAGATCTACATGAATAGATGGTAGTACCAACCCAGAGACAAAGTATTCACATAAAGATTATCCAAAACAAAATATACTACAGATATTTTCAGTCTGAAATTGTCTATTAGTAACTGCAATGTTAACAAATAGTACCTCTCTAGTAATGTGGCTTCAGCTTCAAGCTGAGTAATCCTTTCCTTAGCGAGTTCAATGGGCATAGACAATCCTAACTTGTGTTCGCTCTCTTGAAGTCTTACTCTCAATATCTTGTCCTAAAGGAGGATCACAAGAGAAGCAAAAAACTCAAAAGGATTTGAGATATGAACAGCTATACAAGAAATTCTAATCTTACATATAACTAATGTGGAGACAGACAACATTACCCTCTTCTCAGCACATTGTCGATACAAGGCAAGCTCATCTTGGCAAAATGGTTCAATATCATTGATTTGCAAGCCTAAAACCAGAAAAACCCAATTCTACTCACTGAACGAAGGAAGGGTACAATATAAACCAAACCGAGGATACATAGACTTGATGATGGAAACAAAGGATACAAAGACTTACATAGAAATAGATTCCTCAAAATCCCGTCACACAGTTCAACACCTTCAAGCACATGTGAAGCGATTTCAGGAGGGATGACAGGAGATGGAGGACCCATCATTAAGTCATCACCGACCAGTATGGTCTCCTCCATCATCGGCTGTGAATCAACTGAATATTGAAATTGCGTTGTTAAAGTTCTCATACAGTAAGAAAAAATTGTTTTAGGATTCAAAAAATGTTGTCACAATGCAACCTCAGATTCAATTTTCCAAACAAAAAAGATGCAATTTCCATGCAAAGATGGTGATTGCAGAGTGGGGGGGGGTTTAACAAGTATACTAATAATTTTTAGTGGATTTCATTTCGTGATCATTATGCTTCCAAACAATGTCAGTTTCCTCAGTTCGGATATTCACGAATTCCAAAAATGCAACACAAAGATATGTGAAGAAAGGGCCTTTCTTTGAAGCAAAATTAAATTCACATGGTTCACAATTGCAGAAGAATCATTCACTCACCATCCATGATTGCTCTGTATCAAATCACTTCAAGGACTGAAGAACAGACCAAACCTGGGAACCCTGAACATTCAAATCAACAAAAATAAGAAATCATCAAACGGAGGGAAATTGTAAGAAAATCTCTGTTAGGCATTTCGTCGAACAGTTTCTAGGCAAGAAGTACATACCTGTCCGATAACCTTCACCCAGCAAAATACGAAAATATTCTTCCAGGAATCAAAGCAGAAAGCATCTAGCGAATACGAAGTAATATTTGAAAAGCAAAGAATGTAATCCGACGACGTCGATGACAAAGTCCCTCTTCTCAGGGAACTTCTTCTGTCAGAGACTACGAGATACTGTTGTTCGGGTATAAAGGTCTTTGTTTGGAGGACTCAAATCTAATTTTTATATACGTCGTCGTTTCATATATCACAGATATTATTCGTCGCTACAACTAACAAATAATTAACTGTATTTTTACAACATCCTTCACCTTCTGACCTTGACAAAAGTCAAAATTCTAAGAACAGAAGAAACTGACTTCTCTCTGTATAAGTTAATTGTCCGTAAGTATGGTGTGTCAAATGAATTATCGTCACTCAAAATCCAGCAAAGGTTTCTTGGAACGATCAGCGTATGTCTGTTCCTTCTGCACCGTGACACTAAGAAGAGCTTTGCGCCGAGCTTCAGCACTTTCCAAGTACTCTTGTATTGGAGGGAGAGAGATCTTTTGTTCTTCTCCACCGGTTTTTGCTCGACGAATCAACTGTTTAACAATATATAAAAGGTTAATGATCTGCCTGTCGTGTAACATTTAGCCAAGTGTAGAAGACAAAATTCGGTTTAAACCTTTGAAGCCCATGTTCGTTCTGCTCCTTGACATACATCTCGAATATCCCTGCCTGACATTCTGCAAAACCAATCAGAAGTCAGTATGGATAACAGAAAAATTGGGTGGCCTTGAAGCAGATCGAACAAAAAGTTTGAAACTTTAGTATCATATGCTAAAAGAAGTTAGAAACTTTACGCTTCTGTGGCCTGAGCAAGCTGGAGTAGCTCAGGTTTTGAGAGCTGTTTTGCGTATTGGGTGATGATTTCTTGACGGGTTGGTAAATCCGGCAAGTCAAACAAAATCATGGAATCAAACCGGCTAAAGATACACAAATAAAAAACATAGGACGATGGTCAGGATACTTCAGCCACAAATCAAACTGGTTTCAAGAGGTTTTATTGCTTACCTGATCAAAGCAGGATCAAGATCTTGTTTTCTATTGGTTGCACCAATCACAACTACTTTTTTGTCTTGTTCAAATCCATCAATCTGTAAAACCATAGAAGCAGATTCATCATACCGGCAATGGCTAATCTCTCGTCTCTTGCATATGTGATACTGGTCATTTTTCTTGTGTGTTACCTGCCTCAGTAGAACCGACAAAACTCTACGTGTTGCTTCATGCATCTCACTATCACGAGAGATAGCAAAGGCATCGATCTGGAATGTGAGTTAGACAAGTAAACATTTTAAAACATAGTCAAATTTTGAATGGAACTATTGGACAAGAATATAAGCAATATTTTCTTCACCTCGTCAAGAAATATAATCGCACCATCAGGGAGCTCATTTGCTTGTGAAAACACAGCCCCAAGTAGCCGCTCGCTTTCGCCATAGTACTTAGACAGAACAGCTTCAAGCGGCACGTACAGCAACGGTATGCCCTGGCAACATATTACAAGAGGTTAGAGCTCGATTTTTAAAAAAAAAAACGAAAGGTCAAAAAGTGTTTGCAAGTTCTCGACTACTCACCGCCTGATTAGCAATAACACGCGCACAAGATGTCTTCCCAGTTCCTAAGGTTAGAGTTTGTGGACATCAGATTCAAAACTGTTTCTATAAAGGAGGACGAAATTGCAAATGTACTGTTCTTGTGCTAACCTGGTGGACCCTCAAATAAAACAGCCCGGGGTCTGTTCGATTCAAATTTGGACCGTGTACCACGTACTATATCATCATACACTTCAGGACTATGAAGGGTCATCAATATTGTATCTTCTATCTCTCTGCATCATGATAGAAGCTAATATAGCAAATTAATAGGATAAAAGAGCAAAGATGTAACCAAAGCTTACCGCTTTTGCTGATCATATCCAGCAATATTGTCCCATGATATCTCATCGACAGAATCATCCCCAAGAGGTTTATTAACTCCATAGATCCTCACTCCCATCGACTCCAATTGAGAAATAGATTTGTCCGTAGATGGTTCACGAGCGCTACCTCTACTTCCACCTCTCTTATTTTGTCCAGCTTTTGTTCCAGCTACTTGCAAAGCTGAAACAAAAGCCTCAAGTTCTTCAGTAGTCAAGCTTCCTTTCTTTATGAACTCAACTTCCTAACACATTTTTGTAATTAAGATCAAGAAAGAAAACAAAAACAAGAACATTTGACTATTGAGTAAATATCCAAAAAGAGAAATGAACTTTACCACTTTATCAGAGGTGATTAAGGAACCAAAGATAAGAATGCACAAGTCATCATCTGATTCATCTTCATACTCTCCTAATTTCTTCTTTTTATCCACACTGCGCAGTGTTATTTGCCAAGCTACTGGACTGAAGTAACAAGAAGGAAGTAACGATTAATTTTAATCTAATGCATCAGGCTTCCAATACTGGTTCTTGGAAAAAAATTTAGTAGAACAAGTAAATTACTTGTCCCAAGCACGCAATAGCATGTCTGAACCACCAGTGCGATCTGAGACTTTCACACCTAGTTGGGATCCAATGTTTGATATTAATTGCGCGACTTCACAAGTAGAAGGAACTTGGAACTTCAAGGTAATCTAAAACAGAGAACAAACATTTGTATCATCTAAGTTATGCATCCAGTAACACTCAGAAGTAAATCATATACCCAAATGCTCGAAACTAGAGAAACAAAACGAGAGGGATCATTGCGGAAACCTTTTGACCCCTGACAAAAACATTGAACCGTGGGTAAGAACCATATTGAGTTCCTTTACTTTGTATAAGTTCTTCAATCCGAGCTCGTTCTTTCTTGGCAATGTCTACATAATTTGGTGGAGGATCTATTGGAGCAGGTGACTTGTCATTAGCCTGAAAGAGGTTAAGTTATTAACAGTACATGGACTAATTCATCTATTAAAACCAACGATTCAATTTTTGTTGTGTTACAAATTTTGTTGTTTTTGTGTTGTGTAACAAAACCTCATCAGATTCAGCATACGCTACTCCTATTGCTCCAACACTGAAGAGAGCACCCAAAACTGCAGGTGCCATGGAAAAGTATGAAGAATCGTTTAGCGTGCTGCAAGGTCTCAACACTTGATTTACTTTAGAATTACTCTGCTCAAAGGTTCCTGCAAAATCAAAGACACAAATTTTACTAAGAGACAAAGATTCTACTGGACATAGAAGTAGCAGAGAACCCGTATCGCTACTAGATCATAATTACTATACCTAAAAAATCAAAATTCAAGATAAGAATATATGAAAATTGGGGATTTTTATGTAAGTGATCATAAGAAAATTAGCTTGTGGTACTCTCAGTTCCTCAAAAGTCCCAAATTTAAAACCAATTACCAATTCATACAATCAAATAGATTCAATCGAAACCCACCAAGAAAGCAAGAGATCACCAAATTATAAATAATTTACAAATCCTTGGTTCAATAGAATACCGCTATAGAAACAGCGACGAAGCTCTCGTGCCCGTGGGTGCGAAGGAACCATGGATTTAGGATGCGAGAGAGATGCGCGCCACGTTCGAGCTGCTCGAAACAATTTGTCCAGAACCGCCATTTGAGTGGTTTTACACAATTTCTCGAGCTTCAAGGGTTTATGAGGTTTCTTGAGGATCCAACTATGTTTAGGTGTGATTACAGATAAACCTTCGAGAGAAAACCAACCGGTTCTGTTCAAGGAGAACCGGTTTAAGTGGGTCTATGTGAATTTGATTAATCAGCCATTTATTATTCATTTAATTGTTTTTTTTTTTTTTGACATCTCATTTAATTGAATAAATTTGTTACGGAGTATTAATTAGTAGTTTTTAGCATAAATTTTTTTATTGGTGGGTTATATAATTAATTTTATTGAAAATTTCAATTTTTAAGAAAAATATTAAATACAAAAAAGAAGAGGTGAAATGCAGATTAATTGTCATTATCAAAAGAGAATAACAAGTAGCTTGAATTCTTCGTTTACATAATAAGCAATATGAGGAGTATAATATTAACATCGTACTATTAATTTAAAATAAATTACAAAACAGATACTACTAGTACGTAATTAATAATTAGAGAGTTGACTAATACATACCAAAAAGTCAATGAACTTTCTTAATGAAGAGATTACGGAAGCCAAATAGACTATTAGCACTAGCAGAAGCAGTAGAAACATTAATACTATTGCTTTGTCCACTCTCCTCGTTTCTGCAGCTCAACCGACTCCGAGAACCGGTGCTAACCGGCACAATCAGATTCGACATTTTCGGTTTATTTTGTTCATTCACCATTTTACCCCTTCTTACCTCTTTAATATCCCTTTTGCTCATCTTTCTCTCTCCGACCCGACCCGGCATCGTTTTCCCAGTCGGATCTCCACGCCGGACCTGCCAAACCGGGCTGCTCCGACCCAAATGCACCCCGCCTCGAACCGGACTGTTCGGCCATTTCCTCGATTTTGATTCGCCGGCGGAGTTACTCCGGGAACAAGGCGGGCTGCTGATTTCCCGGTTCGTCGAAGCTCCGAACGATATTCTGGGTCGGGTCATTATGTTACCGGCGGATCTACTTCTGGAAAACGGCCAGATATTGATGTTCAGTTCCGCCGCTGCTGATGAACCCGTACACATACCCGAACCCGAACCCGTCCCGGTTTTCTTTTCCCTTTGTCTATTCTCTTTCTGATTCTTCGCCGGCTGATTGTTCTCGCTCTTCCTGAATAAACCACCCCATCGCTTCGACCCCGTTTCTCTGATCAATTCGGATCCGGATACTGTCTCAGGCTCCGGGTTTAAAGCAGCGGGCGGGTTAAAAATGGAGGAAGGTGGATCCGGGTCGGGTTTGAGGTTTAAATAGTTTAATGGAAGAAGAAAGCCATCGTGAAACAACTCGTCGGCGGATATGAGATTTACGATGGGTTGAGTTGATGAACGGTCCGTAACACGCCAAAACTCGAACTCCGGTGAGTTGTGGTCGGAGATGATCTTCTGTCTCCGACGAATATCGCACGGAAAGAGTATATCCGGTGGATTCACGTCCATGTCGCAATGTTGGTAAAGAGATTAATTAATGTTTGTGAGTGAGACAGAGAGTAGCTTGTTGCAGAGTAAGCATATACACATATACGGAGCATAAATAATGTCCCAAAGTAACTTTTTATGTACGTAATGGTCGTAGTCTTAACTCTTCACTGAACTTTTTTTTTAGGGTACAAAAGAGAGGGTGGAAAGATAATTCGGGAGGAAAACAATTTCCATTCAAAATTGAAAATTTAGTCGTATTTACACTTCAACTAGATGTGAACGAATTACAATTTAGGGAAGAAAACTATTAAAAGACAACGTGTTAGGTCCATCTCTTGCTCTATCATAAACCAACTTGCGATCTTGGTCTCATTATTAATTTATTAGTATAACACTACAAGAAAACAGGCGATTTGCGACGGAAATTTGATTTCGTCGGCGGCATTGCGATGAAATTGCGAGGAAAATGGTTTCTGTCGCAAAATCTTCGCATATTGCGAGGAACATATCCCTCGCTAATTGCGAGTAACTTGCGACGATATAGCCTCCTATTTGCGATGAATTTGCGACGAATAATTAAAATTGCAAATTTGCGAGGGAATTGCGAAGATTTTGCACGGGTAAATTGTTTCCGTCGCAATTTCCTCGCAAAATTGTGAGCAATCATTCCCTCGCAAATTGTATGTACATTGCGTGTATATTGCGACGGATTTGCGACTTTATTGCATGGGTAGTAAAAATGGGTATAAAATTAGGTGAAACACGTTTTAAATGTTGTACCTAATTATTGCGAGGGCTGGTTTCCTCGCAAATACGTCGCAAATTAGACGCAATTCCATAGCAATTCTCTCGCAAAATTTTGCAAAAAAACTATAAATACCGTAACGTGAGATCTCTCATTTCACAAAAAAAAAAAAACTAGCTTACAAAAAAAAAAACGAGATATCGTTTTGTGAGAGCTAAGAAAGAATGGCGTATGCATTACGAAGTTGGATGTATAATCGAAAAGATCCGGAGACCAGAGAAGTGACGAAAGAGTATCGTGTCGGGTTACGAGCATTCATCCACCAGGCAACTAACAACCCATATGCGAAGGGTGACGGTAACATATTCTGTCCATGTAAAACTTGCAAGAACACTCAATATTTGGATATTGATATTGTGAAGAAGCATCTATATAATAGAGGATTTATGCCGAACTATTATATCTGGTTTTCACATGGGGAGGGTTATAATCTTGGTGCCGGAAGTAGTAGTACGGGTGATGGTGTTGATCAACCGAATTATAATGATAATTATAATTATGGCCAAAATATGTTTGAAGATTATGAAAGGGATCAACAGGGAAATAGGTTTCATGATATGGTTACTGATGCATTTCATGAATCTATTCCTGCATTTGCTGATGATACTAGGGAAGAACCCAATGTTGAAGCACAACATTTTTATGATATGTTAGACGCTGCAGATCAACCTATCTATGAGGGATGTAGAGAGGGGTTATCTAAACTTTCATTGGCATCTAGGATGATGACAATTAAAAGTGATAATAACCTAACTGAAAATTGCATGGACGCATGGGCTGAGCTTTTTAAAGAGTATTTGCCAGAAGATAATATTTCTGCAGGGAGTTACTATGAAATACAGAAATTAGTTGCTAGTCTGGGGCTACCTTCGGAAATTATTGATGTTTGCATTGACAATTGCATGATTTTCTGGAAAGACGATGATAAGCTACAGGAATGTCGATTTTGTGGGAAGCCAAGATATCAACCAACTACCGGAAGGAGCCGTGTCCCATACCAACGTATGTGGTACTTGCCTATCACTGATAGATTGAAACGGTTATACCAATCGGAAAGGACATCGGCGGCAATGAGATGGCATGCAGAACATACAACGAATGATGGGGAGATTACGCATCCGTCAGATGCAAAGGCGTGGAAACACTTTCAGACGGTACATTCTGACTTTGCTAACGAGAGTAGGAATGTCTATCTTGGCTTATGCACTGATGGATTTAGTCCATTTGGTTTGTCTGGGAGACAATATTCTTTATGGCCTGTGATATTGACGCCATACAATCTGCCACCAGAAATGTGCATGCAAAGGGAAGTCTTGTTTATGAGTATTCTGGTACCGGGTCCTAAGCATCCAAAACGATCCCTTGATGTATTTCTGCAACCCTTGATTCATGAGTTGAAACAATTATGGTATACAGGTGTACGCACATTTGATTATTCACAGGAACGGAATTTTACAATGCGGGCAGTGCTATTGTGGACCATTAGTGACTTCCCAGCGTATGGGATGTTATCGGGATGGACCACGCACGGAAGGTTATCTTGTCCATATTGCATGGATCGATCAGATGCCTTTCAACTGAAGCATGGAAGGAAGTCGTGCTGGTTTGATTGTCATCGTCGCTTTCTTCCCTTGCATCATCCGTATCGGAAGAACAAGAAGTTGTTCAAAAAGAACAAGGTTGTGCGTATTCCTCCCCCAGTTTATATGTCAGGGAATGATTTGTTTGAGCAGATTGATTATTATGGTGCTCAGGAAACATGTAAGCGTGGGGGAAATTGGCACACTACAGCGAACATGCCTGACGGATATGGGAGTTCTCACAATTGGCACAAAATGAGTATCTTTTGGGAACTCCCATATTGGAAAGATCACCTACTACGGCACAACCTTGATGTGATGCACATCGAGAAATTTTTTTTCGATAACATCATGAATACGATTTTGAATGTGCAAGGAACGGGAAAGAGTAAAGACAACTTCAAATCAAGGTTGGACTTGGCCGAAATCTGCTCAAGAAGCGAGTTACATATTACAAGAGATGGTAAATTACCGATTCCGATCTTTCGGTTGTCTGGGGATGCGAAACAGACGTTGTTTAACTGGATTGCTTCAGAAGTGAAGTTTCCAGATGGTTATGTGTCCAAATTCTCAAGATGTATTGAACAAGGCAAAAAACTTGCCGGTATGAAGAGCCACGATTGCCATGTTTTCATGCAACGACTATTACCCTTTGCATTGGCTGAGCTCTTACCGACAACCGTCCACGAAGCAATTGCTGGTACATATTAATTAATTACATTAATTATTGAAATAGTTTTGTCATTTTATTAAATTATTTCAGTGGTGTGATTATAATAACTATGAACGTGTAGGCATTGGAGCATTTTTCAGGGATCTATGCACACGAACACTTACAGACGAGGGCATTGTGCAATTACAGAATAATATACCAGTGTTGCTCTGTAATTTGGAGAAAATATTTCCACCATCTTTTTTTGATGTGATGGAACATCTTCCAATCCACCTACCGCATGAAGCAGCTCTTGGAGGGCCTGTGCAATTTCGATGGATGTACCCGTTCGAGCGATTCATGGGACATCTAAAAGGAAAGGCCAAAAATCTTGCAAAAGTGGAAGGATCGATCGTTGCAGGAAGTTTGACTGAAGAAACCTCTCATTTCACGTCATATTATTTTAGCCCAACCGTTCGAACCAAAAAGGCTCGTCTAAGCCGATATGACGATGGAGGTGTTGCACCAACATATAACGTAGAGGTCCCAGATATCTTCACCCAAATAGGGAGACTTGGTGGAAAGGTTAAGGAAGTTTGGTGGGAAGACCACAAATTTACTCGTGCGGCGCACAATTATATATTGCGAAATTGTGAAGGAGTGCAACCGTTTGAGAGGTATATCTCTTAATTAATTATTTAAATTTGTTAACTAACAATTATTTAATATTATTCATTGTGAAGTTCACGAATTTAATTTAATTTTGTTTGTACAGTGAATTCGACAGGCAGATGCGAGAAGCTTGTCCCGGTTTACTAGAAAAAGAGTATGAGAAGTCCAAAGAAGATAATTTTGCTGGATGGTTAAGATATTATGTACGTAGAGTAAGATATTATACATATTTGATATATTCCAACAATATTTAAATAATCTAATTCGTTAATTAAAAATTTATATATATATATATATAGGTGATGAATGGATGTGCAAACCAGCCCTTGCCACTATGGTTGCATGAGATTATTCACGAACCAATTGCGAAGATCAAAACTGCCCCAATGTACTTCACTCGTGGATACACTTTTCACACGTATGATTATGGCTCCAATAAGTCAACCGCAAATTATGGAATCCACGTGCCAGGTGATCTAAACTTCTACGGCGTCTTGCAAGAAATTATGGAAGTCTCATATCCTGGAATTATTGGGTTGAAATGCATTTTATTCAAATGTCATTGGTACGATCCAACGGTCGGTCGAGGCGTCCGCACAAACACATTAGGGGTAACCGATGTCAATGCAAACAAAAAATTTTCTAACTTCGAACCTTTTATCCTAGCATGTCAAGCAGAACAAGTGTGTTATATTCCTTACCCTCGGAAAAGGCAAATGCGGGAGACATGGTTATCAATGATAAAAGTGAATCCGAGAGGTCGTATAGTCGGGGAAGTTGATGATGTGGCTATGCAACATGAAAGATCACCAGAAGTCTTTGTAGCAATCGAATCAACCGAGAATATCTTACATATTGATCCAGAAACCAGAGAAGAGGAAGACATAATAGTTGATGAGACGAAGGAAGATGAAGAATCTGACGAGTTCGAGGAGACTGATGATGAAGAAGGCACTTATCATAGTGAACACTCCAATGAATCTGAAAAAGAATCTGATTAATTTTTTCATTTTTTAAGCAATTTCGATTTTAAATAAAGTTTTTTTTTAAATCAAATTTTACCAAATTTGCGACGGAGTTGCAAGGGATCACTTCAGTTCAACGCATTTCGGTCGCAAATTTGCGATGGAGTTGCGATGAACTAGCAGAAATTGTCGCAATTCACTTGCAAATTTAAGAGGGAACTGCGAGGGAAGCGTCTAATTCCATGCAAATTTCTCGCAAATTTGCGAGGGAACGGCGAGGGAAGCATCTTATTCCACGCAAATTCCTCGCAATTTGCTAGAATTGCTTGGAATTAATTTAAAAATTAATAAAAATAATTAATAAAAATAGGTTTCTGGTCTGAGATGTAATGGAGATTTTATCCCGATATTTTTTTTTTTCATCTAGATATTATATTGATAAACCAAGATATTACAATGTACAAGGCACAAAGCCCTTCTATCACCTTACATTTCTATCATGTAAGGAAAGAAGTCAAACTTACAAAAAATGAAGCTAAAGGTTGATAACTCAAACCAAAAAGAGATCAAACTAACTAGGGGAAATCCTCATCTCATTAACAAAGATGCTATTAAGCCAAAACGGGTGTCTCATTTGAACATAAGAATGACATCGATTCGTCTTAGTGACACTTTGTGCGATGAGATACGGACCTCTATTAGTGGCTCTGACTTCCAACTCCACTCTCCACGCGCGAGGCAAAGGGAGCTAAAACATTACTCATATCTGATAATTGAGACTTGTAAGAAGGCCAAGCACTCGGTCTATTCACATCTCAGACCAGAAAGCTATTACATCTCAGACCCAAATAAAATCTCCATTACATCTCACACCAGAAAGCTATTTTTTTAATCAAATTTTACCAAATTTGCGACGGAGTTGCAAGGGAACAGTCTTGTTCAATGCAATTCCGTCGCAATAGTGCGAGAGACTTGCGAGGGAACACATAATAATAGACGCAATTCCCTCGCAAGTCCGTCGCAACATTGCGAGGGAATTGCGTCTTCAGTCCTTAAATTGGTTTAACCGCCAAACCGAAAAATTTAGAATTTTTTTCAATCTTTTGAAATATTTCGGTTTGCGATGGAATTGCGATGCCAGATAAGCTTCCTCGCAAATCTATTGCAAATTGATAATCCGAAACCCTAATTTGCGAGGGATTTGCGACAGAATTGCGATGGATCGGAAAATCAGTATAAAGTCGCGACCTTCTTCTTCCTTTTCCTTTTCTTCTATTTCTTCTTTTGCCGCCGATCTGCTTCTCCTCCTCTCCAGCCGACTGAACCGCCGCGGATCTCTCTTCTCTCCCTCTCCAGCCGACCGAATCGCCGCCGATCTCTCTTCTCTCCTTCTCCAGCCGACCGAATCTGCAATTATACAGAGGTAACACTTTTAGATTTTTGGTTTGTTAGATTTTTGGGTTGTTGTGTTAGATTTAGATAAGTTTTGTTAGATTTAGGTTTGTTAGATTTAAATTTGTTTATATTTAGGTTAGTTTTGTTAGTTTTAGGTTAGGTTTTGTAATTTAGTTAGTTTTTTTTTTAGAATTAGGTTTTGTTAGTTTTAGATTTAGATTTGTTAGATTCAAATTTGTTTGTTTTTAGAATTAGGTTTTGTTAGAATTTAGAAATTTTTTAGATTTTATAAGTTAATTTTATAATTAATTTTTTAAATAATTAGTGAAATTGTAAATGTTAGTTTTATATTAAATGTTAGATTAGTTAGTTTTCTTTTAGTTAGTTTTCTTTTTAGAATTTATAAAATTTTTAGTTTTTAGGTTTTGTAATTTTATAATTCATTTACTAATTGATTTTTAAAATTTATAAAATTTAATATGATATCGTTTGTAATTATTTTACTAATTTTTAAAATTTTGTTTTTCAGATTTCTCGAGTTAATAACGAGTTCACTCGTTATCTCTCGAGGAGTGGCACGCCTCGGAGGAGTGGCACGCCTGTTCCAGAAACTCCTCGGACGAGTTTCACTTCTCAGGCGGGATATGACGACAACCCCGGGAGTCATTACTATTCACCGCCTCCACCCGCATTCTCAGAACCCCTACCGGCCGCACACTATGATAACGACAATGATGATCTTGTCGTGAAGGCGATCCTTGAGGCTCTCGGTCATGACCTTCTTCCCCGCCTTGATCCAAGACGTCCTGATAATACGTATTGGTAAAGTTTTTTTTTTTTGATTTTACTAATTTAATTTTAAGTTTTTTAAAACAAGTAAAGTCATATTATTTGTTTTTTATTATTTTACATTTCAGGTTTGATCAAGACGGATGCGTGGCCGCTTCGGTCCGATCGATCTTTGAAAGAGATTTCAAAGAGTCTCATGCCAATTGGAGGCAAACACCGGACCATGTCATTAAACGGTGGTTTCAAACTTTTGCCGTAAGTTTTTTAATATTTCAAAATCAATTATTTTATAATTTATATCACTTATTGTTTGAATTTTTCATGATAAATCTTTTTTCCTGTAGCAAACTTATCATTGGGAGTACAGTATTACGAGCAATGTCCGAAAGGAGTTTGAGGCGAAGTTGAAGGAACGCATGGGCCGACCAGGTGGGACGGTGGAAGAAGAAGTGGAAGAAAGAAGGCGACCAAGCGATGCCTAGGTGGTTTGATCCAACTGTCTGGGCAGGCCTTGTGGCGTATTGGCAGGATCCGGCGAGCGAGATCAAGAGCGCTAACAGACGGGCGGCCCGGTACGCTGATCCTGATGGGGACGAGTATTCCAAGCATCACTCTGGGACCGGAACCGGAACCGGAATTGGATCCAGACCATCGGTTCAATTTTAGTTTCGGTTATGTATGATACAATTTTAGTTTCTTTTAATGTTTGAACAAATTATTTTTATAAAATTTTAATTTTGAAATAAAAATTTTAATTATAATTTATGAATTTTTAATTATTAGTTATTATTAATAATTAAAATTTTTAATTATTATAAAT
>SMJT01000189.1:136313-166614 GCA_004349715.1 Crucihimalaya himalaica
GATATTGAGTGCGGGATTATGCACCAGCATTGACCGGCGTAGAGTTGGGATTCCGACTTCGGATGGGGCCATTGCTTCCATTCCGTGAGATAAGGAGAAAGGAGTTCGGCCAGATGCGGTGCGTGGTGTCGTGCGGTGACTCCAGAGTACGCCGTCTAGCTCGTCGGCCCATAAACCTTTCTTCGCGCCGAGCCGTTTTTTCAGACCGTCGAGTATTATTTTATTTGTTGCCTCGGCCTGCCCGTTACCCTGGGGGTACCGAGGTGTCGACTTGCTCAGCCTGATTTTCCACTTAGCGCAGAAATCTTCGACCAGACCCGAGATGAATTGTGGGCCATTGTCTGTGACGATCTCGTACGGGAGTCCATGGCGGCAGATAATAAATTTCCACAGGAATTTCCGTACGTCCTCGGCGAGGACGTTGTTGTAGGACTCGGCTTCTACCCATTTAGTGTAGTAGTCCGTCATGATAAGTATGTACGCCTTTCCTCGAGACCGGGGCATGGGTCCTACGATGTCTATCGCCCATCGCATGAAGGGGTAAGGCACGGATGCCGCGGTGAGGAGCTCGGTGGGTAAATGTATCATGGGAGCGTGTCGTTGGCATTTTTCGCACCGTGCCGCAAATTTTTCGGAATCTTTAAACATAGTTGGCCAAAAGTGCCCCTGATTCCTAATTTTGACTGCAAGAGCTCGGCCGTTTGAATGGTTACCTCCGGCGCCTTCGTGCAACTCCTTCATTACGCCGATTTTTTCGTCCCCGTATAGACAAGTTAGGAGGACTCCGGAGGAGCTCCATCTGTATAGGTTTCCGTCTAGCCGAACGTAGCGTGCACTCTTCCTTTTAAGACGCCGTGCTGCCCATTTGTCGGTAGGAATCTTGCTGCTTTCTATGTATGATATTATCTCGACTCGCCAGTCCGGGGACGTTGGATCTTCGGGTGGTGGGGGGAGATGACCTGCGATGTCTTGCTCGTTTCCCTGATCGAGGTCGGGTGTCGGGGTGCTTTCGACGAGGGCGACTCCTCTGGGGAGGGTGATGCTCGGATGGTCAATGCTTTCAACGGGTATAACCCGGCGCTGGGTTGGATCGGAGGTCAAGGCCAAGGCGGCCAGCGCATCAGCAGAAGTGTTCTCGCCACGGGGTATCCTTGTAAGACTGAACTCCCCGAACTCGGCGGCCAATTCTTTTACGACCCTCAGATAGGCATCGATGCGATCGTTCTTGGCTTCGTACTCACCGCTGAACTGGTTGGCAACGAGCTGTGAGTCACAGTATGCCCTGATGCTCGTTGCTCCGATGCCTTTTGCTAATTTGAGTCCGGCGATTAAAGCTTCGTATTCGGCTTCATTGTTCGAGGCCGGGAATGCCAAGCTGAATGATTGCTCTAATATTTCGCCCGTGGGGGATTCGAGTTTGACTCCGATGCCAGAGCCGTGACGCGAAGACGAGCCGTCGACATGTAGAGTCCATCGCGTGGGAGCTTCAATAGTTATTAACTCGGGGGCGAGCTCGATTAGGAAGTCCGCCAGTACCTGGGATTTGGCGGCAGGTCGGCCCCTGTACTCAACATCGTACTCACTTAGCTCAACTGCCCACTTAGCTATCCGGCCTGATTGACTCGGACTGTGAAGAATTGTTCTCAATGGTTGGTTGGTCAGAACGGCGACCGTGTGTGACTGGAAGTAAGGGCGGAGCTTCCGGGCAGCCGTTATAACAGCGAGGGCCAGCTTTTCGAGTGCGGGATATCGACTCTCGGCCCCGTCCAGTGCCTTGCTGACTTAGAAGATGGGTTTTTGCTCGCCCCGATCTTCTCGGACGAGGACGGCGCTTACGGCCGAATTGGAGACCGCAATGTAGAGGTATAGGGTTTCTCCTACCTCGGGTTTAGATAGGACGGGGGGCGTAGAAAGGTAGGCCTTCAACTGCTGAAATGCTTCTTCACACCGTTCGTCCCATACGAAGTCTTTATTACCGCGGAGGAGCTGGTAGAACGGCAGGCATTTGTCCGTTGATCGGGAGATGAATCGGTTGAGGGCGGCGATTCTTCCCGTGAGTCTTTGGATCTCACGCTTGTTTTTTGGTGATGGTAACTCAATGATCGCCCCGATCTGTGCCGGGTTAGCCTCGATCCCGCGCTGTGTTACGATGTACCCCAGGAATTCGCTTGATGTTACTCCGAAGGTACACTTCGTCGGGTTTAATTTCATCCTGTACTTGTTGAGAGTGAGGAAGCAAGTCTTAAGATGGCCGACGTGATCCTTCGCTAAAAGGGACTTTACAAGCATATCGTCAATGTAGACCTCCCTTGTCCGCCCGAGCTCGTCGGCGAACATTCTGTTAACGAGTCGTTGATAGGTGGCTCCTGCGTTTTGCAGCCCAAAGGGCATGACCTCGTAGCAATAGGTTCCCCGATCTGTGATGAATGCAGTCTTCTCCCGATCGTCCGGGTGCATTCTGATTTGGTTGTGACCCGAGAAAGCATCCATGAAAGAAAGGAGCTCGTTCCCGGTGGTTGCTTCGACAACTTGATCGATGCGTGGAAGCGGAAAACTGTCCTTTGGACATGCCTTATTGAGGTCGGTGAAATCGACGCAGACTCTCCATTTTCCTGATTTTTTTTTTACGACCACTGGGTTGGCCAACCACTCGGGATACTTTATTTCGGTAATGGATCCGGCTGCGGTCAGCCGCTCTACCTCGTCATTCACGGCTTGCGCCCACTCGGGGTTCAATTTGCGACGTTTTTGTTTGATTGGTTTGTACGTCGGGTCGACGTTGAGCTCGTGGCTAGCGATCGTCGGGTCTATCCCAGGCATATCATTGGTCGACCAGGCGAATGTGGATACGTTCTCCTTAAGAAATTCGACGAGCTCGTCTCTTACAGCTGTTTCAAGATCGGCCCCTATTCTGACGCAGCGATCTTTATCGGTTGGATCGATGTTTGTTTGAGTTACCAGATTTCGAGCCGGCTGGCTATGGAGGTCGGGATCGGTTGAGATATGGCAATCAATCACTTGGCACGTCCTAGCAGCCTTTCACAGCTTGTGCTCCACTATGAAGCAAGTTCGGGACATGCGCTGGTCTCCGCGGACTGTACAGACCGTTGTTCCAACGGGGAACTTTAGGCATTGGTGATAGGTGGAGGTCACTGCTTTCATCATGTGAATCCAAGGGGTGCCAAGGATTACGTTATAGATTGCCGGCTTGTTGATGACCTCGAACTTGACGATCCGGGTGGTCCCTCCGATATAGATCGGGAGTTGAACCGTTCCAATCGTGTCGGTTGTGTCCCCGTTGAAACCGGTGAGGGAGCGTTTGGATTTCTTGAGGGTGAGGCCGGTGAGACTCATTTTGTCCCAGGTGTCCTTGAAGATCAAGTCGACCGAGCTTCCGGTATCGACCAGGACTCTGCCGACGTCGCAGTCTGCAATTCGTAGCTTAATGACGAGTGGGTCGTGATGTGGGTGGGGTACTCCGTGTCCATCGCCCGCGGTGAACGTGATGTCGATCTCTCCCTTGGTTGAGCTCGGTGGGTCACTATCCATTTGTTTGAGAGACGCCTCTATTCGCTGCTCGGACATATTTATTGACCGAACCGAGTCGTTGCACTCAGGAGGACCGCCCATTATCATCCCGATGAGCTGCCTTGGTGGGGGTAATAGTTGTAGAGGCTCTTGCTCCGGAGTTCGCTCAGTGCGGGGTTCTACGGCCTCGATTCGGGGTTGCCTATCGGACTCCCGTTCTCGTGAAGGAGATCGTCGTCTAATATTATCGTTCTGGCCCCTGAAGTCGTTGCGTGGTCGTTGATCATTGGTCCGACCTCCGAATTGCTGCTGGCCGTTGTTTCGTCGGTTTGTATTCCCTCGAGGAGCAGGGCGGTCGTCTAGCCTGACGGTCCCCTTTTCATATTGCGCTAGGAGAGCCTCGTGGAGTGATCGGCATTGTGAGGTCGGGTGACCTTTCATCTTGTGAAATTCGCAAAACGCCTCGTTATCTCTGGGCTGGTAGTTGGTGTTTTGCCATTTGTTCCAGGAGAGCGGGGGATTCTGCTGTGAGCTCGGGGGAGGTGGGGTGCCGCTGCTGATCGCGAAGGATGAATCGATAGGCGATGGGTCTGGGCTTTCGGTGATAGCGAAGGCTGCAGCCCGTTTACCCCTTTCCTGCACGTATTCTTCGTCGTAATGTTGACGAGGCTCGTATTGCTCTTCCCGGGCTTTGTCCTTCGGGATAGCCGTTTTGCCCGTGGCAAACTTCTTAGTCATGAGAGCTCGCTCTTCCTCGATCTCGACGAAGATGGAAGCTCGGCACAGGGCGTCCTCCAGGGTTCGCGGTTTATTCAGCTTCATGTCTTCCTTGAAAGCTGACTCGAACCAGAGACCGTTGCGAAGGGCCGGAAGGGCCGCGTCGTCCGATACGACAGCTCGTGAAACGACTATTTTGAATCGGTCGATGTATGACCGCAAGGTTTCCTTCGCTCCTTGGGTTAACGCCCATAGGTCGGCGTTGGATGTTCCCTGCCGGATGAACATTGAGTAATGTTTGAGTAATGCTGCGGACATCTGGTAAAAGTTGTGGATTGAGTGGGTTTCCAATCTGGCTAACCAGGTTAGCGCTGGACCGACAAGGTTTTCGACAAAAAGCTGACAGATACCGGCCTCACGCTCTTCGGGGGCGAACTGGTGTCGTCCGGTAGCGACGATGAACGCGGTCATGAATTCGCTAGGGTCGGTGAGTCTGTTGTACGTGAGGATTTTAACTTTCCCTGGATATCTGATTGGCGTGTTCTGCAGATGGGGGCTGAACGGGGTGTTCTGCGTCTCTCGGAGGATTCGTTCTATCTCTTGTGCCGAGCTGGTGGCTTGATGTACAGTGGAGGTCATTCGGCGGAGCTCGGCTCTAATACTCGCGAGCTCGCGGTCTCGCTCCTGGTCATTGAGAATTTTTTGAAGGGCTCCGGGGTTCTGGTGCTCTGGTCTTTCCAACTCGTTGGTTGGAGCCCTTTCTGTTAGACGCTCTTCTGCCCTTTGTGAGGACTCCGGTGTGTGACGTGTTGGTTCCTCCGGAGTGAGGCGTGCGCGGAGTGCCTCCTGTTCATCAGACACTGAGGAAGTGTTTAAGAACGAGCTCAGGGGCCTCCGGGCTTCTTCAGCTGTGCGATTGACGGTCGGGTTGCACCTAGGTGCCATGTTGTCCAGGCGTTCGTGGCAAACGTTTTGTCCGGCTGCGAGCTCGGCGAAACGCTCGTTGTTGCTTCGGGCCGACTCGGTTATTTGTGCGATTAAAGTTTGCAGCAGCGCGTTCGTCATGGTGAGCTGGCTCCCTGGCGTGGGGTCAATGTCAGGTCGTGGTAACTGAGCGCGGGCTGGGATTCCGCCTCCGGGTAGTGGTCGATTGCCGTCGGTGACTTCGGGCTCGAGCTCTTCGGTTGGGGCCTCTAGGGTTGTTGCTTGAAGATCGGGTTCCCTTGGGTTTTGTGATAGGACGAGCTCTCCAGTGTCAGAGGTGAGTGGTAGCGATGACGCATTTGGTCCGGCCATCCTTGAGTCTGTCCCGTGCGTGTAGGATTTATCTTAACCCCCCTCTCTTTAGCTCCAAATGTTAGTCTCTTTAAAGATCAATATAAATAAATAGATTACGAGTTGATATGATTGGAGTTGTGATTAATTGATGATAATGTGGGGGCGATATTTCCGTTTTAGAGGACAGATTCAACAATGATCAGTTCGGGTCATGCACGAACAGTTCGGGTGTAAGGTCGGAATCTTGTATTTCGCTAAAAGACGGTGGTCGTATAGAACGACGAACTGAATCGGTGGGGATTTCAGTTCGGTGTTCTATGCGATTTGTCGGAAGGATTACAAGTGTACAACTTAGAGCTCGGCGTTTATTCTCTACAGATTTTTTCGGACCCCTTTAATTAATGAAGTGCAGGGGGTATTTATAGCGATCAACTGCATTTCATCCCCAGCGCGTGAACGGCGATGTCAACTCGTTTATCCGAATCGCACTCGAGTGGCTTTAGGGTGTTAGAGCGGCTACTCGCTTCCTTTCGAGCGTTGTGCCCGACGTAGCATGTCGTAGGCCGCTAGTCGGAAGGTTTCGGCTCTTGCGGGCCACAGAACTGGGCTTGCGAACATGGGCCTCGTCATGGGCTTCATCATAGGCCGGGCTGATAGGTCAATCCTATCTCTAACAGTATCTTGAGTCTTTACATGAAAGAGAAATCACATCACATTCAAAAATAGTGTTTCAAGATAAAGTAAAAAGGTGAATATAAAACTTAAAGAAGAAAAATGTCATATTCCATTTCCCGTTTTACGGACTACGGAGACCAGAGGTTACTGGTAGATAACACGTTGTCTGCAATCTTATAAAGTAGTACAATAAACTACCTCATCTTTCACCTTCACATATTTATTATTTATTTTTTTCCCTTAAATTGAGACAACTTCAAACCGAATCCTGTCTATAAAGTACAGTATTTTCTTGTCATTTAAAAACATTTATTATGATGAGGATTCATAAATGATGATGTGATTCGATTTCTGGTCTAAATTCAAGAAAATCTTAATCCGCCGCTTAATCACCTTTTTTTTGGGTACGGTCACATGTTTATCATGAGAAAAATAATTAGCTCTCAACGAACAAGACCAAAATTTGTAATATAAATTTGAATCAATGTTTAAATTAATTAGGTGGAAATGGCGAAATTTGTTTAAAACAGCTTTGTATGTCTTTTTCATACATAATTGTAACATACATATTTTATTATCCTAAAAGAGTTATTAAAATAACATATCTAAAATGTAAGTTAAAAAAAAAAAAGTGTGAGAATAACTTCAGAATTTATCAATATGGCCAATTGAGGCATGAGTTCACGTATAACCCAAATTAAATACTAATTTTTAGTTGACTTTAAAATAAATTAAGAACTTTAAGTTGATCAGGTTAAATAAGGCATGACGTTAACATTGACTTAACTTCGTTCTGTCAGTTGACTTAACGATGAACCTTATTTGGCATGATCAACTTAAACTTCATGATTTAAACGAAAGTCAACCAAAAATTAAAGTTTTATTTGAGTAAATTCGTGTTTCTTTAAAAACACAAATTTATGATTTGAACCCCTCATCTATAGGAGAAAACAGTCATAATATAACCACTTGAACCGTAGTATTTTATTGGTAATTTTACAAAAACACACACATATATATATATATAACTTTATATAAATATTAAAACTAAAAAAACACATTATATATATAACGGGTCTCTATATATAACCTTAGTGTGTTTTGTTTAAGGTAATTACTTAGTTTAAGGTTAAGCCAAATATTTTGTTTGTTGAATATATATATATATATATATATATATATAGTATTATTATAATAAATATATAAATATATTTCGAATGAACGTAAGAAAATGAATGACAAATATGATGGAGATAGATATTAAAATAAAATAAAAATTACGTGGTTTTGTGAAACATGTTATTATGTGGTAAAATAATAGTTGTGTGAGAAAATGCGGATAAACCCGAAGATCCCTGCAATGAGAAATCCTTGTAGTTGTATGATGGCTTCAGGATGGCTGACAAGCCGGCGTATAGTTATATATATATATATGTATATATATAAAGTTAAACAAAACACACTAAGGTTATATGTATAATGTGTTTTTTTAGTTTTAATATATATAAAGTTATATATATATATGTATATGTGTTTCTGTAAAATTACTAATAAAACACTACCGTTCTAGTGGTTAGATTGTGACTATTTTTTTTAAAGGTGAGGAGTTCGAATCCTATATTTGCGTTTTTTTCAAAACATGAATTTGTGCAAATAAAACCTTAATTTTTGGTCGGGTAATGCCTCATTTGATTTGATCAACCTAAAATTTATGATTTATTTGGAAATTAATTATAAATTAATGTTGAATCTGAACTAGACTTGAATTCATGTTTCAATTGACCGTATTGATCAAGTCCCGGATTATTTTGAGACTTTTCTCATATCTAAAATGATACTACAGCAGTTATTGAAATGAAGGCAGTGAGAGAAGACAATTTGATGAGTCATGTCATGAAACAAAGTGATAATATTTTTTTTTATTTTCCATACAAATTGATTCCTAAATCCATCGGGACTTGATGTTCTTTCGGTTTCTTAGGCTCTGAATGGTAACGTGCGGGACAACTGCGAGAAAAATGCGGTGCGGTTCTAATAGTAACGAAAACATATACATACATATGTATATACAGATATTTTCGTTACTATTGGAACCGCACCGCACCGTGCGGTTCCGGATGCGGTTCCGTCACCATTCGAAACCTTAATGAATTTTCCCGAGAAAAAATCTCGATAAAACAACAGTTAAAAATTAAGCTTTGCAGAATTTGTTGTTGGCCATTTTCCATGTTTATATTTACTTTTCGCAATTACCAAAATTCCCCCCCCCCCCCAAACCCAAACGTGATGTCATCTCACTTTTATCTTGTTTCTCTTACTTTACATAATTAGTACGATATCAATGTGATGTCATCTTATTATATGAAACAGAAACCCAGCAATAACCGGAGCTCTGACCAGAATTTAAACCGGATATTGGTATCCATAATCCAATTATGATTCATCTACTACATACCAAAAGTAGCAAGTTAATAGGTTTAACATGAAAACCAAATATGAACCTTGGTATTATTTTACTTCTTCAATGAGTTCAATCCAATATCCCAGCTTCCACATCATAACCGGTTGGTCCAATTCGGGCACTAATTTAATCGATTGCTTCATAAACCGCCAACGTCTCTACTTCTCATGAAGCACATCTGCACCATTTACAATCATCACACAACATATTAACCAAAGTCTAGACTCCTCATTGATGATGACTATATGTTCCCGCCAATAGCCTTAGAATTTTATAAATCCGTAATCCAGTTTTTTCACCATGTTTTATCCTAGGAAGCACGGAAACATGAGTTATCAAATTCCATGAACCCATTAGGTGGAGAATCTTGCCTAAACGCTGATCAACAAAATATCTGAAAAGCGAAAAGATGGGAGACCAACCTTGTAAACACAACTAATCCCATGGGCTCTCAAAAGATGTTTATCTTTTGTAATCACAATGATCCTGCTCCCACATCCAAACCATTGAGTTTGACTAGGTAGGGCATCTAGGACCACTCGATCATCCAAATCATCAAGAACAATAAGAAGTTTATGGTGCTTTAGCCTCTCGCATTGCACCTATATGATCCATCTTTTTGTCCCTTTTCCCAAAAATCTTAGACAAGAAAGATCCTTGCAAATGCAACTTCATATTAAAGTAGTCATCTAGGTTGGCTTTATGGTTATCCTTCTGACACTTGGATACAAAAACACCGTCTATGAATACCTTGGAAATGACGAGTAAATAAAGCTCTTTCAATAGTAGTTTTGCTAATTCCAGAGGATCCCAACCATTCTCACTACCTTATATTCTAAGCTCAACAATGAACTCATACACGCAACTCATGGAATCATCATTTTTCCCTAAACCATCCGCATTATAGGTCTAAAGGATTGAATTCTTCTATTTTAATCGCCAATTCTTTTGTGTGCCATTAGTTAAAATCCAGTCTTCACTCTCCCTATAAGCAAGGGTATCCAAAGGCAAAGCCGTGCCTATGGTATTAAAAATGAGTCATTTGCCTCAAGCCCCCAATTTTATATGAAATGCAAGGGTTATAAAATACAAAATCATGATTTTATTTTACCGATTAGAAAATACTATAGATTGGATTTTAAATTTCTCTACGGTTTAATAAACCAACTCTTGTTTATTAAAAAGGGTGTCTATTTTTTTTTCTTATTGGACGTTATAAATATTTTATTTAAGAATCTTAATAGTTCTGATGATATTTGTTTACTTTTAAGGAACTTTTATTTTATTTTGATAAGTCTTCTAATTATAATTTTTTTTTTAATACGTGTTTCACGTTTTTAATACTTTTCCGATTTTTTCAAAGTATTTCAATCGAAAGCCAAAAAAAGTAAAAAGAATAAAGAAAGACTATACGATAAAATTTAAAATATTTTGGTGGAATATGCGTGAATAAACATGAATTTATAGTAAATGATAATAGTTAAAATGTTTGTTCAATACTTAATACTTTTAAAATTTTGAAAATAATTATCGCTAAAAAATTATATAAAAAACCTCATTTTTAAATATTGCCTCAAACCTCTATAAACTTTGACACGGCAATCAAAGTCTTCAAGATTGTGAGCCATACATTCGCCAATGGAGCGAGGACTAAGATTCTGAGACACGAAACAGAAAAATAAGTGAGAGCTCCCCTTCGTCAACGTCTGAGATAAGTAGCGATTTCATGTGTATTTTATTTTCTGGGGACTTTTCCGATGAAACATTTGTTGAAGTTTCTAACTCACTTGACAGGGTCAAGCAAAGAAGTCAAACAAATTAATATTTGAAAATAAAACAAAGCGAATATAATAATTAAGAAAATTACAGTAAAACCTCTCTAATGTGCTCGTGATGTGGTCGCGATAAGAACCGTATATGCAAGCACTTGTAAACGTGAGTACCTCTTAACCATCTAAAATCATTAACTCGCAACTACCTAACTTTTTCAGTCAACATTTGTTTTACTTGCAGTAGAAATCTATTTTTTCTAGTATTTTTTTGTATCGTTTGTTGATGTTTCCATCAATGAGAACATATATATACTAAAACTCCGAAATTATTTGCGGTATTCGATTGATAATTTCATCAAACAAAACAGATTATTCAGCAAAGTACTACTCAGCAATTCACACAAAATATATGTTTCATCAATGACCACTCATCAATTCATACAAATCTTATTTGCACTATTCTTCTTACCAACCGAAATTTCGAATATTGTGAAGTAGAATAATCACCCGGACAATCGTTGACAATATCGTGGCAATCTAAGCCACCTAAAAATCCAACCTCCTTGAAACATCTCAGTTTTAAAAAGTTGAAGTATATTTTCACTTCTTTTTTCATGATCCGCACCAGTTCATTATGAAGCCAATTTTTCCGATCTTGAGATGTAGAATAATCATCAGAACTAACCAGCCCATCCCCACTGGCCGAAAAATCAACCTCCTTAAGACGCCTCAGTTTAAACCAGTTTGAGGAAATATGTTTTAAATTTTTGCATTCCTTCATACGTAGGCACTTGAGCCTAGTTAAGCTGTAGACCCACCAAGGAATTCTATCAATCGATGTTTGGTTTAGAATGAGAAGAAGAATGTTTCTTGATATGTCAGGGAAAATCCTCAGCCTTGAGCATCCACCGAGATTGAGAGAATCGAGAGATTTAAGGTTGATGCCAGTCGGAAGTGTCTCCAGCTTTATGCAATCTTCCATGCTCAAATAAGTCAGTTTATTAAGATTCTCTATAGAGGAAGATGGAATCTCCACCAAACTCGAGCAACCCCCCAAATTCAACCACTCAAGATTGGTTGCCAACGAAAGATTTGGTATATCTTTCAGCTTTTCAGATCCCGACAAATCCATCGTCCTGAGGCATGTAAGCAGCTGAACAAAAAAAATCAGAGAGAAAGTGTTAATGTAACATTCCAAAAGATAAGTGCACTTTGAGACATAAGTGGTTAAATCATTTCTTTTAAACCTCTCCGCATGCACCACCATATTCATGAAACCGGGATGTTACAGTGAATATATGAAGTCGTTATATAAGTTATAATTTGCAAATATCATTACCTGCACTCCTCCCCACAGTTTCCAACTTTTTATTTCTTTCATTTGAAGAGTACTCAGATTGTCTAGATGCAAGATAGAGGGAAATTCTTCAATTCTTGTTCGGCTTAGATTAAGCCATGAAATGTTACTTGAGATGTCAGGAAAACTTCTCAGCCGTGAGCATCCACCAAGATCAAGCCTAATAAGAGATTTTAGGTTGATTTCCGATGGAAGGGCCTCAACCTTTGTGCACCAACTCATGTCTAACACACAGAGTTTATGGAGATGACCAATAGAAGAAGTAATTTTGACCAAGCTTGAACAATGTCTGAGCAACAATTTCTCAAGATTGGTGGCCATCGAGAGATCTGGGATTTCTTTCAGGTTTTTAGATCCCGAGAAATCCATACGTTTGAGGCCTGTGAGGGGCTAAACAAAGAAACAAAGACAGAGCAAACCAAAAATATGTTACACATCAAGAAGAAAAGATTATCATCGAAAGAAAATAATATGTTTTCCCCCCAAAACTTACATGAACTCCTTCCCACAACTTCTCGAGCTTGCTATTTTGCATTTTGATCTTAACTAGATGTTGAGGACAAAATTTAGAAGGCATACATCTTAATGGATATCCTTCCCAGCTTAGAATTTTGAGTTTAGGGGGCAAATAGTTGAAGCCTTTGGGTATTTGCCATCTGACTTCTTTATATGTTTTCTTGTTTATCTTTAGAAAAAAGAGATTACGCATCTTTTCAAAGGCTCTCTTATGTATGTGCAACTCATCAATCCCCGACATATCCAACAATATAGCTAAGACTGATTTAGTACCCTGAAAAAAAAGAAATATTAAAATGGACAAAATTTACTACCTTAACAAGTGTCAGTGACTACAAAACACCATTTTGTTAGATGACATGCTTTAATCATATAAGAGTTTATGATCAAAGGAGAACTTACAGTGTTATCCTCAAGTACATTGCAAATATCCTTAGGATCCAACAAAAATTCACGTTCCCTGGGTTCGATAGACTGTGTACGAACGATTTCTTTACCCATTTCCTGTACCAAACAGTGCATCCTTACACTATCCCCTCTTACATTTATAAGGGATTTATCAAATAGGTTTTTCATTCCTACATTAACATCCATATCCCTATCTGCCAGGACCGATTTGATGTATTCGATTTTCGCACCATTGAAGAGACATGCAATGTGACGAAGGACCGCTTTATCTTCTTTGCTACCTAATTCATCATAGCTGACTCTCAAAGTCTCCTCAATTTTTCCATTCAGCCTATTATGAATCCTAGGCAGCATATTCACCCAATCCTCTTTGTTCCTCCCTCGCAAACATGAACCCAAAATGTTAAGACCCAAAGGAAGACTACCTGCACGCTTTTCTACTTCAGAAGCAAGTTCCATGAACCCATTAGGTGGAGCATCTTGCCTAAATGCTGATCGACAAAACATCTGAAAAGCAAGTTTTTTAGATGGGAGACCAACCCTGTAAATACAATTAATCTCATGGGCTCTCAAAAGATGTTTATCTTTTGTAATCACAATGATCCTGCTCCCACGTCCAAACCATTGAGTTCGACCAGCCAAAGCATCTAGCACTAGTTGATCATCCAAATCATCAAGAACAATAAGAAGTTTATGGTGCTTTAGCCTCTCTCCCATTGCACCTATATGATCCATCTTTATGTCCTTTTTCTCAAAAATCTCAGATAAGAAAGATCCTTGCAAATGCAACTTCATATTATAGTCATCTAGGTTGGCTTTATGGTAATCCTTCTTACACTTAGATACAAATGCACCGTCTATGAAGACACTACTTTGGAAATGACGAGAGAGACGACGAAATAAAGCTCTTCCAATAGTAGTCTTGCCAATTCCGGAGGATCCCCAAATCCCAACCATCCTCACTTCCTCAGATTCTAAGCTCAACAATGAACTCATCTCTGCTATATGATCTTCAATACCAACAAAATCTTCAACATCCTTTGATGGAGTTAAATTCAATTTAACCAAAACATCATTGGCGATTTCTTCTATCAATTTTGCTTCATTATCCCTAACATATAGTAATAGTAAAAAGATCAACACACAAAGCAAGCTCAACACACAACAAGAAAGAATGATCAAATCAAGAACGTACCAGTTCGCAGAATGATATCCGAGAGTATTAGCTACATCAATCAAAGCTCTCCTCCACAGATTTATCTCATCCTCTATTTTGTTCTGACAAGTTTTCTCAAAGATCATTCTATTAGACTGTAAATACTTGTGTATTCATATACTTGTATAGTTTTATACTTTTACAACTGAAAGTGTGTATAAAGAAACTCTGTAACTAACTTTTACAATTAACGAGAATGAGAATTTTAATTGTTTGCTTTCTCTAAAATGGTATCAGAGCAAAATCAAGATTTTCTCATAGTTCAACTCTGAATTTTTCTTCAATTTCGCTCAATTTCTCTTCAATTTCACCTCCGATTAGTCGGAATCTTCCGATTAATCTTCTTATCTGTTCAATTCGAGCTGGATTTTGTTCAGAAATGGTGAGAAGAGGAACGCGAGGTCGACGAATTCGTGAATCGGCATCGCCTGGTCCTGGTGATGTTGCGGAGGATCATCGGCGTTCAACTTCAGTTCACGAAGACTCTGAACGGTCTCCGATAATCCCGGTTCATCGTGCTTCTGATCCCGAAGTGCGTGGTAGATCGTTGTTTTCTCAAAATCAAGATTATGTTGATAGCGTACACAGTCCTTATTATCTTCACTCGGGAGATCATCCTGGTATGTCTATCGTCTCTGAGATCTTGAATGGGGATAATTACAACACTTGGATTATAGCAATGACTGTTAGTATTGAGGCAAAGAACAAGATTCGTTTTGTTAATGGCACATTGCCAAGACCTGCTGAACATGATCCACTCTATCCTGTTTGGTGTCGTTGCAACAACATGGTAAAAGCTTGGATTCTCAATGTTGTTTCAAAACAGATCTATGCAAGTATACTTTACTTTCAGGATGCTCATGCTATTTGGAAAGATCTTGCTAAACGATTTCATAAAAGCAATTTGTCATTGATCTATAGACTGGAAACAAACATTGTTCTTTTGAAGCAAGGTTCTATGGACTTGGCATCATATTACACGGCAAAGGTCACCTTGTGGGAACAATTGGCTAGCACAAGGCCAACTATAGTGGCTGAAGAGGGAGATAGCCCAAAAGTGAAATTGCTCTTAACAGATCAAGAAACCAGCAAAGTTGTGCAGTTCTTAATGGGGTTAAATGATGAATTTGCAGCTATAAGGAGCACTATTTTGAATACCAGGCCAACACCAAGTCTATCCGATATCTACAACATGCTTGATGAAGATGAGAGCCAACGTATGAGATCAAAAACTGATCAGAATCCATCTGCATTCACTTATCAGTCTTCTCAGCATAATGAAACTTCTCAAATGGCTATGGCAGTTACTGGATATCAGAAAACTATGGGTAAACCTAGAGCTATCTGTTCACATTGCAACAAAATAAGGCATACAGTGGATAAATGTTACAAAGTTCATGGGTATCCACCGGGCTGGAAACCAAAGTGGGATTCTAAGAGTAAATTCACTCCTTCAACTACTCCTCTAGCATCTGCAAACTTAGCTGTCACCGATTCTCCCAAAGACAGTGCTGACATTGGAAATGATTTGTCCAAAGATCAGATTCAACAGATCATCTCATTTTTCAGTTCAAAACTCCAGCCTCAGAGTTCTATGGTCAACATGGTATGCAGTAAACATTGTCGGACTAGGTACCATTGTTTTGAATAAGAAGCTCACATTGACTAATGTTCTGTATATTCCTCAGTTCAGATTTCATTTGCTCAGTGTTAGCTCTCTAACAAGCAGTGTACCTTGTGGAGTGTGGTTTGATGATAAAGGTTGTGAAATTCAGGACTGTACACGGGAACAGACGATTGGGAGTGGTAATCAACTCAACAAGCTCTATGTACTGGATGTTGGATCACTCTGTTCTCTGTCTTCAATATCAGTCTCTACATGTTCTGTCAATCCTGAAGTTTGGCATCAATGGCTTGGACATCTTTGTCATAAGCGTTTGGAAGTTTTAGCAGATGTATTGTCTTTGTCTTCAAAACACAATAAGGTTTCTACTCTAGAACATTGTAAAGCTTGTCACCTAGCAAAGCAGAAACAATTGTCATTTGTATCTCACAACAATATTGCAAATAAAGCTTTTGACTTGGTGCATATAGATACTTGGGGTCCATTTGCATAATCTTCTCATGATGGTTTCAGATATTTTTTAACCATAGTGGATGACTATTCTCGGGCTACTTGGATATATCTAATGAAGCAGAAATCAGAGGCAATTAATGTTTTCCCAGATTTTTTAACCATTGTGGAGAAGCAGTATGGTACACACATTAAAGGAGTTCGATCTGATAATGCTCCTGAGTTTTACTTCACCAGATTTTTCAAAGACAAAGGTATCGTAGCTTTTCATTCTTGCCCAGAGACTCCTCAGCAAAACTCGGTTGTAGAGAGGAAACATCAACATATCTTGAATGTGGCAAGAGCTCTCCTGTTTCAGTCCAATGTTCCTATATCCTACTGGAGTGATTGTGTACTCACAGCTGTTTTTCTGATTAACAGGACACCTTCTCCAGTCTTATCTAACAAGACACCATATGAGAAGCTCACATATAAAATTCCAGATTACACCTCCTTTAGGACATTTGGATGCTTATGTTATTGCTCAACATCATCAAAGCAAAGGCATAAGTTTTCTCCAAGAGCCAGAGCATGTGTGTTCTTGGGTTATCCCACTGGATATAAAGGCTATAAGGTACTAGACTTGGAAACACATTCTATATCTATATCTAGGAATGTCATTTTCCATGAACAGATATTTCCATTCAGTGCTTCTATGCCAAATCAATCTGTTGATGAGCTTTTTGGAGATATACACAACAATGCTGACATAGTCATTCCTGAGAAAGATGCTTTGGAGACAATGAATGATATGGTGAATACAGAACAGTTGGATCACAATGATGAGTTACCAGTCGTATTGGTTGAACCTGGTTCATCTTCTATTGATAAGGGCAAAGGAAAGCTCATGTCTAGAAAAACTAAGCCTCCTAAACATCTTCAAGACTATCACTGTTACTCAATTCAGGGAACAACTCCATTTCCTATCTTTGAGTTTGTGACTGATTTTAATCTTTCTTTATCTTATCAGGCTTACATTAATGCCATCACTAAAGAACATGAACCGACTTACTATACTGAAGCTATGAAGTATGATGTCTGGAATGGTGCTATGGGTGAAGAGATTACCAATATGGAAGACACTAACACATGGTATGTTTGTTCTTTACCACTTGACAAAGAAGTTGTAGGTTGTAAGTGGGTGTATAAGGTCAAGTATTTTGCTGATGGGACTGTAGAGAGATACTGGGCTCGTTTAGTGGCTAAGGGTTATACACAAAAAGAGGGATTGGATTACATTGATACTTATGCTCCAGTTGCAAAACTTTCTTCTGTTATGTTGATGCTTGGAGTTGTTGCTGTTCTGGGCTGGTCTCTTCATCAGTTAGATATATCTAATGCTTTTCTGAATGGCGATTTAACAGAAGAGATTTACATGAAGTTACCTCCAGGATATGCACGGATTAAGGGGGAGAAACTGCCTGATAGGGCTGTTTGCAAGTTGTTAAAGTCGATTTATGGATTGAAACAAGCATCCCGTCAATGGTACATCAAATTTGCAGACACTTTACGACTCATGGGTTTTAGTAAAACAGGTCATGACCATACTCTGTTTACTAAGTCTTCTGATCATACATTTGTGGCAGTTTTAGTATATGTTGATGATATAATTGTGGCCAGCAATGATGATGAAGTTGCTGCTATGGTCAAGGCAGAACTTCAATCTCATTTTAAATTGAGAGACTTAGGTCCTCTGAAGTATTTTCTTGGCTTGGAGATTGCCAGAACATCACAAGGCATTTCTGTGTGCCAAAGGAAATATGCTTTGGAGTTATTGAATGATTCTGGCATGTTAGGTTGCAAGCCATCTTCGATTCCTATGGAGCCAAATCAGAAGTTATCTAAAGATGATGGGGAATTGTTTGAAGATATTGAAGTGTATCGTCGATTGATTGGTAAACTCATCTATCTTACGATTACCAGGCCAGATCTTTGTTTTGCGGTTCATAAGTTAGCAAAGTATACTGCAGCTCCTCGTGTTTCACATTATCAAGCTTTTTTAAATGTATTACGGTACATCAAGGGAACTGTTAGTCAAGGTATCTTTTTCTCAGCTTCATCGTCTTTACAACTGAAAGGATTTGCCGATGCTGATTGGGGAGCTTGTCCTGATTCTCGGCGTTCTGTTAGTGGCTATTGCATCTTTCTTGGTGATTCTTTAATCTCTTGGAAATCTAAGAAACAGAAATTGGTCTCTGCTTCTTCAGCTGAATCAGAGTATCGTAGTTTGGCATTAGCTACTAGACAGATTGTTTGGTTACGGGGCTTATTGCAGGACTTTCAGGTGGATCAATCTTCTTCCTCTGTCCTATACTGTGACAATACCGCAGTCATACATATTGCTCATAATCCGGTGTTTCATGAGAGGACGAAGCATGTCGAAATGGATTGCCATATCACTAGGGACAGAATTGAAGAAGGGATTCTGAAGTTTCTTCATGTTAGAACTGATGCTCAGGTTGCTGATATTATGACTAAACCTTTGTATCCTGCTCAGTTCGAAGTTCTGAAGTCCAAGATGAGTTTGTTGAATATTTTTCAATCATCCTCATCTTGAGGGGGAGTATTAGACTGTAAATACGTGTGTATTCATATACTTGTATAGTTTTATACTTGTACAACTGAAAGTGTATATAAAGAAACTCTGTAACTAACTTTTACAATTAATGAGAATGAGAATTTTAATTGTTTGCTTTCTCTAAAACATTCCAAACTCTCCAATCTGTTTCCTAACATGAGAAGGATCCAAACCGTAAAAAACCGGAATCACCACCAATCGATTGCTTTCATCTCTGCATTTGACAATCTCCAAAAGCTCATTTAAACACCAGCTTGAAGAAGCGTAGTTCTTGGAGAAGATAACAACCGCAATTCTTGAATCTCTAATCGCTCGTTTAAGCTCAGGATCAAGCGATTGACTTCTCTCGATCTCGTTATCTTTAAAAGCAATGATCAGTTTACGATCAAGCTCTTTGAGAAAGTGGCTGAGGAATGTTTGACGAATATCTTTTCCACTGAAGCTCGGAAAGACGTCGTATACCCAATTCCAAGAAGAAGAAGAAGAAGAAGATTGAGCCATATCTTCGTTAATGGTGCTGAGAACTGAGATTCTGAGCCACAAATCAGAGAAATAAGTGAGAGTTCACCTTCGTCAACGTCTAAGAGGAGTAGCAATTTCCTTAGTTGTTTTTCTGGGAAATTTCCGATGAAACTTTGTTGAAGTTTACTGAGTCAAGCAAAGAAGTCAAGGAATTAATATTGAAAGTGAAACAAAGCAAAATATAATAATTAAGAAACTATAGTAAAACCTCTATGATGTGCTCGTGATAAAGACTTTTGACCTTTTCTTCGTCAACATTTGTTTAGTAATTTGCTGGAGAAGGAATCTTATATTTTTTTTCAGTATTCGTATCGTTTGTTTATGTTTTCTTAAATGGGAAAGAGATTTTATTAAACAATGCATACAGAGACCCGATAAAAGTCTTCACTATCTCCACGGTAAGATTTGGATGATTGGCGAAGAAAACCTTGAGCTCAGCAGAGGTGGAAATCTCACGTTTATGGGTTTTGATAGCAGTCAAGGCAGCATCACTGAGTGCTTTGTCAAAAGGGATTTGGGCAAATTCAAGAGCATTCGAAGAGTCGAGACATTTTACAAGCTCGTCTCTGCATAAGTAACGTAGATGCGGAATCTCATATTTGTCAGCTGCACGATAGAGTGACCTAACGTGTTGCTTCGCCTTCTCTGAAAGCATCGCTGTAGATGAACTCAACGAAAGCCTCTAACTCTTCTTGTTTCAGCTCCGAGAGAGTGACTGCCTCCAGCATGGACGAAGCATTACATTCGTCAGATTCAAACTTCTCAAACACCTCTGATCTCGCAGACTATAATAATTCAACATATATGTCAAGGAAAGAAAAGAACATTAAAAAGCAAAAAAGGATATAGTAGAAGAAGAAGAAGAAGAAGAAGAAAAAAAGGTCGCAACCAGAATAAGCTTATGAGCAGAGATAGCTGCTTCGTTATCACTATCACATGCCTTTAGCCGTACATCGACTTGTTGTTCTTTTAGAACCTCTACAAATCCATCAAAGAAAAGCTCTTTGTTTGTTTTTTTTCCCCCATAGCTATATGTTATAGCAAGTAACTTGGATTTAATCTAGCATACAAGTGTAGGTTATATATATAGAGAGAGCCTTGACGGTCAAATTACTCTTTACTTTTACTTTCGTTTTCCAAAACCTTTTTTTTGAAATGGAATGATAAATTAATATTCCCTATGTTTCTGTTTCAATTTAAACGTAGTATAAGATTTTCACGCAAATTAAAAAAACAAATAAATTTTTTATTTTACTCCTATGTAATATGTTTAGTATTTTTTTTCATTTGTCACAACATTATAATAATAAAGTAAAACTGAAATTCTTATAAACATATGCATTAAAAATTTAAAACAATACTTAAATAAAAACAAAATTTTAAATCTTAAACTACATTTAAAATAAAACAGAGAGAATATAAATTAAAAATTCTTAATTTGCTTTCTTCAATTGGTAATTATTACATTTTTTAGCAAAGTACCACATAGAAAAGTTGAAAAGACCAGCAAGGGGTAGATCTGACGTTTACCCCTCGCGTCGACCTAAATACGGAAGTACCCCTGCTAATCTCTATAAAAGAAGAGTTAGTGAATAGTGTTAAGGGGATCGGTTTTTTTTAGGATAAGCACCTCTCGACTTAAAACACTTAGAGCGAACGAGATAGTTGTAAGCCGAACTCCGTTCGCCTCATCTCAAGCTTAGTTCTTAGTCGACCCTATTTGTAAAAGAGCAACACGCTCGACCAACTCTGTACTAAGATCGATCTATTAATACAACGTCGCCCCGACGATCAATTATTTCGCACTGCCTCTGCCCCGTACTATTACTATTGTTTGTTTGATTGGGCTTGACCATCAACAATTGGCGCCGTCTGTGGGTAGGGGGCTTTCTAGCATTTCATCCTAAGTAGTAAAGGAAGACGGAGGCATACGCCCACCAGTGCGAGCAACAAATCTATCCAAAGCAAGATGGGGAAGCGACCCGGAAAAGCAATAGCCAATCGATCGAGCCCTTCCAGTGAAACAACAATATCGGGGACGTTATCACAATGGGCTCACGGGGCCGCGACCCAAGCAAAGGACACTCGTCCTATCCCAACAGGCGAGGGAACCAACGCGCAGCACGAACGACCCATCGTCCCACGACCCGAAAGGGAAGGGACTCAACCCGACGCACCACCTCAACTTGAGACACGACCGACCAAGTCGCACAGTTCACCAACAATCGCCCAAGGCACAGCAGGGGCCACCACGAGCGCAAACATAGGCGATCTTTTCTAAAACATCCTGGATCGCATGAACGCCCAGGAGGCACGAATCGCCAACCAGCTTAAAACCCTAACGGACGCCCAAGCGACATCCCAAGAGGAAATCAACTGACTCTGTGCAGCGGGCGTTCCCACAACCCGCCCGACGACGCGGGCGAACATTACCCGATCACGACTCGACACATCCTGTAACAACAGCCCTAGCGGCCTCAACAGGTTAGCGCCTAACACAGCTGTCTACACGGCCGACCAGGCCGATACCACCAGACCCTGAGCCATCGCAGAACGATACCTCAAAGATTACGCCGCCACCAGAGACAAGGAGATCAACGATATGAAGGAGCTTCTCCGCGCAATGTCCTCCAAAGTTTACTGCGCGACCAGCTCTGCCCCCAAACTCGAAAAGGTATTGGAAGACACCCAACGCTCGCCCTTTACCACCCGCATAACAAACACACCACTTCGACACGAGGGGAAAATCAAGCTCCCCTCCTACGACGGACGGAGCGACCCGCAGCAGTTCCTTACCAAATTCGCAGTAGCGATTGCACAGGTGCGGTTCGCAGAGGAAGAGCAGGCAGGGTGCTGCCAACTCTTCGTCGAACAGCTTAGCGGCGCAGCACTCAGCTGGTTCACACGGCTTGAGGCCAACACGATTGACTCCTTCTAACAACTTAAAGCAGCTTTCTTGAAGCAGTACTCGATGTTTATCCAAAAGGGCGCGACCAATGCCGACCTCTGGACAATTACCCAAGGTCTGAAGGAGTCCCTTCGCGAGTTCATCGACCGGTTCAAAGAGGTAGTCTCCCAAATCGATGTACCCGATGATGCGGCAATCGCTGCACTCAAAAACGCTACGTGGTATGAGTCAAAGTTTCGAGAAGACTTATCCCTCAATCAACCTGCTTCGCTTGTCGACGCTCTGCATCGCGCCTCGCGCCACATACTTGTCGAAGAAGAAAAGGACGCGATGGCAAAAAAGCACGCCTCAAAGGCAACTCCCGCCAAAGCAAAGGAGGAGTACTTCGAACCGTGCCAGCATTATGACGCGGATTACGCTAAAGAAGAGCGGAATAGGAAAGCGGCGACCTTTTTTGTCGGATCGCAGGATAACAGACCGCCGCAACTTTGGAACAAGTATATCCGAAACACTGACACTAAGGGCACGCCGCCCCAAGGACAACAACCATTCTGCAACTTCCACAAAAAACTTGGTCACTCGACTCACGAATGCCGGTACCTACTAAGTCAACTACTCGCACGGTACAAAAACGGGGACATATGCATCGAGCTTGGCAGACCCATAAACCGAGGGCAAGGAAGAAACGATCGCCGCGATAACCAGGCCAGTCAACTAACCCACAACGAGGACCGTCATCCTGGTAATGAGCCCGTCCACATCCAGGAAGACGACATCGCTGCAGCCAATTTTGAGCCCCCAAAGCGAGTACGGGACGATAACGAACAAATCCCCGTTCTGCGTCGACGAAACGTCGGAAACTTGGACCAGAGCGGTCCATGGCCGTCAACGAGGAGGTCGACAAACAATTAAAAGCTGGGTTGATAGTCGAAGTTCGTTATCCGGACTGGTTAGCCAACCCAGTCGTCGTCAAAAAGAAAAACGGGAAGTGGCGGACTTGCATCGACTTCACCGACCTCAACAAGGCTTGTCCAAAAGACAGCTTTCAGCTCCCACATATCGACTGACTCGTGGAAGCCAGGGCGAGCAACGAACTCCTCTCTTTCATGGACGCTTTCTCTGGGTATAACCAAATACTCATGCACCAAAATGACCGAGGAACGTACTGCTACAAAGTGATGCCCTTCAGACTCAAAAATGCGGGAGCGACTTACCAACAGTTAATCAATCGAATGTTCGCAGACCAACTCGGGCGGACGATGGAAGCTTATATCGATGACATGCTCGTCCCCCAATGCCGACGATCACGTCGAACACCTTAAGCAATACTTCGAAGTTCTTAACAAGTATGGCATGAAGCTAAACCCAGACAAGTGCACGTTCGCAGTAACGGCCGACGAATTCTTCGGCTACATATTCACCCGGCGGGGAATCGAAGCAAAAGCAAATCTCAACAATCATCGACCTGCCCTCCCCAAGGAATTCACGCGAAGTACAACGCCTGACAGGACGGATTGCGGCATTAAATCGCTTCATCTCTCGTTCGACTGACAAATGCCTGCCCTTCTATCAACTACTAAAAAGAAACCAAAAGTTTGTTTGGACAGACGAATGCGAGGGCGCCCCCAAATCTCGGCAAACCCGAACTCAGAGAGACGTTGTTCCACTATGTTTCCGTGTCAATTTCGGCCGTCAGCGGCGTTCTAGTCAAAGACGATCGGGGAGAGCAACGACCAATCTTCTACATCAGCAAAACCATGGATAGCGCCGAGCTGCGCTACCCAACCATGGAGAAATTAGCTCTGGCAGTAATCACCTCGGCACGAAAGCTTCGCCCGTACTTTCAATCCCACTCAATCGTCGTTCCCACAAATCAACCGCTCCGAGCAATCCTTCACAGCCCTAGTCAGTCGGGCCGTATCGCTAAATGGGCTGTCGAACTCAGCGAGTACGACATCGAGTATAAAGGGCGGACGTGCGCAAAGTCTCAGGTCCTGGCCGACTTCCTCGTCGAACTCCCCCCCGATCGACCACTAACGGACGACACGAACCTCAAAGAGCATGATAACTGGGCGCTACACGTCGATAGCGCATCCTCCTCATACAGGTCAGGAGTGGGCATCCGCCTAGAGTAGCCCCATAAGGAAATTCTGGAGCTGTCCTTCAGACTGAATTTCCAAGCCTCAAACAACAAAGCCGAATACGAAGCTCTTATCGCAGGACTCCGCCTCGCCTTGGGCCTCGGCGTTCGACACATCCACGCCTTCTGCGACTCCCAACTTGTCGCAAACCAGTACAACAGTGACGAATACCTTAAAGTCGTCAAGGACCTTGCCGGCCAGTTCGACAAATTCGAACTCACAAAAATCCCCTGCAGCGATAATGCCGCAGCAGACGCGCTCGGCACCCTTGCTTCAACATCAGATCCCGACCTCAAGCGAATCATACCCGTCGAAAGTATCGACAAACCTAGCATCACAGCGACCGACACGGTCTGCTCCATCGGCGCGAAAGAACCTGCCGAAAACGAAAACGACTGGCGAATCGCAATACTTACATACATACACGACGGAGAGGTACCTTCAAATAAATGGGTCGCGCGACGACTTCGCACAAGAAGCGTCAGCTACGTAACCCTCGACGGCAACCTCTTCAAGCGTAGCGCATCGGGCGTCCTCCTCGGATGTTTGTACGGGGACGAAACGACCCAAGTTATGAAAGAAACGTACGAAGGCGCAGGAGGAAACCATTCAGGTGGTCGTGCGCTAGCTCTAAAAATAAAAAAGCACGGACATTACTGGCCTACCATGGTAGCGAAAAGTGCCAGCGTTACGCACAGCAAATCCACGCCCCCACCGAGCTCCTTTAAACGTCAACCCCGCCCTATCCCTTATGCGGTGGGCAATGGATATCGTTGGCCCCTTGCCCACCTCCAGACAAAAAAAGTACATCCTGGTTATGACGGACTACTTTACAAATTTGGTTGAAGGTGAAGCGTACGCCCAAATACGCGCAAGAGACGTCCAGAACTTTGTCTGGAAATACATCATATGTAGACACGGTTTGCCATACGAAATTGTCACGGACAAACACAGTTCACTTACACACAATTCAAAGACTTCTGCACAGGATGGCGAATCCGCCCCAGCAAATCTACCCCAAGATACCCGCAAGGGAACGACCAAGCAGAAGCGACAAACAAAACAATCCTCGACGGACTAAAAAAGCGCCTCGACGAAAAGAAGGGAGCCTGGTCCGATGAACTCGACGGTGTTCTATGTTCCTATCGCACAACCCCTCGTACAGCGACCGGTCAGATACCTTTTTCCCTGGCTTACGGAATGGAAGCAGTCGCACCAGCCGAAGTCGGTATCGCAAGCCTACGAAGGTCTATGCTAATACACGATCACGACCTGAACGACAAAATGCCAATCAATACGCTGGATACGATCGAAGAACGCCGCGACGAGGCTCTCCGCCGCATCCAGAACTATCAGAACGCAGCAGCAAAGTTCTACAATAAGAAAGTAAAAAACAGACACTTCCGAGAGGGCGACCTCGTCCTACAGAAGGTTTTCGAAAACACAGCCGAAATCAACGCCGGAAAGCTAGGCGCGAACTGGGAAGGCCCTTATCAAATATCCAAAATCGTTAAACCAGGAGTCTATGAGCTAATGACGATGAGCAGCGCACCAATCCCTCGATCCTGGAATTCAATGAATCTGAAGCGCTACTACTACTAAGTCTAGAACGCTCGTACGACGATCTTTACCTTGTAAATATGAACCACGAATAGCTTGATCCCGCTTGAGGGTACGTAGGCAGCTATTACTTTATAAAACTCTAATTTTTCGAGAGATTTTATTATGAAACACATCGGCGCCTTGATCAGGCGACCGATATTAACACGCGCTCAGGAATAGCGCACCCTTCTGTTGAGGACATACTTACCAACAGTCAAGGGCGTCTAAGCCGAGTCCGTCCTCACACAAACATTTTTCGCACAAACATTACACGCACGACCGATTCTGTAAGCCGAGCCCCGGCCCGCACGAACGGTATACGCGCTGGAAGTCTACAGGATAAGCCGAGCGCTAGGCTCGCACGTATTCATAAACACATGGTAAGTCGACTACTAAGGTTCGCACCTACGCAAAACATACTTGGAATTTTCTTCAAGTATCGTGCAATAAGCTGAGCACGACGCTCGCACCCTGGTGAACACGCACGACATAGCGTTCCCACCCGCAATGACCCCGCGTCACAAGCTTAGCTCTACGCGTACCACGACTGCACTAAACGCACAATGCGTACGCGCCGTGAACAAACATGCAGCAAACAGCGATTCAACAAAACCAACTTTAATACAAACAAAAGCAAACGTTTATGTCCATACAAGCGACAATATAGAACGACACAGTCGCCGAGCCTTCTTCTAAAAACAAAAAACAAAGGAGGGGAGAGAGCCGAGAGAGAGAGCTATCTACACCCGGGAGCAGCGAGGCCCAAGACACCGTCAATGCCACGCCTCCGGGTCGCCTTCAAACAGCGCCATACCTTCGTGCTCCTCGACCATGCGGTAAAAGCAGTCCGGCATAGAGAATATGTTGTTCAAATCCTGCTTCACCCACTCCTTCGGATGCACCTCGAGTCGCTTGATCTTCCGGATCATAGCTACCGCCTGTTCATCATTTCGGGTCAGCTTCTCTTCTCGGATAATGGGATTGCGCGGATACCGCTCTTCGATCTCTCTCCTCTGGTGATCGCGGATATAGGCGAGCTCCCGTACATAGCCCCTATACTCCTGCTTTACCTACATTTCAACAAAGCAAAAGATCAAAACATGCAGACAAGAACTCGAACCAAATTTCAGGCGCCCCGCGCGTGCCGCACGACTCACCGCAAATAGGAACTCCTCTGCCTGCTTCGCATCCAACCCCCACAACGTGGCAATGAAGAGAGTGGGCTCCTTCACTACAGACGGCTAAAACTCTCGAGCGATCCGTTCATAGCAACAAGGGCACGACATCCGCAGCTGCGACCTTCTCTCCAAATTGACACCTCAAAAAGGAGACACAGAAAATCGAAAGGCTGCCAAAAACAATCATTACGGACGCACAATCAATGGTGCTACGCTTCCCCAAACAACGATTATCATTAAATCACATTAAGTGTATTTGCCAGAGGCCGACCAACAATCATGTCTTTACAAAGTCAAGAACGCAAGATCGTTATACAAAAGTCAAAAGTTAAAAACAGTTAAGGTGCGCTCCCCGCATCCCCCGGGAACAACGGCTCACCCTTGTACTCAACCGCGAACTGGCGGAAGCAATCTGGCAGCGGCAATACCTCGTCCACCCCGCACCGCACCCAATTCTTGGGGTGCACTTCTTGACGCTGCATCTTCCGCATAATGTTGACCGCCGCTGCATCGTTCTCGACCATCGCCACAGCAAACCCTACAGGGTATCCCGGAAGGTACGCCTCTTGAAGCGACGCTCGCTCTTCGCCCACCAAACGGTCGAAGTCACGCTTCAACCAGTTGTAACACTCCCTCATATGCACAAAGCAGCATGTTGGCCTGTTACAAGTAACCCACCTACACTCATCAAGAACGACATAGCAGTAACAGAACATTCGTGGCAAACCTGAGTAACAAAACGACGGACCGCCATAACTCCAGCTCGACCAACGAGTAAATAAAGAAGCTCGGCACCAAGATGATCCCACTCGGGCGATATTCCTGGATCAGCCGAACGTTGTAGCGTGGACAAGACACCGACATGCCCTGGAAGCATTCCATACAGACCGTCGAGGCGACTCGACGTCCAAACACAACCGGAGTCCCAGCCAAAGTCAACCAACGATGTTTTAGAAAAAACAAGAAAGGATAAAAGCGGATACTTCGGAAGAGGAATAGAGAGGATGAGTATTAGAAATGACGGAAGTGCACAACATTATAAAGGCAGTAAAACGGTGCATCGAAGGGTCGTGACAGGAAACGTCCCATCAATGCACCGCTTCCCTTTCGTGACCTTTCGACAAGACAGTATCAATAAATGCGAATTTCCAAATTAAACGCCGAATAACGCTAAGGTAAAGTCGAAATATGCGCAAACACCCCCTCGGGCAAATAATTGTCCAACATTCACAAAAAAAAAAGAAAGGAGGGAGAAAGACGGAAATGAAAGAAAGAGCAAACTAAACAACGAAGATACGCGTCTGCAAATTACAAAAAACAGAGAGTAAACTAAGGTATCCGCTGGGTCGCCTCCTCAAGCATCTTCTCCAGCGACCGCCTCGTCCGCAACATCCCCGGGAATACCCGCCCCACCTTTTGGAGCGACCTCTTCCCTTGTTTCTTCAGCAGCCCTGTCCCTTGCCCCTTCAGAGGCCTCGTCCGCCGGTATGTCCCCCTCAGCGTTAGTCTGCTCACCTTCCTCAGCGGTCGGGGTTGGAAGATCGTCCACCTGATCCTCATCCGCGTCTTCAGCACGAACCTCGCCCTCCAACATGATCGCCGAAGTACCTGGAGCTGGAATTTCCGTCGAACGCGTTCGCCTGCGTCCGAGAATCGTGGATGCCTTTAAATCGCCCTTGGTCAGCATAGGATCGGGCATTCCAGCGATCGTACTCTCCAACTCCACTACCTTAACGCTAAGATCCGTCACAACATGCGACGGCACTGTGATCTCACCATCACCCTCTAGGGCCTTCAGCAACCTTAGCGTACCAGAGATCTGTTGCAGCTGCATTTCGAAGCCAAGGCGAGCTTCCGACTGCTCGAGGTATTCGTGCACTTTATCCAGACGGAGCTGAAAGCGTCCTAGAAGGTCTTCTGTCGTATTCCGGCGTGTGGAATGCTCCTTTTCATCTCGAGCCGCCCTCAGCCTAGTCATCTCCGACGTATGGACTTTTTCCAGCTCCCGCAGCTGCGTTTCCACCGACGTTCGCAACAGGATATACTCGCCCTCCCTCTCCTCAAAGTCAGCCTTGTACGCAGCCAATTCCTCCGCTAGAAGGGTACTGCGCTCCCGCTCCTTCTTCAATGCCTCTTGCAGCTTCCTCGCGTCGACCTCATCACCCTCTTTCTTCGCAGCCCTTAATTGCTGGTCATAAAACTGCACCAACTGGTTCGTTGCGTCGAAAGCCTAGGTCGACCAGCACAACCACAACGAGGCAAAACAATGTCAGTAGGTAGCCAAAAACCTCAAAGGATTTACAACAAACCAATGCAGAAGTCACGTTGCCCTTATGATAGGTGCATATATTACATGTATTTAGAGTATATTTTCATTCCTTTTTGGGCACATATAGGTTAGTTTTGTATCATTTTGCATTGATTTTGCTCTTATTTAGATCATGAGTCTCATCTTAGGGTCCTAGGTGTATATATGTCTATTTGGCTTGTGTTTTCTTTGTTTTTGTTATGTTTAGGACTTGGTGACACTTGGATGAACCAATTTGGAGTATGAAGATGCAAAATCAAGCCATTAAAGGAGGAAAAACCATGGAGGAAGCCGATCAAAAATGACAACAACTCGGAGAGAAGCATACCGACCGGCGTACCGACCAGAAGCAGGTCGATATAGGCATGTCGACCGACGTATCGACCAAAACAAGGGTCGCATTAAGAACACTCAACGAGTATAAGAACGCAAAGATCTAGCTCTTAAAACATCAAGAACAGCCAAGACAAGATCACCCTAATCTACCATACCAAGAATCCTTAAAAGACTACTCACTAATCATGGTTTTAATGCATAAACACATAGAAAGTCCAGAATTAAACATACTCACAGAGAAAAACAAGAGATTCAAGCCAAGAAAAACAACATAAACATCGTAAACAAGAATCTACTCAAGAACATGAAAAGTTCAACTCACAAATGACTAACTCAAATTCAAAGATAAAAACCATAGAAATGAAGATTAAAGAAAAGATTAAGCATAATCTAGAAGGAAATTGAATTCAAACCATGAAGATTTATAAGATATGATTCAATACAAACTCTCAAAACATAGAGAGGTAGAGTTCTTGTTCGTTTTTCTAAGATAAAAGATTAGTGGTTTCTGCAAAAGTGTACTAAAAGTGTCTTTAAAGAAGAAGAAAAGTCGAAATAATACTCGTATCGATCCGTCCAGGCATCGATACGTGACTCTGACGTAATGCGTATCGACCTTTGTTTGCTCGAGTACGTGAGTCGGTTACTATAACGCGGTGGTTTCCGGCTTTTATCCTCACGATATCG
>SMJT01000019.1:0-164356 GCA_004349715.1 Crucihimalaya himalaica
TGTTTTGAGAAAGAGAGAGAGAGAGAGAGAGAGAGAGAGAGAGAGAGAGAGAGAGAGAGAGAGAGAGAGAGAGAGAGAGAGATGTCAAAGCGTAGATTTTACCAAAGTTGTAAAACATGATTAGTATTAATATAACCATTGATAGTGTAAATCTTACCCGATGGAACTGTGCTCAGCTAAGCCTTCAAAAGGGCACATCTCAAATCCTACAGTCTATGAAGTAACAACAAAACCTATAAAACTCGTGATACTAACACACATGAATGCAATAATCTTAACTTTGGCTGCATGCTATATCACACTGATTATCTTGCATTAACCTCCAATATTGTAATACAGAGAACACATTAAAAAGCTTGATGTAATGGATGCATCAAACGAAAGTGGATTTAGATTTCCATTTAGTAGTGAATGATTAGATATTATCCAAAATATCACATCATAGATCACAATCCCAAATCAATAATTTTTAAAAGTATGTTTTTCTTAACATTTGAGAAATTAAAGATCCATAGTTCTATAAACGAATTGAAAAGAGAGGTAGTTTATATTACTCATATCAACAAGTGCAAATCAATGAATTTGTTTCCTTCACAAATAAAAATTCTAATCAATAAAATGAAAGAAATAAAATAATTTGATTTGTATAAAGTAAAGTAAAAACACCAAGATGGAATTCGTGGTGACACTTAAGCATAAAAATGGTTCGAGGATCATTATTACTGACCACAGGCTCAAGACAAACCGTACACGACTCTGAGTCAACAGGAGCTTCACGATTCTCTTTACAAGCAACTTCGACATCACAATTCTCCGCAGCAACAAATTCGGGATCACAATTCTCTTCACCAACAACTTCGACATCATTACTCTCTGAATTCATAGCCATATAGTATTATCTAACAAAAATCACAAAACCAGTTTTGATGAAAACCTTTTTTTTCTTCTTAATATCAAAATTAAAAACAGCAATATATTAATTCAGAAATTAGTACTTTGTGATTAAATAATCAGTAATCACAATTTGAGAACTCTTCGAACAAAAAGAAAAAGCTAATCTCTCTACTGTTCATAAACTGTATGAAACTCCATAGTTTATATACATGGATGCTATTCAAAATTTTACTTTTCTAATTTACACTCTTTTGCCACCTCTAAAAGATTTAACTATTATCAATAAATAACAAATATTTGAGATTTCGCGCCAATTATGTATCTAACAAACCTTGGTCATAAATGCTATTTAAAAGCTGCCTCTACACAATTTTCCTTTGTCACACCTCAGAGCAAACGACTTAAGTCTAGTGTATGATGACATGACATACTTAACTACATTCCTAACTGCAACAATGATAGGCTTAACCTTCTTTAAACCATCTCCAACTATCAAGTTAAAGATATGTGAGCAGCAACGAATGTGTAAGAATTCACCATCTCTAACTAATGATTATACTCCTCTAAGCCTTAAGTGATCCATAAAAACACTCAAAGCAACATCATTATTCCTAGCATTATCAACTGTAACGGAAAATACCTTCTCAATACCCCAATCATATAAGCAATCCATCAACTGACCAACAATAGTGTCTCCTTTATGGTCTGTGATTACCTTAAAGCTGAGGATTCTCTTCTGCATTTGCTAGTTAGCATTGATCCAGTGAGTTGTGATCACGCCATGTAGCTGTAGGAAGTAGTAGGAGACGTCCATATGTCTGTAGTGAGAGAAACCCTTTGTGTCTCAACACCAAATAAGGTCTTCAGAGCTGCCTTCTCTTGCAGATATATCCCCACATTGTCTCTAGTACATGTTCTTCTAGAGAATGGCTTGTAGAGAGGGATGACATTGGCACAGAACATCTTCCAACCTTCTGATTCCACAAATGAGAAAGGAAACTCATTCACTACAACCATCTCATTCACTGACATCCTAAACAAATGTGGATCATACTTAACCACCTTCAAATTCCCATTGTTATCACCACTTAGAACCTTCTGTTTCTCCTTTTCTTCCCAATCCTTGTACTGTTTACATCTACCTATGTGGCCTATCATCGGACTAGTGCCTACTGTCTTTGAATAACAGGCAATCTCTGCACCACAATACTTACAATAACTCTTCGATAGATCCTCATCCCTTTGCAGAAAAGGCTCCCAGACTGGTGCTCTTTTAGCATACGTCTTCCTTGGTTTTGTTGCCTTAGCAGGTGCTTTACGCTTGTTCCCAATTTGAACCTCTTCTGCAGTTTCATGTTGAACAGGAGGCTCCATGTTTGACTCTGTAGACATCTACAAAACATCAAAACATCGGATTAGAAACCAATTTTAGTCTCTATATAAGACACACATACAAGACAAGGCACAATCAATACAAGACAAGACAAGATAAGACAAATAGTGAATACACAGAGAACATAAAGCAATGACCTAAATCTATACTTATGAATACACAGACACAACACAACCGAGCAATGCTCCAAATCCATGCTACTAATCAATACAATTCAGCACAACAATGCTCCAAATCAAAGCTCCAAATCAATACAATACACCCTAACCCTAACCCCTAATCAAATCGAGTCACAACAAATGCATAAACAAACATACACAACAAATGCTCCAAATGCATGCTCCTAATCAATACAATTCAGTACACAACAACACACCACAACCCAAACATCACTTGAACCCAAATTAAACACTAAATCTAACCATAAAATCAAATCGAAATCGAGAAACACAAACAGACACAACAAATGCATAATCGAATCCAGAAGAAGAATCAACAATCCATGATTTCGAGGTTGAAACCTTAACCCTAAAATTCTCCAAATCGATTTGGAGAATTTTTGGGTTAGGGTTTCAACCTCGAAATCAAAGATAATTGAGGCCAATATAGAGCTTATAGAGCAGAGAATCAAAGGATTTACTTTGATTATAGCTTATGGCTAATAGTCGTGAGCTTCAGAAAGAAAAGTCAAGAGATTGAAGACCAAATGAGTAAATCAGTAATTTTGAGTGAAAAAACTAAAGACTAGAAGATGATGAATAAATGATGGAAAAGAGGCATTGTGATAATCAGATCGAAGAAGAAGTCATCGGAATCGATGTTGCGATTTCGCATCCAGCGGAGAGGCGAAGAGACAAAGGGGGTAGAAAGAGAAAAAATTAGGGTTAATGAGGTGTTTAGCTTTATATATGGCTTCTAATTTGTGGTTTACCCTAAACCGATCAGATCCGATTATCAAACCGATTAAATCCGAATTCTGATTTCTGATTTGAATTTAGTCGAACGGTTTAATCCCCTCTAAAATCTCGGCTCCAATAATCGAATGAATCGGGTTCCTCGGTTCGGTTTGTCCGGTTTTCACTGAGAGCCCATGACTAGGATCTACACCCAAATCAAACTTGGATTAGGCGCCAAACCCAAGCTAATTTTGCCCTAACCCAAGCGAATTTCTCCTAAGTCCCCAAAACACACAAACATAAGAAAACCCTAAGTGCTGATTCTTCACCTTTTGCTTTGATTCCTCTTCGATTCATCTTCTTCGATATCCCTTTTCCTCTCATCTTTTTCGATTCTGCTTTGATTCTGGTTTGATTCCTCTTCTTGTCTTTTTCTTCTTCGATTACTCTTCCAAATCAATGCAGACGATCAATCTCTTCTTCGAAACCTTATCCTCACAATCTCTTCTTCTTCGATCAATCACTTCTTCGAAACCCTAGCCTCACAATCTCTTCTTCTTCGATCAATCTCTTCTTCGAAACCCTAGCCTAACAATCTCTTCTTCTTCGATCAATCTCTTCTTTGAAACCCTAGCCTCACAATATTTTCTTCTTCGACCAATCTCTTCTTCCGAACCTTAGCCTCACAATCTTTTTGGCGAATCTCTTTGACAAAAGTACATGATGCCTACAGACAAGAGCGGTCGAGAACGAAAGAGATGAAACGTTCCCAACATTTCTCAGAGAGCTAGAGGGTCCAATCGCTCCACGACTATATCGCAAACACCGAGCCCTTTACTACCATAGTACAATTTCACCCCGGCTGACCAAGTTCCTCCGACTCAGTCACCACCACCTCAAGTTCCTGTTCACGATCAACTGTCAACGTCAGCACCAAATTTTTGGAGCTATCCACCGCCACAACAACTTTTCCACAACTCCATGCCTCAACACCGTGGAGAAAAACTCCTTGCGACTGCTTCGGCTCCACTAGACGACACTCCAACGTCACCATATCAGAACTCTCAGGCTCAGAGTCAGCCATATTCTCAAGGACACAACTTCCATGACGAAACTGCTCCAGTGTTGCCGGATTTTTAAGAGTACACATTGCAGGCTCTGAATGCTTTGCTTATGGTGCCAGACCGAGATAAGTTTACCACCGTCCTCTCCCACATCGACGCTGAACTCGACTTGGTATGACCCTGTTATCAGTGTGTTTTGTGTTTAGGAAGCTTGTGTAGAATTATGGTCATGATTCTGGTCTGCTATTGTAATGCTTGCTTTTGTCTCCTATTATAATGGTTTGTTTTGTGAGAAATTTGTTTAAGATAGAGTGTAGACAATGCTTGTGTAGCTTAACACTTGTGTAGAAGAGTGTTTAAGTTCAGTTTAAGATAAGTCTGAGTGTATATTGTGTCGTATTGCTTCTGGTCTTGACTGTAATGGTTTCTCTTGTGAGGAATAATTTCTTCATTCTTCTAGTAAATTTGTTTAAGTTCAGGTTAGGATAAGTTTGAGTGTATAATGTGTTTGTTTTGTGAGGAGTAATCTCGTATTGTTTTTAGTCTATGTGTTTAGGTTAGAGTGTAGAATAATTCTGAGTGTATAATGTGTTATTGCTTCTGTCTCCTATTGTAACGGTTTGTTTTGTGAGAAATGTATTGACGATAGAGTGTATAATAATGCTTGTGTAGTTTAATGCTTGTGTAGAAGGGTGTTTAAGTTCAGTTTAGGATAAGTCTGAGTGTATATTGTATCCTATTGCTTTTGATCTTGATTGTAATGGTTTGTTTTGTGAGGAATAATCTCTTCATGCTTCTGGTCTATTTGTTTAAGTCAGCTTACGATAACTATGAGTGTATAATATGTTCGTTTTGTGAGGAATAATCTCTTATTACTTACGGTGTATGTGTATAGGTTAGAATGTAGAATAATTCTAAGTGTATAATGTGTTATTGCTTCTGTCTCCTATGGTAATGGTTTTTTTGGTGAGAAATGTGTTTAGGATAAAGTGTAGAATGATGCTTATGTAGCTTAATGCTTGTGTAGAAGGGTGTTTAAGTTAAGTTTTAGGATAAGTTTGAGTGTATAATTTTTCGTATAGCTTCTGGTCTTGATTGTTATGGTTTGTTTTGTGAGGAATAATCTCTGGATGCTTCCGGTCTTTTTGGTTAAGTGTATAATGTGTTCATTTTGTGAGGAATAATCTCATATTGCTTCTGGTCTATGTGTTTAGGTTAGAGTGTAGAATAATTCTGAGTGTATAATGTGTTATTGCTTCTGTCTCCTATTGTAATGGTTTGTTTTGTGAGAAATGTGTTGACAATAGAGTATATATAATGCTTGTGTAGTTTAATGCTTGTGTAGCTTAATGCTTGTGTATAAGGGTGTTTATGTTCCGTTTAGGATTAGTCTGAGTGTATATTGTCATATTGCTTTTGATCTTGATTGTAATAGTTTGTTTTATGAGGAATAATCTCTTCATGCTTCTGGTATATTTGTTTAAGTCAACTTACGATAAGTATGAGTGTATCATCTGTTCGTTTTGTGAGGAATAGTTTCTTATTACTTATGGTCTATGTATAGGTTAGAGAGTAGAATAATTATGAGTGTATACTGTGTTATTGCTTCTGTCTCCTATGGTAGTGCTTTGTTTTGTGAGACATGTGTTTAGGATAGAGTGTAGAATGATGCTTGTGTAGCTTAATGCTTGTGTAGAAGGGTGTTTAAGTTCAGTTTTAGCATAAGTCTGAGTGTATAATTTGTCGTATAGCTTATGGTCTTGATTGTAATGGTTTGTTTTGTGAGGAATAATCTCTTCATATTTCTGGTCTATTTTTTTTTAAGTGTATAATGTGTTCGTTTTGTGAGGAATAATCTCGTATTGCGTCTGGTCTATGTGTTTTAGGTTGGAGTGTAGAATAATTCTGAGTGTATAATGTGTTATTGCTTCTTTCTCATATTGTAATGGTTTTGTTTTATGAGAGTTGTGTTTAGGATAGAGTGTAGAATGATACTTGTGTAAATTAATGCATGTGTAAAAGGGTGTTTTAGTTCAGTTTAGGATAAGTCTGAGTGTATAATGTGTCGTATTGCTCCAGGTCTTGATTGTAATGGTTTGTTTTGTGAATAATAATCTCGTCATGCTTCTGGCCTATGTGATTAGGTTTTGGTTTGGATAAGTCAAAGTGTAGAATAATACTCTTATGCTTCTAATCTCGTTTTGATTCTTTTACTTATGGTCTCTTATTGTAATGGTTTGTTTTCTAATAAATGTGTTTAGGATAGAGTGTAAAATAATGCTTGTGTAGAATAATGTCTTAGTCTTAGGTCTCTAATGGATATTCTTAGGGTCAATTTCACATGCTTTTGGTTTCATGTTTCATGTTTGATTGCATTATGTCCTTGTTTCATGTTTGATGTTTGATCTCTAAGTCTGAGTGTAGACACATGCTCCTGCTTTGCTTTGTATTTTGTCCTTGTTTATATCATGTGTTTTTGCAGGTTTTCTCGCGACACGGGATCAAAATTGGTTCAGACAATCACTAAAGTGTTTACAAACAAATTCGATGCTCCCTTTTATAGTTGGACATGTGTGCCTCGGGAGAGATAAGAAATATATTTCCTCGAGTTCGAGGTACTGTTTTCTGTCCTATAGCCTTCACAAATAGGTTTGTTTGTGATGTTTCACAAATAGGTTTGTTTGTGATGTTTCACAAACATCATTCTATTCTCTTTCTATTGTAGAAAACTCACACTTGGGATCCTTTGATAACAGGTACAGTTCAACAGTATTACAAGGAGATCTGTCAACGCCGGATGAAAGACATGGTTAGCAACGTGAGGACTAGTCGAGAGCGACATAAATGGATAGGCGACACTCTCTGGAAAACAATGGCCGAGTACTGGGACACTATAGAAGCACATAAAAGGAGTCTCACCTATTCCAATGCTCGTATCTCTGACCGTAAAGGTCTCGGTCCTCACGTCCACTTGTCAGGGCCGAAATCGTATAAAAAAGCCAACAAAAATGGTTAGTAACTTCTATTGTTTCTTACATCCTTACAACTTTTAATTCTGTCATAATCATTGTTGATTTTGTAACATTGTAGGAAGAGAAACTGGGAAGACCGGTGAGTCTTGGTGAGGTTTTCATTAAGATATATACAAGGCCTGATGGTGCGTATGTCGATAGGAAGGTGGAGAAAATCGCTTAAATATATACGAGAGGAAGGTGCAAGAGAAGTTTTTTGAGCTGGTGGCAGAGACTTCAGATGTTTCGGACGGTGCTTCACAACCTCGAGAGCTAACAAAAGATGACTATACGAGCATCTTTCTTCAGGTAAAGTAACAATTTTCACAGCCCACATATATAGAGTCTTGGATTTTGTGTGTTTTGTGTGAAATGTGTTTAGGAAGCTTGTGTAGAATTATGGTCATGATTCTGGTCTACTATGGTAATGCTTGTATAATATGTAGAATTAAGTTAAGTTTAGGATAAGTATGAGTGTATAATGTGTTTGTTTTGTGAGAAATAATCTCGTATTTCTTCTGGTCTGTGTGTTTACGTTAGAGTGTATAATGTGTTCATGCTTCTGTCTCCTATTGTTATGGTTTGTTTTGTGAGAAATGTGTTTAGGATAGAGTGTAAAATGATGCTTGTGTAGAATAATCCTTGTGTAGAATGTGTTTAGGTTCAGTTTAGGATAAGTCTGAGTGTATAATGTGTCGTATTGCTTCTGGTCATGATTGTAATGGTTTGTTTTGTGAGGAATAATCTCTTCATGCTTATGTTCTATGTGTTTAGGTTCTGTTTTGGATAAGTTCTGGTCTTTAATTAAGGTTTTTCTCTTTTTTTTTTACAGTCACTGAGATGGATTCACAAGGTAATCCTTATGGGGTTGGAAGCTTGAAGGAGACTCTTCTGAATGGCATGCGCAAGCAACCGGGAGACTCTTCATCGTTTGTCGCACTACAAGACCAACTGAAGGAAGCTCAATGGAAAATCGAAGAGCAGGCTACTTATAATGAACGGCGTGATGCTCAGAATGCTGCCCGTGAAGCAAAGCTCTCCCGAGCTATAGCTTAGCGAAAGGATAAGCTCGACCACTTGTCCTTGGTAAAAAAGTATCTCCGACAAACTAATCTGCAACTTCTCGACTTCATGGCTTCTCATTCAGCTCTAGCAACCACTCAGCCTCTCTCAACCAATCTTCCTCTACCAGATCCAAGTACAAAACCATCTTAGGTTACTTATCCCTGTTTTTTTAATTCATGACTTGTTATTTTATTTTATTTTTATGTCTTGGATCCTATGTTAGCCTTTACATTGTGAATATTTTGGATTTTTAATTCTTGTAGTGTTAATATTTTTAATCAAATCTTATTTTTAATCAGATTTCTTTAAATTATGAATCAAATGCTATGTTTTGAAAGATTTCTCGTCCATTTGAGAAACAAAACAAACATACCAGGACAAAGAATATAGTCACTAAACACTAGCCTATTAGTCGCCAAATAAGTGCAGAAGAATAGCTAAGTAATCGCAAAATTCTTACATCAATGAAGCTTGATGATACTATTAGTCGCCAAATAGACGTAAAATTGGTCATAAAATAGTCGGTAAATAGTAGCTAAATATTACGACTATTTTAGTGACTAACACTATCGGACTGCATCTACACGATTCTTTAGTCGTTAACTAGTCACCGTAATTGTCGCAGATTAGTTGCAAGTTTTGCGACCACTTTATGACTATTCAACGTCTACATATATTAGTCGTAAATTAGTCACTATTTGGCGACTAATTATACGACTACATATTTAGTGACTAAGTTTTTACAACTTAATGGTTTAGTCGTTATTTAGTCGTATGCCACCTTTAAGCAACTATTGAACGACTTTTCTTGTAGTCGCCAAATCCATGTTTTCTTGTAGTGTTGTTCTTCTCTTCTCTTCTCTTCCATATCGTTCTCTTCTTCTATCTTCTCTCTCTAAATCTTTGCTTCTCTTTCTCGTCATTTCTCGTATATCACATATATGAAAAATCCATCAACATCTCCGGCTGCAACAACCCCCTCTAATAACAAGCCGTACGGAATTGCTCAAGTACGTGCGTATATACCGATCCATCTTGATTTGGCAAAGCTAAATTATGACATCTGGCAAGAGCTCTTCGAGCCTCACTGCACAAGCTTCGGTGTCTTAGGACATATCGATGGTACATCAACTCCAACTCCTGCTAATGAAAAGCAGTTGAAATAAAGTGTCGGGCTCGTTAAGATCTGGATTTATGGCAAGGTGTCAGAGCAGCTTCCCGACACCATCCTCAAAGCGAAATCCTCGGCCCGTGATCTTTGGCTCAAAAACTCGAGAATTTGTTTCACAATAACAAAGTAGCAAATGCTCTACAATATGACAATGAGCTTCGTACACTCGAGATTAGTGATATGAAACTCATGTCATACACTCACAAACCAAAGACCCTGTCGGATCTACTGACGAATATGGACTCCCCAGTGTCAGATCGTGCTTTGGTAACACACATGTTTAACAGATTGTCCGACAAGTTTTACGAAATAGTTATTTTCCAATATATGTATTTTTGTCCACGACGAATTATATATGGCAACACATATTTCTTCCACCATACATATGTTACTTCTTAGATTTCAAAAGAGACTTCTAATCAAAAAAGAGAATGAAAAAGGGAGAAATAGAGAAATGCAAATATACAAAATTTTCAAGGAGAAAATTGTCTATTTTTGTGGGCCAATACCACAATAAAAAAGTGGTATACACAATAACCATACAAAGTGGTAGTTGTGCGAATGGCCCATCAAAAATGTGGTATTTTTGACAATATTCCCTAAAAGTTATTATGAATTTTAGACTTCTAGTATACAGAAAATTTCCCTTTTTTATAATTAACATAATTTCATGGAAGGAAATATTATATATATATAAATACAACAAAATAATATTGCTGATAAATGTTGTTGCTATTTTAGGTTTACTAGCTTTCAGAATAAATATAAATATAAAATAGACTCAAATCCAATAAAAGCACAACAATCTTATTATATAAAAGAGGGTTTTTAAAAGTTAGTAACTCATAGGATGGTGACACGTGTCATATTCATCGATTCAAGATTTTGACACGTGGCAAAGTTGAGAAAATGTCAAAAATTATTATAAAGAAACTATACAAAAATATAATTAGCTAAACTATACAAAAATATAATTAGCTACCATTATTCGGTAAATAAAAAATTTATATAGAAAATATACAAATTGTTATTTTTTTAAAAAATGTAAACTTCCATAATTAAGAAAATTTAATATTAAAGGAAAAAATTGTAAATATTGAATTCTATAGAAAATATACAAATTATTTTTTTTAAAAAAAGTAAACTTCCATAATTAAGAAAATCTATAATTTTTTTAACAAAAATTTGTAAATATTGAATTCTATAGAAAAAAAAAATTCTAATTCTAAAGGAAAAAGAATTGTAAATATTGAACTCTATATAAACAAATAAGTAGTCTCATATTTTCTCAACAAACAAAAATGTTTTCTTCAAAAACACCATAATATCTCAAATTTAATTTTATTGGTAAATCTTTTATTCCTTTTATTTTATTTTAAAAAGTTATGTTAATTTAATATTATGATGTTGTTGTGAAATCGTTTTACTTATATATTTTTTATGATTATTATTTTTTCTCTAATTTTGGTTTTATTTTTTTTTCTACTTTTCAGAAAATTTAATTAATTTATTATTATGAGGTTTTCCTAAAAAATTTATTTCTATTTTTATGATTATTAAATTTTTCTCTAATTTCTATTATTCTTTCTTATACTTTTCAGAAAATGTATATCATCCAAAAGAAAATGAGCAAATAAATTCAAAATAAAAACAGTAATTAATTTTTAGGTCGATTTGAAAACAAAAATCAAATATGATTAAAAATAAATAAATCTTATTCAAATAAATATAAAACAAACTATATATTATCTAAATAAATAAATAATTATAACTTTGTTAGGTTTCTTATCGGTGAATGATTTTGGATAGGTATTCTTAATATTTTATTATATATGTATATTTACGGGTAATTTAATTCTATTTTTTTAATTTTTTATAATTTTATTCTTATAAATTATAAAATCGTAGATTATAATCCCGCGTATATGCGGGACCTAATCTAGTTAACTTATAAGGGTAGATACATTTTAAAACCATCAACTAAATTACTAATGAAATAATCCTTTAACTAAGAGATTTCAATGAAAAAATCTCTCAAAGCTAGTAATTCTATTTAAATCCATCAACTAAATTATTAATAAAAAAACATAATCACATCTTATATGATAAAGTAAAATTCTTTTAACCATGAGGCGACACGTGTCTCATATCTCTTAAAAACTCCTTAAGTTAAGAATTAGGAATAATGAATCAATATAATTGAGATATCGCATCATATGCTGCGTAAAATAATGAAGATATACAATATAATGTTAGGAATTAAACGCATCTGAGATAGAAAGAGAAGTGCGAGAACAAATGATGGTTTTTATTTTACACGATTCTGGACATTTTAAATCATTATCGGTGATTTGAAAAACAAAATCGATATAATTTTTGAACACACACTGCGTTGTTTTAAGTCTAAAAAATACACATGTGCTCATTCGAGACCCACATATTGCTTTAAATAGTGTTGAGTAATGTTGATTTAGACCCACATATTTGCACCAACCACCTACTCGATCGATCCCATCTCGACCATGCCAGATAACTTACGCACTGTTGCAGCATAAACTTCTTGAACGTGAACTTCTAGAACGTGAACTTTTTGAACATGAACTTCTTGAACAAGAAATGCTCATTTACTGATTCTTTTTGGTGAGTTATAACAGAAATTAAATTATTAATAAATACTTATCTTTGCAGTATGTAACTATATGTACATTCTCTTCATCTACTTTATTATAACTATATGTACGTTCTCTTCATCTACTTAATTATAAAGCTATTAGTAGAGATGTTGATTATAGATAAAAGATCATCTTCGGGTTAAAAACATCTAAAAAAAATTCTCGATCAAATCGAACCAAGAAAATAACCAAGCAAAAGTGCAACACGAAATAGCCCTCAAAGAACCTACCTCAGCTTAGGCTTTGAAGATCGAAGACTGGTTACTTAAATAACAAGTTAGCAAAAGAGTAAATATTAAAATGGTATTAGCTTACCGATTTAGCATTCTATACCATAAGCTTCTTCGTATGTTCTCCCAATCAGGCTTAACACGATTTCTCAGCCGCTAGAAAATTGGTTCTCTTAGCCTTGGGAGAGATGTATCTCATAACCTGTGGAAATAAGAAACTCAAACAAAGATAGCTATCTTTATCGACTCTACAAAGAGAATAATAAGATCAGAAAATATTTTACAATGAATGTTTTGTTGTGTAGATTCAAAGTTTAAAATTAAGAGCAGAACAAACATAACATGGAGAAAACAAGTCATACCTATTGGCGAACATCAATCAAGAGCTTGTGAAACTCGATGTATTTTTCAGGTTCATCATTACAGAGTAGATGTATCACGGATGAGCATGCATCACTAAAAGTTGGCTTCATTTGAACTCTTCTTTCAACAATGGTTTGAAATTTGCCAAACAAAAACTCGAAATTTTTATAAGGACATCAAATTTTTAGTTTGTTTTAGCCATCATATTACTTTGAACCGGTCCTGCTCACGAAGGTACGAGTTTGTCAAAAACCTGGTAATTAATCCATATCTTAAATCATAGGAACAGTGTAAATTTTATACAGGAAACGCAAACTGCAGTGGAATTACAAGGAAGAAAACTATAGAGAAAGAGACAGGTTCATGCAAAAGTGATTTCCACTAAACTGGCAACGTTTATAAGAGGGGATTCAGCATTAGAGCTTAAGAGTGTTTATATCTTGCACGATATAACGAGTAAAACAGTAATAATAAGAACAGATAAGTAACCTCAGTAGGAGTAGGAGTAACAGTGTTTATAGCACAAGCTAACTATAGCACAGACATATGGATGCAACAATAACATTTATGAGGTGTAAGAGTTTGCACCAACAAATGTCTACAGTCTACGTCTATGCACTGATAGAAACTACTTACCAACATCAAGTAGCTATAACAGCTCCGGTGATTAAGAAATGGGTGAGTCAAACTGAAACAACTACGACGACACAGCATGAGAGCCACTATTGTCATACCTGAAGCAGAGATATCAGATTAACAAAAAATAGAATGAAATCGTTATCAAAAGGCAATAGTTATAGCTCTCACACTCTAAAAATTCACGTATTTAAAATACTTACGTGGCACAATAGGCTACAGTTGCAACAGCTAGAAGCAGGCTACAGATCACAATAAAAGCAGGGTCATCACGTGCCCACTGGCTTTTAGTTTCTGCGGTAAAGAAAGGAAAAGAGATATTAAAGCAAATGCAGTTAAGGCCATACCGAACTATGAACTATCCCAAGAAAAAAAAGGCGCTAAACTGCCATCGTTATGTTTTTAGTTTCCTTTTACATTTAGAAAAAAAATCTATTAAAATACACAAACTATTTTCCTATTTCCACAATAATACACAAATTTTTTAGAGTACCCAGAAAAATACACAAACTAATTTATATACCTATATTAATACCCAAACTCGTAACCATATTTCTAAATTTCACCATATAGAAAACATCAATTAACAAAAATACATTACAAGAAAACATGACATTTCCCGACAGAATTTCCGACCGTAACTAAATGGTCAAACTTTTCAAATGGATTTCCTACGAATTTTCGACGGATTTCGAACGCACGTGTTTGCCGAGGTAGATAAATCGAAGATGAGGTACAACTCTCTCTCACGTTCTAAATAATTTAAAAATTAAAGAGGAACCTGTTATGAAACTCAATACTCACGTGGTGTAGAGATTTGTTCATATGGTAATTCTTTAAAACATTTTTTTGTCATGAATTCTGGTGATGAGTCTCATGAATTTGGTGTAGGAGATTGTGTTGGTGATGAGGGAGATTGTGGAAGAGTTGATGAGCAAAAAAACAGTGACAGTAAGAACATAGAAGATTTAGAAAGTGAGAGAAAAGGTAGTGAACATGAGTAAGATCCTGAAGATAAGGATATACAATCTAAGGGTGAAGAACAAATTTTAGATGAAGGGGTTGTGGATGCACGGTTCGATGAATAATTTAATGAGCCACAACATGAGACGGTTTGTGTTAGAGATAATCAAGCATATGTGCACGAGGATGAAGCTGAGAGTGAAAGTGATGATGAGAGACCAATTAGAGCTGATGAGTATCCTGATTCTCTTGTTGAAACCGATGATGAGTGGGATACTTAGACCAAGAAAGATGATAAGCGAAAAAGAAAGAAAACAAGCAACCTTTATCTGTATGACCAGCCTCCTTATTTATGGGTTATGCAAACTTTTAATAGTGTAGAAGAGTTCTTTATGTACTTCTTTATGTACTAAAGACGCAATATGATGTGAGGTTAAATAGATGGGGAACTACAAAGCAAGCAGCTGTGTGCACTCATAAGAAGTGCCCGTGGAACGTTTTCTGCTCAGTTGAATAAACAATACGCAAGTGGATGGTTAAAGTTTATAATGGGAAACATAATCATCTTCCAACACGAAAAGTAAGAATGTTGAGACAGAACACCATTGCAAAGTTGTTTAGAGAGGAAGTAAGAAGAAGACCTAATGTAAGGAGTTCATATATTAAAGAGGAGATGATGCATATGTACAACGTTTTTGTTTCGATATATAAGTGCAGGAAAGCAAGACGCCTAGCTTTGGATATGGTGTTGGAAACGTAGAAACAACAATTTGCAAAATTATGGGACTACGAATCTGAGTTGTTGCGATCTAACAAGGGTACAAAAACAGAAATTAGGACTGTTATGAAGGATGAGAAGCAATTATTGATAGATTTTGTGTTTGCTTCAAATCGCTAATTATGAAAGTGTTGTCGCCCAATAATTGGATTGGATGGTGCTTTCCTGAAGTGGGCGTTGAAGGCAGTGATTCTCTCAGCTGTTGGTAGAGATGCCGATAATAGGATTTATCTTATAGCATGGACTGTAGTCCGTGGAGAGAATAATGAGACATGAGAATGATTTGCATGTTCAGAAGTTAAAGTTTGAACACTCGCAAAAAAATTATTTTGGGTTCCTGCACACACTATATGGATTAACCAATAAATGCGTTTGGTTTAAGAATTGCGTTGGGTTTTAACAATTAGAGAAATCTCATGATCACTTCGAACACTCGCAAAAAAACATTGAAGACATCTTCGGCGTCCACCGATTTTTCAGGCGTTCACTTTGAACATTGGCAAAAGAACAGTAATTCTCTCAATTCAAACGCTTCCTCAATGAAAGAGGAAGCGTTTCTTGACATTTCTCTTGCGTTCAGTGATATTTCCGCTTGTAGTAGTGATATCTCCGGCAAGTTACACAATCTTGCTTGCTTACCGTCACCGGATGTTAATAGAAATGAGACCGGCGGAGATAACAAAGCGGCGCAGGATCCAGATCTAGGCCTAGGGTTTTTACAGAGGGAAAACTTCCCTACAGAGATTATTGAGTGTATTTCGCCTGAAGATCTGCAACCAACTGTGAAACTCTATATCGACAGACTTTGTTCTTCTTCGGTGGCGATAAAGCGATCTGCTGCGGCGAAGCTGCGGCTTCTGGCAAAGAATCAAGTAGATAATCATGTATTGATTGGGGAATCTGGAGCTATTCCGCCGCTTGTTTCTCTTCTAGTGTGATTCTGCAGCTAGTTGTGGTGTGATTCTGCAGCTGGTTTCACTTTTGTTGAACAGATCTTGCAGGGGGAAGAAGGATGCTTTGACGATGCTTTACAAGCTGTGTACGCTTCAACAATACAAGGAAAGAGCGGTTACTGCTGGAGCGGTGAAGCTGTTGGTGGACTTTGTGGCAGAGGAAGGGACTGGAATGGCGAAGAAGGCGATGGTGGTTCAGAGTAGCCTTGCAGCGATTGAAGAAGGCAAAGAGGCTATTGTCGAGGAAAGAGGGATCGCAGCGCTTGTTTCTTCTTCCTGTTTCTCATCTTCTTCGTTACCATTATTATGATTACTCCCATCTGTTGGAGATAGGATTGACCATCCTATCAGCCCGGCCCAACAATACAAGGAGAAAGAGGGATCGAGGCCCATTCGTCGAATTCACTTCCTGATTCTTGGCCCAATACCGAGTAGGTCAAATCCCGAGCAGGTCGATCACCGAGCAGGTCGATCACCGAGCAGGTTAAATATCGACCAGCTAGGCCTTTCAATTGAGGCCTAAAGAAGAGTTGCTGACTTACCGAAAAGCACTCAAGTGAGACTTGGCGAGAGATTCAAGCTCACCGCGCACGCGCTGAGTAACCAAGGCGGTCGACAAGGATTTCAAACCCTTATAAATACCCTTTGTACATCATAAATAAAAGGATCCGAATTTTCTCTTAAGAACAGACATCTAAACTAAACTGATCCCGAGCTGGATATTTATCTTGTCCCGAGCTCTTTTCAATCACATTCATCTTTGATCTTTTCTATTAAACGGAAACTATTAAACGGAAATATCGCCTCAACATTTATCATCAATCAACACAAATCAATCCGTAATCGACTCATTAATATTAGTTATCTTCGATACTAACATTTGGCGCTAAAGAGAGGGGGGTTTAGATATTTCCTACACGCAAAGAATAAATCATACAGATGGCCGGAAAAAAATCATCAACTCTACTACGCTCGTCGAACGTTGAAAGGCTCGCTCTACCGCAGATACCGACCCCAAGAGAGCCCGGTCCGTCAACATCAGCCCAAACTGAAACGCCCGGACAGACGCTGGCCGATGAGATTCTCTCATCAGGGGTCCCAATCGTAACGGTGCCCGAACTCGCCACCGCCGGTACAAGATGCCCATTACCTGAAGCCGATGCTAGAGTTGACGCGATGGCCCGAACCCAGCCATCACATCCCGATGCCGACCTCACGTCAGGGAGTAACCTCACCATGACGAACGCACTTCTACAAACCTTAATCACCCAGATGATCGAGTCGACTCGAAGCAACAACGAGCGCTTCGCCGAGCGGCCGGTCAGAATATCTGCCATGAGCGCCTAGACAACGTAGTGCCTCGAAGTAACCCCACGATTGATCGTGCGGCTGAAGAAGAGGCACGAAGGCTCCCGACCTCGTTCATAAATGCCTCCTCGGTGTCCGACGAACAAGATCGTCTCCTGCGCACCCGCCTTAACCCGGAGGAGCCAAGGCGCTACACGCCAAAATCCTCACACAGAGAGGAGGAGCGATTAGCCGAAGCCACCCCGACCAGCGATCCAAGAAGGCAGGAGCGTCGAAGCCCTAAAACACTCCAAAAACTTCTCGCTGACTAGGAGCGAGATCGCGAATTAGCGAGCATTAGAGCTGAACTCCGCCGAATGACGTCCACCGTACATCAGGTAACTAGCTCGGCGCCTGAGATAGATCGAATCCTCCGTGAGACGCAGAACACCCCATTCAGCCCCCGTCTGCAGAACACGTCGATCAGATACCCTGGGAAGGTTAAAATCATCCCATATAATGGACTGACGGATCCCAGCGAATTCATGACTGCATTTATAGTCGCTACGGGACGTCATCAGCTCGCCCCCGAAGAACGAGAGGCTGCATCTGCTAGCTCTTCGTGGAAAACCTCGTTGGCCCGGCACTGACCTGGTTCGCCTGACTAAGACGCATTCGATCCACAATTTTTACCAGCTATCAGCCGCTTTCGTTAAGCATTATTCAATGTTCATTCGGCAAGGAACGTCCAATGCCGACCTCTGGGCATTAACTGAGGGCCCAAAGGAGACTCTCCGGTCGTACATTGACTGATTCAAAACGGTAGTGTCCCGAGCTACCGTATCGGATGATGTCGCCCTGCCGGCCCTTCGGAACGGTCTATGGTTTGAATCAGCTTTCAAATAAGATATGAAGCTGAACAAGCCGCGAACATTGGAAGACGCCCTTTACCGAGCTTCTATATTCATCGAGATCGAAGAGGAACGAGCCCTCATGACAAAAAAACACGCTCTGACTAAAACAGCCACTTTAAAAGATAAAGCTCAGGAAGAATTCTACGAGCCCCGTCTACGATGATGAATATCTACAGGAAAGGAGTAGACGAGCCGCACCCTTCACCATAAGCGATAGTCCAAATTCACCGTCCACGGCTCCCTCTTTTGCGGTCAGCAATGACATACAATTCCCACCAAACCTACAACAAAACCTGCCAAACTCGTAACAGAACTCCCCGCTCTCCTAGAATAAGTGGCAGATTGCCAATTACCAACCCAGGGATAAAGAAGCCTATTGCGAGTTCCATAAGATGAAAGGTCACCCGACCTCTCAATGCCGATCGCTCCATGAAGCTCTTTTAGCGCAGTACAAAAAGGGAGCCATCAAACTAGATGACCGCCCTGCTCCCCGGGGAAACATGAATCGCTGAAACAATGGCCAACAACAGTTCGGCGGTCGGAACAACGACCAGTTTCCACGCAACGGTCCCCGGGGACAAAACGATGACATTCGACGACGCTCTCCATCACGAGATCGAGACGTAGATAGGCAACCCCGTGCTGAGCAAATTGGAGATCACCAAGAGCACGCTCAAGAGGAACAAGAGCTTATGCAAACACTACCTCCCGATAGGCAGCTCATCGGGATGATAATGGGCGGTCCCCTTGAGTGCAACGACTCCGTTCGGTCGATCAAAATGTCTAAACAGCGAGTCGAGGCGAGCCTAAAGCAAATGGAAAGTCCATCACTGAGCTTGACCGAGGGGGAGGTCGACATTACCTTTACCGTGAACGATGGACGTGGGGTAGCCCACCCACATCACGATCCACTGGTCATTCAACTACAGGTCGCGGACTGCGAGATCGGGAGGGTCTTGATCGATACCGGGAGTTCGGTCGATCTCATCTTCAAGGATACTTGGGACAAGATGAACCTCACCGGCATCACCCTCAAGCAATCCAAACGATCCCTCACCGGATTCAATGGTGACACGACTGACACCATCGGAACAGTCAAGCTCCCGATCTATATTGGAGGAACGACCAGGATCGTTAAGTTCGAAGTGATCGACAAACCCGCGATTTACAACATGATCCTCGAGACCCCGTGGATCAATACGATGAAGGCGGTCACTTCCACCTATCATCAATGCCTCAAATTCCCAGTGGGTTCCACGATCTGTACGATCCGTGGAGATCAGCGAATGTCCCAAACCTGCTTCATAGTGGGACATAAGCTACGAAAAGCAGTCAAGACGTGTCAAGTGATCGACTGCCACATCTCGAGAGATCCCGACAATCCATAATCAACCTGCTCAGAGTCTTTTAACCCGAGTAAATATTGACCCAACCAACAAAGAACATTGCGTCCAAATAGGAGCCGACCTCGACGAAGATCTATGCAGAGAGCTCGTCGCCTTCTTAAAATTGAACGTTGCAACCTTCAACCTTCGCTTGGTCGACTAACGACATGCCAGGGATAGATCCTACTATCGCTAGTCACAAGCTTAACGTTGACCTAACGTACAGACCAAATAAAACAGAAGCGACGTAAGCTAAACCCAGAACGGGCACAGGCTGTCAACGACGAAGTCGAACGACTGACCGCGGCTGGGTCCATAACTGAAATACATTACCCTAACTGGTTGGCCAACCCTGTGGTTGTCAAAAAGAAGTCGGGCAAGTGGAGAGTCTGCGTGGATTTCACCGACCTCAACAAAGCTTGTCCCAAGGATAGCTTCCCTTTGCCGCGTATTGATCAGGTCGTCAAAGCGACCACGGGAAACAAACTCCTTTCTTTCATGGATGCCTTCTCGGGATACAACCAGATCCGCATGCATCCGGACGATCGAGATAAAACAGCCTTCATAACAGATCGGGGTACGTATTGCTATAAAGTCATGCCCTTCGGCTTAAAAAATGCCGGAGCAACCTATCAACGCCTTGTCAACAAAATGTTTACGGACGAGCTCGGCAGAACGATGGAAGTTTACATCGATGACATGCTCGTAAAATCTTTACTAGCGAGAGACCATGTCAATCATCTGAAAACGTGCTTCGACACTCTTAACAAATATCAGATGAAACTAAACCCGGCAAAATGTACCTTTGGGGTCACCTTCGAATAATTTTTGGGATACATCGTTACCCAACGCGGCATCGAAGCTAATCCGGCACAGATAAAAGCAGTGCTCGAACTCCCTTCGCCAAGGAACAAGCGCGAAATTCAAAGACTCACGGGGAGAATCGCCGCCCTCAACCGCTTTGTCTCCGATCAACAGATAAGTGCCTGCCTTTCTATCAGTTACTCCGCGGGAACAAGGAATTCATATCGGACGAACGATGCGAGAAGGTTTTCCAACAACTTAAGGGGTACCTATCGACGCCCCCCGTCCTCTCAAAACCCGAGGTAGGGGAGATCATGTACCTCTACATCGCTGTCTCCAGCTCGGTGGTCAGCGGCGTCCTAGTCCGAGAAGACAGAGGCGAGCAAAAACCCGTCTTCTATGTCAGCAAATCGCTAGACGGGGCCGAAAGCCGATACCCCGCTCTAGAAAAACTCGCCCTCGCCGTCGTTACCGCAGCTCGGAAGTTGCACCCCTACTTCCAATCAGCCCGGATTACCGTTCTAACCAACCAACCGCTGAGAAAGATCTTCCACAGTCCGAGTCAATCAGGTCTGATTGCCAAGTGGGCGGTCGAACTCAGTGAATATGACGCCGAGTACAAGAGGCGACCCGCCGCAAAATCCCAAGTTTTGGCGGATTTCTTGATCGAGTTGGTACCAGAATTAATTTATGCCGACGTACCTATCTAGTGGACCCTGTTTGTCGACGGATCATCTTCTCGTCATGGGTCTGGGATCGGCATCAAACTCGAGTCACTAACGGGCGAACTACTAGAGCAGTCGTTCCGCTTGGCATTCCCGGCCTCAAACAATGAGGCTAAATACGAAGCCCTAATCGTCGGACTCAAGTTAGCAAGGGGTGTTGGAGCCACAAGCATCCAAGCACACTGCGACTCACAGCTCGTGGCCAACCAATTCAACGGGGAATACGAGGCCAAAAACGAGCGTATGGATGCCTACCTCAGACTTGTCAAGGACATGGCCGCTGAGTTCGACGAATTTAGCCTCACCAAAATACCCCGAGGAGAGAACATCTCCGCCGACGCTTGCTGCCCTAGCATCGACTACTGATCCAACTCAGCGCCGCATTATACCAGTGGAAAGCATCGACCATCCCATCATCGCTCTCCGTCGTGGAGTCGCACTCATCGAAGATGCATCTGCAACCGAGCTCAATCACATAGACGAACAAGCCACAGACCATCTCCCTCTGCCACTTGCGGAACCGATCTCAATAGATTGGCGAACTGAGATACTATTATACATAGAGAACGGGGTGACCCCAGCTGACAGATGGGAAGCTCGGCATCTTAAGCGAAAATGCGCATGATATGTTCGCCTCAACAACGGTCTATATCGATGGAGCTCCTCCGGAGTCCTCCTAACCTCCCTGCACGGGGATGAAACGACCGAAGTGATGAAGGAACTACACGAAGGTGCGGGAGGAAACCATTCCAGCGGCTGAACTCTCTTAATAATAATAAAAAACCAAGGTCATTTCTGGCCGACGATGTTCAAAGATTGCGACAAGTTCGCAGCACAATGCGAACAATGCCAACGACATGCTCCGATGATACACCTTCCCGCCGAGCTCCTCAACACGGCGACCACACCTTACCCATTCATGCGGTGGGCGATGGACATCGTAGGACCCATGCCCCGATCTTGAGGAAAAGCTTACATACTCATAATGACGGATTACTACACTAAGTGGGTCGAAGCCGAATCCTACAACAACATCCTCGCCGACGACGTACGCAAGTTCGTTTGGAAGTTCATCATCTGCCGCCACGGGCTCCCATATGAGATCGTCACAGATAATGGCCCACAATTCATCTCGGGACTCTTTGACGACTTCTGCGCAAAATGGTGAATAAGACTGAACAAGTCCACACCTCGGTACCCGCAAGGCAATGGGCAAGCCGAAGCAACAAATAAAACAATAATCGACGGTGTCAAGAAGCGACTCGGCGCCAAAAAAGGACTTTGGGCAGACGAGCTCGATGGCTTCCTCTGGAGTCATCGTACGACACCACGCACCGCGATCGGCCGCACACCGTTCTCTTTATCTCACGGCATGGAAGTGATGGCTCCATCCGAGGTCGGGATTCCAACACTACGCCGATCTATGCTCGTGCACAACCCCGCCCTCAACGACGAAATGCACCAAACAGAGGAAGACTTTCTAGAAAAACACAAGAATAACTCCCTTCTACGGATACAAAATTACCAACAGCTCGCCTCCAAATACTACAACAAAAAAGTCAAAGGACGACACTTCGACGAGGGCGACTTAGTGCTTCGCAAAGTGTTCGAAAACACCGCCGAAGAAAACGCCGGAAAGCTCGGCGCACATTGGGAAAGCCCTTACCTCGTCTCTAAAATCGTAAAACCCAGTGTCTACGAGCTGTCTACAATGAACGGTGAAGCTGTTCCGCGCTCGTGGAACACGATGAACCTGAAGCGCTTCCACCACTAACGCTCCCGACCTAACATTTTTTGTATAACAACCCGGTCTGACCGAATATAAATATACTACTATTCTCTTAAAAAAATCCTTAGCAGCCTTTTTACGAGGGTACGTAGGCAGCCTTTTTACGAGGTGCAGCAATAACATAAATATACTACTATTCTCTTAAAAAAAAAAAAAAAAAAAAAGCCGAGTTCTCACTCGCAAATATCCCCGTGCAAAATCCTTAGCACGAAGCCGAGTTCTCACTCGCAAATATCCCGTGCACAATCCTTAGCACGAAGCCGAGTTCTCACTCGCAAAATCCCGTGCACAATCCTTAGCACGAAGCCGAGTTCACAATCGCAAATATCCCGCGCACAATCCTTCAGCGCAAAGCCGGGTATTCACTCGCATCTCTTCTACGCACAAACCTATAAGCGTAAAGCCGAGTATTCACTCGCATCTCTTCTGTGCACAAACCTGTAAGCGTAAAGCCGAGTATTCACTCGCATCTCCTCTACGCACAAACTTATAAGCGTATAATTGAGTAATTTGCACACCTCCCACACAACTCACAAACGTATGACCGACCTCGCTCTCATCTCGCTTAATCGAAGAAAAATCAATTGAGTTCGGCAACGATCCGAGTTCGGAAGCAATTCAAATTCTGAAATAATTAATTTTCATTAAGTAAATTATACGGTTACAACGACCTATCGAATATTCTACAAACCTAAAGAAAATAACCTACAACGAAAAAGGGGATAGTCCCGACGCCCGCACTTCAGCCGCATCCTCCGACGTGAACATCCAAAGGTTGGTCCCGTACGGGCTGCAGTAAAAACGGTAAGCACCGACCTGGCGTCACAGAGGGGCATCTTCAGACACCTCGAAATCTGAAGGAAGCAGGTCGGGTATAGAGCTGGCTTTGAGCTCGGCTTCATACTTGGCTTCATCTTCCGCCACCTTCGCTAATAACTCAGCCGGAACTGCAACCCCTTCCTTGTCCCGAAGAGTTTCAAGACATCTTTGGAAGCCCCGAGCTTGGGTGAAAAGAGCTTTGGGACGCTCGAGCTTCTTACGGGCATCCAGATTATCCCGAACTAGATGGAGCTGAGCAGCGCTCTTGGCTTTATACCCTTCGAAGCGGTTGACGACCTCCTCTTTCTCCTTCTCGAGTAGGCCCTCTCTTTCCCTGCGACGGAGATTCTCGGCCTCGAAGACATCGCACTCCGCACGAGCGATGACCGCCTCTGACCTGCTCTTCTCAAGTTCGGCCTCCAGGTGAGCCAACCAGGTCATGTTCTCGTCCTGCTCCGCGATCAGTTCAGAGCGAATCTTTGCTAGCTCGGCCTCCAAGTTAGCTTCCCGCACCGCAACTCGTCACCTTCAGCTGCCAGCTTAGCAGTTTTCTTCTGCTCTTCATCGAGCTCGGCCGCCTTGACCCCCACTCCCGTCCCAAAGTTTTCAGCTTCCTCCTTTGCGATCTTAACTTGCGTATCACACTCACGAGCCAGGTCGGCAAGCGCTTTCCCCATCTGAAAATGACAAAGGACGGAAGTGAGAAAGAAACTCATCAGAAATCATGCGGAAACAAAAATTTACTCCGAGCTTACCTGCACAAAGGAATGGGACGCACGAACAAACGACGATGGTGCCGCCATCTCCTGAACGCGCGGCACATCCACCACTGTGCACGAGATTGCCCTCACTAGCTCGGCACCGCCGTGCTCGCCGCTACCACCCGCACTGACGCCTTCGGAAATAGTTTTCTTTCTTTTTTAGGAACATTCTCCCGAGCTCTTCTTTGACCTCTTCCCCTTAGCCTTCTCCCGACGAGTTCGATCCTCGTCCCGATCAGCAGAGATAGAAGCCACATCTCCAGTAGGCAGATCCTCGGTAACAATGGGAATCTGCTCCTCAGCAACAGTGTCACCCTCTTCGGCTTCGGTCCCGACCTCAGTGGGAGGGTTGATCTCTGCAAAGCCCGGGGTCAGAATGAACCCTTTAGCATGAGGACTTCACGCAGGAGCCTCAGGACTTGGCATTCCCTCCATGTTGAGAAAGACGTCATCCCCGAGATCCATTGTACCGACCTCTTCTCGAGCACCAGCCTCTTCCCGAGCTTTGGCTCTTTCTTGAGCTACTAAGGGAGACGCCGCTAGCTCCTCAGCGTAATCAGGAACGTCGTACCACATCTTCAGAAGTTTTCCTAAAATCATCAATAGACAGACAAGATCCCTAACTCACCTGATGCGACGTCCTCCCGAGCTTTGCGAACTCTTTCCTTGGACACTTCTTTCCAAGAGACGTTCGTGGACTGAAGAGTACCAAGTGCTGCCGAGAACGCGTCCGACCGATAGGCACTGATGTTATGCTTCGCTGAAAAGGAAAGCAAACGGTCAGTAATCAAGAATAGAGCTGGTTCCAAACCGACCTAAACAGACGGGGCTCTACCGGGCTTAAAGTTCCATACGGTACGATAGCCCTCATCCGGATCCAAACCAGATCCACCTCCAGTCTTCACGAAAAAGTAGCACGTCTTCCACTAATCAATTTAGCTAGGCTTCCCTATCAGGATCTTCGACCCGAGATTGAAAGCGGCATAGAAGGTCCCATCGTACCTTGAATTTTTCTTATGAGTCGTCAGAGACTCAAACAGCTGATCGGTCAATTCCATCCCGTGCTCAGCAGCAAGCATATAAGAAGCGACCATGTTTTGCACGGTAGTTGGGCAGACCTGTGAAAATGCCAAGTCTCGAGCCCGGCAATATCGCACAAACACCTCGGGGAGGGGAAACCAAAGGTGCAGCCTCGTGAAGAAGCTTTCATACAAGCATACGAAACCTGGCGGAGGGGACCAGGGCCGATCTCCCAACCTAGGAGACGCCACATCGGAGTCGGAAGAACCCCCAAATCGCCTGGCCGATTCAGAGTGCAAACTTGATTTAGCCCGGATTCCGTCGAACAAACCAGACATTGTTGCCGGAGGAGAGAGAAGACGGAAAGACAAACCGAATGATCCCGGAGAGCCCCGACAAAGGAAAAACACAGAAATAGGGCGAAGAGACGACGCACTTGTGTAACGACTGGTGACCACTGGAAACCACCGGAAGGAGATTTCGGTCGAAAGAAAGAAGGCCGAAATCAAAGAAAAGTTCGCCGGAAAACGGGATCGTGAAGAGAGAAAAGAAGATTAATCGATTAAGCGTTTGCGAAAAGTGAACAGAAAGAAAACAAAAAATCACGTTTATAAACGGCGACTTTGAGACTCGAGCTCGTCTCACTATAAGAGGACGACACGTGGCGACGCAATGCGAGAAACCCTAGTTAACACGCTATAAGAACTTGACACGTGGCTAGGGCGCGGGAATCAGAGACGCTAATGATTACGTTCCGTGGCGAACTCCACGCGCAGACGTAAAACGCGGCTTTCCCATATGTACGATCACAAGGCGGTCGACAAGGATTTCAGACCCTTATAAATACCCTTTGTACATCATAAATAAAAGGATCCAAATTTTTTCTTAAGAATAGACATCTAAACTAAACTGATCCCGAGCTGGATATTTATCTTGTCCCGAGCTCTTTTCAATCACATTCATCTTTGATCTTTTCTATTAAACAGAAATATCGCCTCAACATTTATCATCAATCAACACAAATCAATCCGTAATCGACTCATTAATATTAGTTATCTTCGATACTAACACCATCTTCATCAACCTCAAGCTGAGAAGAAGATGAAGAAGAAGATAACATTAGAGAATCAGAGTTGATCGGAGAGCTATGACAAACGAGAATGTTCCTCAACTTGTCTTTAAGACGATCCATAGCGATCTGGATTGCAGAATTAGCTCGAATCTCGCCAGAAAAACGAATTTTTGGAGCTTGGATTAGTCGATTTATTGTGGTTCGTCTTTTGGGTAGGTCGATTCATTGAGTTTTTTTTTTAATTGGAGCTTTGATTGATGTGAAAAAATCATTTTTTATTGATTTTGTATTTAATCGGGTCAAAATCTGTTTTTGTTAAAACCAAACACAAATGTTTAACGCATTTATTGGTTAATCCGAGTTAGTCCGATTTAGTTAAATTATACCGTCCAATCAATTGCATATGTATCGATTATAAATGGTTAAATCCAAATTTTTTTTTTTTTGGTGGATTATAGAGAGGCCAACAGTTTGTGGTGGAAGCGTGATAATGACCATAGTACATAAGGGAATATAGTGGCAACCTTTGTGAAAATGATTGTAATTGTCTGTGTTTTCATGGCTTACTCAGTGCAGTTGCAAAATTTCTACCAAATGCAGAGCATAGGATATGTGCAAGGCACGTGTATGCGAATTGGAAGAAGGTATACACTGATCTTGATTACAAGCCATATTTTTGGAATGTTTCCTACAATTACCCAGTTGGAGAGTATGACTTACACATAGAAGAGTTACATTTACTTGATAGTGAGGCTCATGATGCATTGGTGAGAGCAGAACCAAAGTCATGAAGTCGAGCTTTCTTCTTAAGTAGTGCAAAATGTCCTGATGTTTGTAACTTGTCTGAGAGCTTCAACTGGACAGTAAAGGGAGCACGTGAGTTGCCAGTGATCAAGATGCTAGAGCCTATTAGGCAATGTTTTTAAAACCGACCCGGAAAGCGAACCGGAATATCTCCCGGGTCACCGGGTCAATGGGTCGACCGGGTCCAACCACGGGTCAATTGATTAAATTTATTTAGAGATTATATAATTTTATAAAAGTAAAATAATTATATCATGTTTAACAAAATATGAATTAATTCTAACAATAAAAGTGACTTGTAACCAAAGCTTGTAAATCTTCTTTATGTTGATAGAGACTTTGTAGAGCAATGAAAGTTGTAGCAAAACTTGTTTCTCCAGGACGAATGATCTCTCTCCAATCTGTCTTTTCCTGACCCAATTTAAAGTCAACTTATGGTTGTAAACAAAAATAGTTACCTTAGACATGCGGTGCACTAAATTATGAATAGAAGGTAATTTTGTCATATCTTCCAAAATCAGATTGATACAATGAGCTGCACATGGAGACCAAGCAATGGTGGGAAACTTTTCAACAAGAAGCTTTCCAGCAGCTTTGTAGTTGGGTGCACTATCAGTCACAAAATGAACCACATTATCTGAACCGATCATACCCACAAGTTCAGCAAACAAGTTGCATAAATTCTCAGCACTTGCATAGATATCAGAAGCATTGACTGACTTGAGAAATGTAATTCCTTTAGGACAATAAACTAAGAAATTAATCAGCGGCCTCTATCTTGTGTCCTTCCATCCATCTGCCATAAGAGTACATCCACTAGTAACCCAAGTACTTCTAAACTTATCAATGATCAAAGAAACTTGCAACTTAGCCTCACGCAACAATCCAACACGCAGAGCATGGTATGAAGGACCAACATATCCATGACCCATACTTGCTACCTTGCTAATCATAGGCTGGAAAAGTGGAGAATTCACAGCATTCATCGGAATACCAGCATCATAAAACCACAATGCAATAGACATATCCACATCATGTATTCTCTCTTTGCTTTGCATACACGCTTTTATAGTAGGTTGGGTCTGATCATGTACACCTCTTTTAAAGTAGTCATGTAGATCAGTACCTTGTTTCTTTCTCTTTTGACTTGGGCGAACATCAACTCGAATATCATCTCCATCAACATCATGAATTTCAGGACCGTCTAAGTTCGTATCATCCAAAACAATATGCTTCTTCTTCCTGCTTTCAATTTCTTTCAATGCATTCAGTATCTTAAATCGCACATCTGCTGGAATTTTTGAACATGCATCTGTATCCCCTTTCAAGCCAGCAAGATGATGTTTCATTCTATTAATCTCACCTCCTAATTTTTTTTTTATGACAAAATGCACATTCCAAAACAGTTTTTCCTCTTGAATCTTTTGATTGAATCACATAGGACCAAGCAATATCACTTTTTTTGTCGAATAGAACGGTTTGCAGCTGCTATTTCTTCATAGTTTTCATCTTGTTCTGTTTCCATTATCTGCTAAATCACAAAAAAAAACAACCAAAAAAGATTCATGGGTGACGTAATTGATTCTTAGTTTCGTACAGACGCACAAACAAAAACAGGAGGATGAATAATATATAATACAACACAATTGATTGACTCAAACGGAATAAATTACAATAATATAATAACATTTGAATATTGTATTTGATTATCTAAAGTAAGACAAAGAGGATACGAGTGATTGTCCAATTGGTTTGTCGTGCTGGAGACACAAATAAAGACAAAAAAACATGAAAACAAAAGAAGAAGATAAAAATACCAGTTGGTTTGTCGTGCTGGAGTAGAGATGGTAGAGAAGAACAGAGAGAAGGCGATGAGTCGCCGACTCGTCGATTGAGTTGAGACTTGAGAACAATTGAAAAAATTCTAAAAATAAATGAAATACACTTAAGTCCAAAAAAAACCCTATATTTTATTTTCAAAATCATAAGAATTCTATTAAACCGTAACTCGGCTGGTTCAACCGGGTCATCGGATTCCGGGTTATTGGCGGTTTTTTGCAGGTTTTTACGGGTTTTTAATTGCCGGATATTGACACTATACCCAAACCGGAGAAGTGACTGGGTCGCGGGTGAACCGGTTCGACCGAGCGGGTCGGGTCGGGCGTGAAAACATTGCTATTAGGAGACAGGTGATGAAGCACATTTCTCATAGATTTTGAAAAGTAAAAAAATGGTTTATGTCGTTCACGCCAAAAAATGCAGAGCGAATGGAAGAAAATAGTAAGAAGTGTGCTATCATTTTTTTTATGATTAAATCATTACCATTATTCAATTTGATATCAGATCATAGTCGGTTCTAGGACATAACGTGAATAGCTCAAGATCAGAGCATTGTTGGTGCTAGAACAAAGTCTTGAAAGGAAAAAGACAAGTCTAATCGATTAGACAAGAAAAATGCTAAGAAAACAACATTAGATTGTGAAAAATTCCAAGGAAAAAGATTAGACTCGGAAAAGTGCTAAGGAAAAGCATTAGTAATGCGGTGAATGTTAAGGGAAGGTATTGGCAATGCGGATGCTGCTTAGGAAAAGCATCATAGTTAAGTAGAAATGGCTAAGTAAAATTGATAGTAATGTGGAAATTGCTATGGAAAAGCAATGGTGATGCGAGAAAAATACTAAGGACGAGCATTGGTGCACGTATTCATGGTATCAGATCCGAGAAGGGCGAGTAAAAAGTTATTGGGTAAGGAAACCCGAGAGCAAGAGAATCCAAGGTTGGATGGAAAAATCGGTTTTCAGAATTAGAAGTGAGAAACGTTTCAGAGTTAGTTACCAACTTGATCATATCACTAGAATGATTGATCAAAGCCATTGGAGAATGACTTAAGGAAAATTGTTGGTTTGCTAACTCAAACAATCATGGAGAGTGATTGATGAAAGTCATTGGATAATGACTAAGTGTGGAGAGTTGGTTTTGCACCTTGATTAAAGTCGTTGGAAATGGATTATGAAAGTCATTTGGATAATGACTAAACAAGGTGGACGAGTCATTGTTCGGAGTGGACGAATGATGGCAAGTGAATTGTCCAGAAACTCAAGGTTGGGAACAGTAGTAAAGTATCAGACTTATTCGGTTAAAGACAAGCTAAAAGGATAAGATTTGTAAATGGAATTCTATGGCAATGGAACACCAAAGTAAAGTTAGATTTGCTGAGAATGTTTAGAAGGATATCTAACATTCTAGTGAGGAATGGACGAGTATTCTGTGAATGTGTTGTAAATTTTTCAAGAAAAAGGGAAGGTACTCTGAAAAGTTTTGCAGAAGTTTTCATAAGGTAATGGATTTCCAAGAATGAGGTTTTTCATAAAATGTTAGAAGTTTCCAAGGAATAAGGTGAACAAGAACCAAGTTGTTGTTCGCCAAACGGATCAAAGAAAAATTATGTGTAGTGTTGAATCGAAAGGTAAGATTCAATAAGTGTTGAATCACGCTAAGTTTTGGAACCACTAAGAATGTTAACAAATTCGAAGGAGTGAACTTGGAAAACTTCTAATGGATGAATTGATGCGAATTGTAAAATTCAGTAGCAAGTTGGCTTGACTTAAGGAAGTTGCGGAGGTATGGTTCAAGGAAAGAATCAAACAGGTTACTTGGAGGTGACCTTGTGAAGAGTCTAGATGGAAATCTAGTATTCCCAATAAAGAGTAAGGACAGGGAAGTCCAAAACGTGGGACTTGAGTTTCCAATTTCTTAAATTACACTGTTGATGTCAAAATAGTTTAGAAAGTGAAGTGAGGAAGACTTCACAAGAATGAGAATTCGTCCACGTGAGATTTGGCCACTCACGCTCGGATGATGAGGATTTGTTAAGGAAAAACAAATTCGTAAGTGCCATAAGGAAATATGGACAAGATTCGTGAGTTTCATAAAGGACAATGAAAACTCTAAAGTTATGTTTACATGATGAATAAATGGAAATGAGTAAGGTTGATTAGGCTAAAGGAACAACCAAAAATAAAAAATGTAATATTGTGGTTAAGTCTAAGATGGTTTCTTGCAATAGGTTCATTAGGTCTTTGGTTACTTCTCATGGTAATGTTTATGCAGAAATATCTTGGTGATTGATCTACGACTGATCGGACAAATATTCTTGATGGATAATACGTAAGATGGCCAATCACTTGATGAATTTGGAAATATGAAAGAAACTGACATGCATCATTGATATGTGTTTTTGATGTTTGTGCATGTTTTCTTGTCATGGTTAATATGTAAGAGATGCATTATCTGGCTGACTGATCTATGGCTGTTACGGACAATCATGCTAGCTGAGAAGGTTGGGAAAGCACCATTGACAAGTGAACTAGTTGTTAGATTCCGACTAATTGAAAATAATCACGCTAATGAATGAATGCTCGTGAAGAAGTTGAACCGGAAATTGTAAAATGCTTGTTAAGCTTACTTGATGGTAAGCTAGTAAATGAACTAAGTGTTGGGACGTAAGCAGGATTGTTGGTGCGCTTTGGGAGTTTGAGGCCGTATGTGTGAAGTCTTAGGAACCATGTGAGTTCTTTAAAGCGGAATGTGAAGCGTTCTTGGAAACTTAGAAAGTTTACTTATACGTGAATGTGAATGTAGATCGGTCTCGGAAACTTGCTGAGTTTACTGAGATGATAATGTTAGGCCAATAAGAACTTGCCAAGGTTATAACCGCAGTGCGCAAAAGTCCAATACTAGATGTTGTTGATAATGTCTTTGGGAACAAGGTAGTTCGCCAAAAATTGTCATGTATGTGTCCTTTGAGAACTAAGAAAAAGTTTTCAAGGCGTAATGGTAATAAGACTTTAGTTGTGGACTAAGGCAAAACTGAGAATGTGAAGATCTAAATTGATCCAAGAAGGTATGTGAGAATCTTAAGGATCCGAGAATGTTTGTGAGGATCATGCGTGATCTAGAAATGTTTATGTGGATTGTGAAGAATCTGCTAGTTCTTTGAAGAACAAAGTGTTGTGGAAAAACTTGGAAGGATCGAAAAACGATCTAAAGAATGTTTGATAAATGTGGAAGGATTAAGGAAGGTCCGTGAATGTTAAAGGATCAAGTGTGATCTAAGAAAAGTTTGTAAGGAAGAGTGTAACTCGAAGAGTTCTCAGGAAGAAGATGGTTAAAAGTGTAAGCATTCGGAAATGGTCTAACGCTAAAAAGTGAATGAGTTGTGTGTAACAATTCACGTTCAGAGGTAAGTTAAGGCAAAAACGTTGTCGTGCATAGAAATTTGGAAGTTTTCTTAAGCACGGAATGGTGGCGAACGGTTAAGGACGCTGGATGGTACCAGTGGACCGATGGCAGACGTAGTTTAACTGGAAAGTGGTCGGACAAAATGTTAGTAGGGATGTTGAGAGCGCCTAGAAAAAGGTGAGAAGAGTGTTGATGGTGTCTAAGAAAGACAATCCAAGCGTCAGGATCAAGTCTATGAGGGACTTTGATCAGGAATGGTGGAATTAATTCAAGAAGTACTAAAGAAAAAGTATTTAGAGATCGAGTCAAAGAGAGGCTGCGATCGAGAAAGGATAGGATCAGCCCAGTAAAGAAGTAAGAGGTTACCAAGAATTGGAACATTTTGGGTTAAAGTACTTTGATTCGTCAATGGAAAAGGCGTATCAAAGACACTTGTGGTTGAATCTTAAATAAGATTGCAATCCATGGTAAGGAAACCATGTAAAAAGCCAATGGTCAATTAAGTTTGTTGAAAGGTTAAGGTTGGGAGTGGATTCCAACAGTTGAGTTCGAGGACGAATTCATTATAAGTGAGGGAGAACTGTAACACCCGCGTCCGGTGATTCTGTCAAGGATCCTCGAGGAATTATGAGGATGGTCCAAGGATCAGCGTTGGATTGCGAAGAATGATCGAGGACAATGTTATTAGGTCAAAATAAATCCAAATGTCTGAGGGAAAATGAATCTGTAATACAGATTCATTTGAGATAATTCCGCGTTGAATGGTCTAGGGAACTAGCGTACGGACAGGATATGTTCGGACAGAAATGGATAATGTTCAGATAGAAAAAGAAATGATGGGACATGATCGGATAATAATCGAACATAAATGGATAACGATTGGACATACATGGATAATGTTCGAACAGAAAAAGAAGTCATCGGACAGGATCAGATAACGTTCAGATAAATTGGATAATGTCCAAAGGAAATAAGGAATATGCGGTAGAATCAGATAAGGTTTCGATGGAATTGAATAATTTTCGAGGATCCACGTAGGATAACGTTGGATCCGCGCGTCGAGGATTCCTGGGTCGACGTCGAGGATTCATGGGCTAATTTCAAAGAATGTTGAACCAATGTCAAGGATTAATGGACTAAGTGTCAGGATTGAGGCTCGATGGACCGGCCCAACCAAGGATTGGTTGAATAAGTGGATTATTAGGATTTTATGCGAAACCCTAACTATATAAATAGGGGATTGTCGCCTTTAGTGAGGGGACGTGATGAATAACCATAATCGCCACACTTAAGAAAACTCGAGAAAAGGAAAGAAACCGTAGGTGCGATTTTGGAGAAGTTTATATCGTGAATCCTCGAGAGATTGTGAGGATCTACGAGGGAATAAAGTTCGTGATCAAGAATATGGGAGAGACTAAGGTTTGGGTTCGAGGAACCTTGAAGGATCGTCGAGGATTACGAGTTTCTGTCTAGGATTACGAGTTTTTGTCTAGGAAACCGTAGACCTATCAAGGAAAGGAAGGATTCATCGAAGATCTATGCAGCGGTCGAGGAAAAGAATAGATCTGTCGATAATCATCGAAGATCTGTTGCAGCGGTCGAGGAAAATGATATATATCTGTCGATATTCATCGAAGATCTGTTGCAGCGGTCGAGGAAAAGAATAGATCTGTCGATAATCATCAAAGATCTGTCGCAGCGGTCGAGGAAAAGAAGATATATGTCGTTAATCATCGAAGATCTTTCGCAGCGATCGAGGAAAATAGTAGATCTGAATCGAAGATTTGTCGCAGTGGTTCGAGAAAAGAGTAGATCTATCGATAATCATCGAAGATCTGTCGCAACGGTTCGAGGAAAAAGTAAATCTGTCGAGGAATTTTTGAGATATGTCGAGGTCAAGGAAGCATCGTCCAGATTCATTGAGGTAAAAGAAAGATCGTCGGGATCTGTCGAGGAAAAAGTAAGGATCTTCGAGATCTATCGAGGAAAAGGTGAGGATTGTCGAGGAAAACAAGGGATCTGTCGATGACGGTACGCGGATGTGCGGATGGTGTACGTGGACTATACAGATGGTGTACATGGACTGTGCGGATGGTGTACGTGGACTATGCGGATGGTGTATGTGGACTGTGGTGATTGAGTGATGATCAAGGACAAGTGGTGATTAAGGAAAAGTGGTGATCGAGTAGTGTGTGTGGTGGCATTCAGTAATCATATCAAAGGTGATGATGTCCACGGTGAGCCTTCTAAGAAGTGAAGAAACGCGGTTGATGTTCGATGCGATGTCAACTCCGAACATCTCTCTTTGTACTTGGTTATGTGGGGTGATTGGTTGAATAACTAAGTATGAAGGGGGATTGGTGGGATAACAATGGTAGCTGTCATGGGAAGTTTGCAGATAAACGATTATTCATGGCAGGCTGGCAAGGTTTCACGTGGATGTACGTGATAGTTTGCGTATGTGATATGGCATAAGGGAGTTGACGATGCTTTCAGAATAAAATTTTTACTGACTAACCGATCATAAGGATGGTTATTTTCCAACTTCATATTTGATTCTCCTCTAATGCGATTTGTATGCAGCCTCTTTGGGCTGAATTTTATTTTTACAAAACACATTTTAAACATGAATGTGTTCAAATCTAATTATGAATGGTCGACACAAATGGTACCAAAACTTCTGTACCAAGGATTTTCTTACAAATATAGATTATGTAAATTTTCGAAAATAATCCGAATGGGAAAATTCGATGAACAAGTTTATTAACACCAGTAGTACATATATGAACTTCAATTGAGACATCAATTCTCAAAATCATGAGCACAAAACACTGGAATTAGTTGTTTGTAGGGCTTCAGTTATTTTATCCTCTATAGCTCCAAATTGCTTCCATAGATTGACTGTCGTCTATCATTACCAGAGAGAAACGTTTTACAAAGGCTGTTTGCGCAAAAAATTCTGGAGGCAAAGCAACAGGTGCCTCTTCAAGATCGAGATCCAAATCCTGGATCGATTTGCACAATACATCACTCATCGTCAATGTAGTGTTGTGAGAATTTGTTGAACAAAGAAAAAAAGAGAAAGAAAGTGAAAATCCGACAGAATTATAGTTTGTCATCCATGGCGGTTTTTGGAATCGGTTATCTCGAGACAGTTGGAATAACCGTGTTTCATTAAAGACACTGCTCTGAAAGTATAACAGACAAACCGCCTGAATCAAACACGAATGCAAGTTGATTCCGTCGGAAAAACATTCCGAGAATGAGAAAAGAGACGATGATGGAGGAAAATCGCTGTAGAAAAACAACGCTAACTTTTGACTAACTAATTCTATTCAGAGGCCCACCGACGCCGGAGAACCCAAAACCGGTCAGAAATAATGGTTAAACGGAGGAGTTTGTTGGAAACGACGTTTGTGGAGAAGATGTCTTTGATAAGAGAAGATAACCTAAACGACAAACTTCGTGTTTTACCGAAAATTAACATATATTAAAAATATTAAGTGGTTTATTTTTTAGATTAAAAAACTATTTTAAACATCACAAATAAAAATAAAATAATCGATTGAATAATGAAAAATGTGTAATAATAATATTTGAGAATGCTATTTGGAAAATAAAATAATAATAAGTAGTAATATTAGATTTAAGTTTTTGAAGTAGAAATAAGAAAAATTTTGTTTTTTGGAAAAATAAACATAAATTAAAGTTAGAATAATTGATGCTTTAACTGCAGTTGTCTACGCAGAGGCAATATTTCAATATCATGATGCTTTATATTGCTCGTCTCTTTGGCATAAATGTTATATTGCTTGTCATACCAAGACTTGCAGCGATCACTGAACCCAAAGAGCCTGAGATGGATGAAGTAGGGCCTAATAAGCCCATTATCTAAGCCCACCGAACAGAGCTAGTGGAGCTTAGATTCGGCAATCAGCATATGTTGTTACCCTAGCATTTCCTCTCTCTCACACACCCACTCATGGCGTCTCGGAGAGTCTTATCATCGCTTCTCCGTTCATCTTCCGGTAGATCTACTGCCAAATTAGGCAACCGTAACCCCAGCCTTCCGTCTCCTTCACCCGCGCGTCACGCTACTCCATGTAGTTATCTCCTCGGCCGCGTCGCTGAGTACGCGACGGCTTCACCGACAAGCTCAGCTGCGCCATCGTCTGCTCCTGCTAAGGATGAGGGAAAGAAGACATATGATTACGGTGGTAAAGGTGCGATTGGGCGTGTTTGCCAGGTCATTGGTGCCATTGTCGATGTGAGATTCGAGGATCAGGAAGGATTGCCTCCGATCATGACATCTCTCGAGGTGCAGGATCACCCTACGAGGCTGGTCCTTGAGGTTTCTCATCATTTGGGTCAAAATGTCGTCAGGACCATTGCTATGGATGGTACTGAGGGTCTCGTCCGTGGTAGGAAGGTTCTAAACACTGGCGCTCCAATCACTGTAAGTAGTTTCACCGTAAAATCAGCCATTGCTAGGTCTAGATCTGTGAATTTGTTTATGGGATTTTGCGCAGGTCTCTTTTACTTATTCTCAACGTTGACTTTACCCAATTACACTTTTTTCTTCAACGTCGATACCTCCCTATGTGTAATCTGCGTAAGCTACAATTACAAAAACATGACTTTCGGCTTGTTCTCACTTGTAAGGTCCCTGTTGGAAGAGCTACTCTTGGACGTATCATGAATGTTCTTGGAGAACCCATTGACGAGAGAGGCGAAATTAGTAAGAAGTCTAAGCCATATAAAAAATCAATGTTTCACTTTCTGCAAACCTGTCGTGACAATATGTTCTTACTGTTGCTCAGAGACCGACCATTACCTACCTATTCACAGAGATGCTCCAGCTTTGGTTGATCTAGCCACTGGGCAAGAGATCCTGGCCACTGGTATTAAGGTAGTTTTTAGACCCGAGCTCCGTTCTGTTCCCACAGGTCGCATGTGTTGTCTTTCATTTTCTGAGATGTTGATCTCCTTTCTTTCTCTCCAGGTTGTTGATCTTCTTGCTCCTTACCAAAGGGGAGGAAAGATTGGTCTTTTTGGCGGTGCTGGTGTTGGAAAAACTGTGCTTATTATGGAGCTGATCAACAATGTTGCCAAAGCTCATGGTATGTTTAGCACAAGTGGTTCTTATCTTATTAGCATCTGGTTCTATTATTAATTGGTGCTTCTACTGATGAACAGGTGGTTTCTCTGTGTTTGCTGGTGTTGGAGAACGAACCCGTGAGGGCAATGACTTGTACAGAGAAATGATTGAGAGTGGTGTCATCAAACTAGGCGAGAAGCAGGTTTTTATCTAATTTGGATTAATCTTCACCTTTGCTTTTCCTGCAAATAGCATTTTATTGATTTTTTTTGTTGCTCAATTCTCTCGGTTTTCTGTTAACAGTCTGAGAGCAAATGTGCTCTTGTGTATGGACAAATGAATGAACCCCCGGGTGCTCGAGCCCGTGTTGGACTGACTGGTTTGACTGTTGCCGAGTATTTCCGTGATGCAGAAGGCCAAGATGTCTTGCTTTTCATTGACAACATTTTCCGTTTTACTCAGGTGAGCCTTGTTAGTTGTTGCATCTATTACTCAGCACCTCTGTGCCATATAGGCATGAAGAGATTATAAATTCAACTGGGTATACTCTTGTGTAGGCCAACTCTGAAGTGTCTGCTTTGCTCGGACGTATCCCTTCTGCTGTGGGTTACCAGCCAACTCTGGCTTCTGATCTCGGTGCTCTTCAAGAGCGAATCACAACCACCAAGAAAGGGTCTATCACCTCAGTCCAAGCTATCTATGTCCCTGCTGATGATTTAACAGATCCTGCTCCTGCTACAACTTTTGCTCACTTGGATGCCACAACTGTGCTGTCAAGACAGGTGTAACTTTGTCTCTTTCTGATGTTTCTTTTCGTTATATTTCTGTGTAATGCTCAAAAAGCTGATATCGTTATACTTTTATTTTTCTCATGTGAAGATTTCTGAGCTTGGTATATATCCTGCTGTGGATCCTTTGGATTCAACATCCCGTATGCTCTCGCCTCACATTTTGGGTGAGGAGCACTACAACACAGCTCGTGGTGTGCAGAAGGTGCTACAGAACTACAAGAACTTGCAAGATATTATTGCCATATTGGGAATGGATGAGCTTAGTGAAGACGACAAGCTGACTGTTGCTCGTGCCCGTAAGATCCAGAGATTCTTGAGTCAGCCTTTCCATGTTGCTGAGATCTTCACTGGCGCCCCTGGAAAATACGTCGATCTTAAGGAAAACATCAACAGCTTCCAGGTATATACTTGATTCTCTAGTCCAAATGACTCTCTTCCTTGCTCCATGATTGTTCTTTATATGTCAGCTTATATGAATTGTACATTGTTGCAGGGTCTACTCGACGGTAAGTACGATGATCTTCCTGAACAATCGTTTTACATGGTTGGTGGCATAGACGAGGTGGTTGCAAAGGCAGAGAAGATCTCCAAGGAGTCAGCAGCTTAAGGGATTAATTTGGCCCTTTCAAGCGTAATACTTCTCTTCTTTTTCTGACAACAACAAAAAAAAAAACCCAATGCCTTCGACTCCTACCAAACTGAATTTGAGTTCCGTATTTACAGTTTCTTTTGGTTCAAATTCCATGAGAGTTGGCAAGATGATGCTGAACAGATCCATTCACTGTTACTAAAATTTTTGTTTATTTTGCTTCCATTACTTGTTGAAATAAATGTCTTGCAGATTGTAATTGCAATGTACAAGATTGTGACTTCTTGATCCCAGTCTCTTTGTTAGTTTGTGTCATAGGTCGCGCAAGTCTTGGTATGATGTTCATCGCCATTTAGCCATTATAAGCAATATAACATCCTTTTTTTTGAAAAGTATAATTATATTGAAATATTGCAAATGAATTTTAACAACATGATGTCTCATAACAGCTTCTTCCAAAACCTTCTTTTATGCTCTTATATACAACCAAATATGTATGCATCAGAAGCACTTGAGACAACAAAACAACACTATTATAAACTCAAGCTACCTTCTTTCAACAATACTTTATAATCTCTCGGGCACATGCACCCGATTCAACACTTTTTCCTTTTTGATAACAAAATCAAGAAGCGGAAAACCCGAAGAATACCTCTTCATCGCAGTTGATTTGCTTATCTCACTTGCTTTTGCTCAAAGGGTCACACTTTCTTGCCCGTGAGTACTCAGAATCAAAATCCTGACTCTTGCTAATACAAGGAGTTCTCTTTCTAACACTTGCCTCTTGTAACATCTTTTGCTGCTCAACTGTTACTAATGGGACACTATGTGCTTCAGATATCAATTACTGGTTGTTAAACCTGGTTCGGACTAATGACAAAGTATTTTGCAAATAGAGTTGTTGATGAGTTAGGGACGAGATTTCCATGATTAGAGTAGATTTATGGTTATGTGTTTAGCTTGGGATATATGGATATTATCCAAAAAACGGTGGTCGTTTAGAAATACGAACTAAATCAGATTGGATTTCAGTTCGACGTTCTAAACAATTCATCGGAGGAATTACAAAAGTTCTAGAGCTTCAGCTCGGGTCTCATTGATTAATCAATTCTTCGGATCCCTTCATAAAATGAACCGCAAGGGATATTTATAGTGAGCCAACTACATTTCCCGCCCAGCGCGTGTGCGACGGTACAAATCTCTCGTCCAGCGCGTGAGCGGCAAAGTCAGCCCTCTCGTAAAGTGGCACTCGAGTGGTACTCGTGTGTCAAAGTGGCCACTTGCCTCCTAGAGCTTCGCGCCCGATGTGACGGGGTCAACGGTCAGCGGGTCAAAGGAATCGTGCTTTCTTCTTGGGCTTTTGGAGGATGGGTTTTGAATTCCCCGACCAGGGCCGGCCTAGTAGGATGTCAATCCTACCTCCAACAATAGCCCCCTCTTTCGATGTACAAAGATTTATCCGAGCAGGCCGTATTTCATATGGTTCTAGCCCGATATAAGGGGAGGGTGAGTTGAGTCCCGATCTGTCGCTTGATATCCATTTGTCAGTTTGCATCTCGATCAACGTGCATGGGGACAGAAGCCTCATGCCTCGTGTCCGTGCGTGAGATTCGTGGGTAACGTAATCATTAGTTTCTTCCCGGTTCCCATGCTATCTTGCCCCATGTCGCAATCGTATGGGCATAATCATTAGTTTTTTCCAGAGATTCGCACGTCCTCCTTGATTCTTGTGCTGAAGACGAGGGATCTTCTCCATATAATCACTGAATTCTTTCTTCTTCGCTCATTTCTTCTTCTTCTTTCTTCTTCACCTGCGAAAGCGCTCTCTCAAAGCTTACCTCGCTACGAAACGCTATCTCTTACTTACATCTTTTCCCTTTCCCTTACTCGGGCGGTTTATCCTCTTCCCTTGTCATGGCTCGTAGAAAACATAACAGGTGCGTCGCGCCTCTCCTGCCTTCGTAATTTCTTTTTTTCTTTACGTTGGGACTCTTCCGGGAAACGCTTGCTCCATCGTTATCCCCTTCCGGCTACTTTTATACTCCCGCAGTCATGTCAGATCTTCTCGATGGAATCCGCACCGAGTCGAGTTCCAATTCCGAGTCTGCTGGTCGCTTTAGAGGCTCACCGAGTTCTAAGAATGAATCTCCTCCGCCGGTTGTGGCGGCGTTCGACGACAAGGACAATATTCCCCTGGCTCGTTGGGGATCTTCCCGAGCTAGAAAAGTCGAGACGTCTTGGGCAAATCCTACTCGTGCACCTATATCCCAGCTGATTAGGACCGGAGGACGTGGTCATGGTCAGGGCAACCGTGGGGAACAACTGAGTTAGGGGGTTCAAGGAGGACGAACAGGTCGAGGGGAACGCCCTAGGGAGGCTAAAGTTCTGAGGGCTCTGAAGATCCTGAAGTCGCAAAAACTTCCATTCAGCCAAGGAGACTTTCCTACATGGTCGAAGGCGGAGTCGTTGAAAACCCTAAGGGAGATGTTTCCTCTGAGCGAGTTTAAGGATCTCGGGTCAGGGGAACGTCCTTGGTCGCCCCCAAGGGGCTTCGAGTGTTTGTACGAGAGCTTCTTCACAAGGTTGCACCTCTGGTTTCCCTTTCTCGAGGTGTTTGTAAGGTATTGCTGAGCTCGCGACTTGGTATTTTCTCAGATCTGCATGGCCACCGTTCAAAACATGATTTCTGCCTTTGTGATTGCTGCTGAGCACGGTATCGAGCTGACGGATCATATCTTCAAGTCGCTGACGACTCATAAGAAGAATTTTACGTATCTCGGGACGTACTATGCCTCCTTTAATTCCAGGTCAAAGATTTTGATCGGGAAACCAGGAAGATTGACAATTGGGCACGGCGTTACTTCTTCGTGAAGATCGGTAGAGAAGTAGGTTGGAGTCCGGTGCAAGAACCACCAAACTAAGTGGAATCACTCGCCCAATAAAGCCCCGTTTGTTTTGGTCGTGACGATGCCAACTCTTTCTTTGTTTACTAACCTCGTTATTTTTTTCTTTCAGCTCGTCACACAATTGTTAGGTTGCGGCAGTCATGCACATTTATCGTGGCGTTAGAGTATCTTCGGGCAGCTAACATTTCTTGGAAAGTGGTCTCCGGGGAACGAGTACGCAGGCGCGGGTAGACGTTGCATCTGGTATGCCAAACACTTTTCCACCTTTCACCGACCACGAACCATTTTTATTTCGAAGGTTCTAGCCTGTTTTCTTTCAAGGAAGTTGTTGAAGATGTGGTACGACATGCCCGACTATGATGAGGAGCTAGTGACGTCTCCTTCGGGGGTTTGCGAAACTCCACAAGGTAAGGAACTCAGGGAGGATTTATGGGTGACATTGATCAGGAAAGGTCGGGATGCTAAAGACGATGTCGAATTTGTTCCACTTCGCGAAGAGGTCGACTGAGTTTCTGTTCGAGAGACCGAGACTATAATACCGACTCTGGGCTTCAAGGAAATATATACGTCTGCTGAAGTCAAAGTGTGTGTCACTGAACAAGCCCCCATTCCTGATGAAGAGCGACCTGTCGAAGAGCGGGATGCTGAAGACGATCGCACTGGCGCTGATCGGGACGCCGAGGACCGAGCCGCTGCAAGGCAAGCAGAAAAAAGACAGTGAGATGAGAGTGTAGACGCGGATTTTTCTAAGAAAAGGAAGACGAAGACCGCTCCAGCCGAGGAGGGGGTTCAGTCTGGCAGCGCGGACTGAGCGGACTTACTAGATCACGGCTTCTTATTCAGTTATGGGCGGAAGTCCCGACCTCTTATCAAGAGCGTGGTGGATTGCGTCGAGCTAGTTAGGGCAATCACGCACACCGTGAGGCCTCTTCTGAAAGTTAGGGAGATAGCGGCGCCGACGCCCTTTGTTCGCGCGTCGCACTCTTTTGTGAAGGTAAGCACGAGACATAATTCTCCCCTTTTTATAACTGAGTTACTATATATTTGCTTATAAATATTTTTCATTCTGTTTCCTTATAGATGGGGAAAGCACTCGCTGATCTGGCATGGAAATGTGATCAGCAGGTGAAGATGGCCAAGGATGAGGCTGAGAACCTTGCATTAGGGGTCAGGTTTAAGGCAGCCGAGCTTGACGAGGAGCGGAGCAAATCGTCTAGATTGATCGCGGAGAAGGACGAGGGATGAGAAGAGATCCCAAGTGGCTCAGCTGGAGGCCGAGCTTGAGGCAGAGTGTCTCCACCAGAAGAAGGCCATGGATACCACCAAAGGCCAGTTCGAGCAGGAGAGGGAGAAAGTCATAAGCCATTTTAGGGCTTATAATGCCAAATGCGACTCCCAACTGCACAGAGTTTGGGACAATCTGGCGGCTCGTAAAAATCTTGAGATGACTGGAAGCCTTTTTACGCAAGCCCGAGGCCTGCGTCGTTGTCTCGAGACCCTTCACGACAAAGAAGGGATCATCGTTCTTGCAGATCGATTGGCAAAGGTTGCAAATGATGAGGCTAAATACGAGGCTGTATTGAAGGCCAACACTATTGTCGTACTTCTTCCCTCAAATTTTGAGGCGCCCTCCAGCTCCTTCGTTGAGCTCAAAGATTCTGAGCAGGCTTTGTCGGGAACTCAAGGGAATCCTGTCTAGAGGTAGGTTGTGAGGAGGCGACCTCTGCTACTCCTAAATAGCGCCAGGTCGGTGTCGTTCGGTTGTATCGTAGTGCCTATGGGACCAACCTTCAAATGTTTAAGCCGGATAATGTAGCCTCGGTGCGAGCATCGAGATTGTTTCCTTGGTAGTTGTAACTAGCTCGTTTTCCTTTTGTAGTACGTCGCCTCTTGTTTTTTTAGTAGGTCGCTCTTACTTTTGTAGTAGGTCGCTTTTTACTTTATATAAATTGATCCTTCTCGCATTAATGAAGATTTTACTTTTGCCTTGATCGTCTTTGTCTTGTCTTTATGGTAGGGGTTATGAACCCTGATATTTCCTAAAGGTCGGTGTTTGCTTGTCACTAGCTCAGCTTGATGTTTGTGGGCGGGAGAGTGCGAGCGAGAACTCGGTTCCGCGTTAATCTGTTGGGCGCGGGAGAGTGCGAGTGAGAACTCGGCTTCACGCTAATAGGTTGTGCGCGGGAGAGTGCAAGTGAGTACTCGGATTCACGCTTATTGATTGTACGCGGGAGTGTGAGTGAGAACTCGGTTTCATGCTAATAGGTTATGTGCGGGAGAGTGCGAGTGAAAACTTGGTTTCACGCTAATTGGTTGTGCACAGGAGAGTGCAAGTGAAAACTCGGCTTCACGCTTATACATTGTGTGCGGGAGAGTCCGAGTGAGAACTCGGTTTCGTGCTTATACGTTGTACACGAGAGAGTGCGAGTGAGAACTCGGCTTCGCGTTTATACGTTGTGCGCGGGAGAGTGTGACTGAGAACTCGGTTTCACGCTTATACGTTGTGAGCGGGTGAGTGCGAGTGAGAACTCGGCTTCACGCTAATAGGTTGTGCAAGGGAGAGTGCGAGTGAGAACTCGAGTCTTTTTTTTTTTTTGGAGCCCGGGGGCTTAACCCTAGTTTTTGAAGAAAATATTTTATATCATAGTTGTGCCTTGTGAGAGGGTCCTACGTACCCTTTGGTAAAGGGATCAAGCCAGTCGTAGTTTGATTTTACATATGTTAGTGAGAATGAAAAGATAGGAGGGAGGAGAGCGGAATATTACGCAGCAAAAGGTCGGGATCCCGACCTCGTATGGGGCTATCGCCTCCATCCCGTGTGAGAGTGAGAAGGGCGTTTATTTAGTAGAAGAGCGAGGCATTGTGCAATGGCTCCAGAGGACTCCGTCGTGCTCGTCGGCCCATAGTCATTTTTTTTGTCGAGCCTCTTCTTGAAGCCATCGAGGAATATTTTGTTGGTTGCTTCAGCTTGGCCGTTTCCTTGCGGGTACCTCGAGGTAGATTTGCTCAGCCTGATTTTCCACGTGGCGCAAAAGTCTTTGAATAAAGCCGCGTTGAATTGTGCGCCGTGGTCAGTGACGATTTCATAAGGAAGATAGTGGCGACATATGATGAACTTCTATACAAACTTTTGAACGTTTTTAGCGCGGATGTTTTTGTAGGATTCTGCCTCAACCCATTTGGTGTAGCAATCAGTCAACACCAACATGTAGGATTTTCCGCAGGATCGAGGCAGGGACCCGACTATATCCATCACCCATCTCATGAATGGGTAGCGTGCGACTGTTTTGGCAAAGAGCTCGGTGGGTACGTGGATCATAGGCGCATGTCGCTGGCACTTCTCGCTTTGGGCTATGAATATCTCGAAATCTTTGATAATGGTAGCCAGTAATGGCCGTGGTTTTTGATCTTCATTTCTAGAGCTCGGCCGTCGGAATGATTGCCTCTTGCACCTTCGTGCATTTCTCTCATCATGTTGATAGTTTCTTCCATGTACAGGCAACCCAGGAGGATGTCGGTGGAACTCCACCTGAATAGGTTGCCTTTGAGCTAGGTGTAGTGAGTGCTTTTCCTCTTAAGGCATCGAGCCGGCCATCGGTCGGCGGGTGCTGTTCCGTCTTTGATGTATAACAGGATTTCTTTACGGCAGTCTGGCTGGGCCGGCTCTTCACGCGGTGGAGGCAGGTCGTGTTCCGCCTGTGGTTCGTCAGGGTCATCGTTGAGCTCGGGATCAAGGGCGAGATATTGGTTGATGAGGTTGACTCTGCTAGGGAGCACGATGCTCGAGGAAGCAATGTTTTCCACCAAAATTATGCGTCGTTGGGTCGGGTTGGGTCAGATGTTGAAGCAAGGGTTGCTAGCGCATCTGCGGATGTGTTATCGCCTCGGGAAATCCTTGTGAGACTGATTTTTAGGAACTCGGTGGTGAGGTCTTTGAATACCTTTAGATAGGCGTTCATGCGCTCGTTTTTGGCTTCATACTCGCCACTAGCTGAGAGTCAGAGTAGGCCTGGATTTTTTTTGCTCTGATTCCCCTTGCTAGCCTTAGTTCTGCTATCAGAGCCTCGTACTCGGCTTCGTTGTTTGAGGCTGGGAAGGCCAAACGAAATTACTATTCCAAGACTTCAGCCATTGGCGCCTCAAGCCATATACTGATGTCGAATCCATGGCACGAGGGGGACCCGTCCACGTGTAGAGTCCATCTTTCGGAGATCTCGAAGCCAATTAACTTGGGAGCCAGTTTGATCAAGAAGTCGACCACGACTTGGGACTTGGAAGTAGGTCGGCTTTGATAGTCGATGTCTTATTCGCTTAGCTTGACAACCCATTTCGCCATTCGTCTCGACTGACTCGACTATGGAGGATCATTTGTAGGGACTAGTTGGTGAGGACGGCGATGGTGTATGATTGAAAGTTGGGGCGTAGCTTTCAAGCCGTGACAACGATAGCGAGAGCCAGCTTTTCTAGGGTGTGATACCTACTATGTGCCCCGTCCAGCGACTTGCTGATATAGAAGATTAGTTTTTGTTTGCCCTGATCTTCCCTGACTAGGACGCTGCTTACAGCCGAGCTGGAGACAGCGATGTATATATACAAATTTTCTCCCACTTCTGGCTTAGCTAGGACAGGTGGTGTGGATAGATGTCTTCAGTTGATGGAAGGCTTCCTCGCATCTCTCATTTCACACAAAGTTTTTATTCCCGCGTATCAGTTGGGAGAAGGGGAGACACTTGGCTGTGGATCGGGAAATGAAACATTTGAGTGCGGCGATTCGGCCTGTGAGTCTCTAGATCTCTCGCTTGTTTCTTGGCGACGGGAGCTCGAGAATGGCGGATATCTGCTTTGGATTAACCTTGATTCCGCGCTGGGTGACTATATACCCCAAGAATTCTCTGGACGTCACGCCAAAGGAACACTTGGCCGGGTTAAGCTTCATGCCGTATTTGTTGTGGGCGGTGAAGTATGATCTTCGGCCAACCGGGATTTTAATAACATGTCGTCGATATAAACCTCTATGGTTCGCCTGAGCTTTTCAGCAAACAATTTGTTGACGAGCCTTTGGTAGGTTACACCGGTGTTCTTCAATCTGAACGGCATTACCTTGGGGCCGATTGGTAACGACTGTTACTTCTGACTGTAAACACTTTAACTGTAAAGACTTTAGCTGCAGAGACTTTTAATGTAAAAACTTTTACTGTAAAATTTATAAAGCTGATTGGTAAAAAAATTGTAAAATTAAATAATACAAATTATCCTAAATTTAAATCCGAAATCTTGAGTTTTTCTTTACTTTTTTTTACATATTGAGTTTTTAATATGTTATAAATCGCCAATTTTCAGGTTTTTATCAATTTCATTTATACAAATTATGAGTTTTTCAAAAATGAATTTAAAAAGTGATAAGAAATGGCTCTCAAAAGAACAAGAAAAAGGCTTATAATTAACTAATCAAAAGTATTATGTAATAAAATACATATAGATATGTACAGAGTTTTAAATTACTATTGGGTTAAAAAAAAAGTTTTGTGTTTAAGTTTTTTTAAAGTCAGAGGGTGATTGGTGGAGACTTTTAAGGCTTTTACTTTTTTTTTTTTAAGTTTTAAAAGTCTTATTTTTGCCAATCACACTTTTATTATATAAAAGTCTTAAAAGCCTCCTAATTTTTCTCACACCCTATTTTTTTTAACTTTTGTTCATGATAAGACTTTTAAAACTTAAAAAAAAATCATTACAGCAATTTTAAAAGCCAACAATTCATGACTTTAAACTTTTTAAAAGTCACTTTAAAGTAAAATTCATGACTTTGTAATAAAAGTGTGATTTTAAAACAAAGTCATTAAGTTTTAAAAGTCTTATTTTAAAAACCAACAATTCATGACTTTAAACTTTTTAAAAGTCACGTTAAATAAAATTCATTACAGCAATTTTTTTAAAGTAAAAGTGTAAAACTAATATTTTAAAAGTGCTTACCAATCACCCCCACGTTTAGGAGACTTTAGAAAATAAAAGAGAAAAAAAAATGGTTGTAGTGGCTTTTAAAACAAAAAAAATATAAAAGTCTGATTGGTGAAAAACAAACTGTAAGAACTTTAAATTGTAGCTAAAGCCTTCACAGCCTTGTGCCAATCACCCCCTTGTAGCAGTAAGTTCTCCGCTCTGTAATGAATGTTGTCTTCTCTCGATCGTCGGGGTACATACAGATCTGGTTGTAGCCCGAGAAAGCGTCCATGAAGAGAGCAGCTCATTTCCTGCGGTGGCCTCTACAACCTGGTCAATCCGTAGCAGTGGGAATCTGTCTTTTGGATAGGCTTTGTTAAGGTCAGTGAAATCCATGCAGACCCTCCATTTTCCATTCTAATTCTTTACGACTATAGGGTTAGTCAGCCAGTCTGGGTGCTGCACCTCGGTGATGGATCCAGCCTCTGTCAAATGTTTCACCTCGTCGCTAATGGCCCGAGCGCCCTCTGGATTAAGCTTTCTCCTCTTCTGGTTAATCGGTTTGTACGTCGGGTCCACGTTAAGCTCGTGACTTGCCAATGCTGGGTCTATGCCAGGCATGTCACCAGTCGGCCATGCAAAAGAAGAAACGTCTTCCTTGAGGAATTCCACGAGTTTGGTCTTGATGTCGTCTCGGAGGTTGGCTCCTACTCCGACGCACCCTTCTTGGTGACTCGAATCTATGTTTACCTAGGTCAAGAGCTCCCGGTTTGGGCTGTTATGGAGATCGGGGTCGCTAGAGATGTGGGACTCTATCACGTGGTAGGATGCGGAGGCCTTTCGCAGCTTATGTTCCACGATGAAGCAAATACGTGACATTTTCTTATCCCCGCGGATCGTGCATATCCCGGACTTTGTAGGGAATTTCATGCATTGGTGATAGGTCGAGGTGACTGTCTTCATAGAATGTATCCACGGGGTACCGAGGATGACGTTGTAGATCGATGGTCGGTCTATCACGAGGAACTTGATTATTCTGGTCGTTCCTCCAACGTAGATCGGCAATTTTACCGTGCTGATTGTGTTGGTTATGTCCACGACAAAGCCCTGATATGCTCAAAACTAATACCCTAAAAGTATCTAAGCAGTCGCTATAGCACTCTAGGGGTCGAACCACAAAGACTCAAGATAACACTCAATAGATTTTCAGAAATAAGAACTAAGCTAAGCAGAATAGATGGAATTTAAAGATAACAAAGCAAATAACTCAAGAATATAGATCAATGGAGGAAGACGCTAGGCTTAGGGAAACCAACAGGCAAATCAGAACTATCAAATCAAATCAATTGTCAGGAATAGATTAAGCACCACTTTCAAACTTGAAACACTGATGTAAAGCAATCCAACTGTCGTTGTGAAAACTATCTATGCCTAAACCTAGAATTCCAAATTCCTTTGCAAATTCATAGAATTTAAACAAGCATTAAAGTCCAAGTTCAATTGTTCACAAAATCCCTAAACCAAATTCCTTTGCGAATAGGGCCTTTGCTCACCAAACACTAGATCAGGTTAATCAATCACACTTCCGTGCCAACTAACAACCTAAAGTCAGATTTTAGTTCGCGAGGCTAAAATCAGCATTAAACTCAAGTCTAGGTGAAAAGCTCTATAGATTTCTTCCTAACAATCGATTCAGATCTAACAGTTCATCAAATACCCTTAAGTAACCCTAATCCTAACAGGGGATCTACTCAGACATGATGAATGCAACAAACACAATGAATAGAATAGATATCATATTATAAGAAATAAGAATAACAAAAGGTTCAAGAATTCTTCTCCAAAATACTCGATTGTCGAAGAACTCTCTCTCCAGAAATCACAAGGTAAAACTCAATACAATTCGATGCCTCTACTGAGGTTCAAAAACCTAATTATATTGTTCTAAAACGTTTTGGAAAACATATCGCAAGATAAGGAAAGCTTCTGAATAAAACTCGGGCTTGTCACACGTTCTGGTCACGGGCATCGACCGATGCCATAAGTGGTATCGATCGATGCTTGGTCTTCTGGTCGTGGAACTCTCAAACGAAGGGTGTCGATCGATGCTTCACAGTGTCGATCGATGCTGAGCTTGTTCCCGAACGGTTTCAACTCCGGATTGCCTCAAAAGCCTCTCAAATCCTCCAATTAGCTCCATAGCGCCTATAACTTGAAAAGAACCTGAAAGACTCTAAAACTAGAGAAAAGACTCAACAAAAAGGACTTATATCATGGCTAAAAACGGGTAAAAACCATGATATATCAACTCCCCCAGACTTAGTCTTTGCTTGCCCTCAAGCAAACAGAAAACCAAACAGAGAAAGAAGTTTGAAAACATGGAGACTCACCTTTTTCTTGAGACAAAGTAATGACCATTTTCCAAGCTCCCAGTTGTCACCTAAACAGTTTCAGATCAGACCACCATGTACTTCTCCTTAGGTTGTTGCAGTTTCCCATTATCCACCCATTACCTCACAGCATCAACCATACTAAATCCTTCATTGCCGTTTCATCACTGATGATGGTATTCAAGAACCTTCTAGATTCTTCTTCATGCGATATCATGACTAAGGAACCACTCAGATTTTATACTTTGGTATTGATTTCCTCTCCCCCAGACTTATATCTTTTTATGTTTCTGATTTCCAATTAAGCTTTGCATACACAAATCAAGGTTCGAGACGCGAGTATTTGATGGTGATAGCCACCTAATCCCCGGTTCTCCCCTCTCAAAGTGTCAAAAGTCTTAGGCGAATAATGGGGTCTCAGGAAATGTTCCTACCCCTCGCTTCAGACTTTTGTGTGATCAATCCTTATCCAAGTAGAATAATGGGATCACAGGGAATGTCCCTAGCCCTCTACTCGGCGGAAATCATCTCATCTTCTATGTACCATTATGTATCAGGGGAGAGGTCTACCATTATTAATTAAAGCATGGGTTCCTTTGCCAGATATGAATGATGAATCAAGTTCAGTGAATACCAACCTCAGGGGTGAAGTGCAAAATTGGCTCAGGATTCAGAAGAAATCTGCTGGAGGCATGGGTGTTTCCTGGTTAACTGGTTAGCCTTTGGATTTTTCATTAGTCGATCTTAAGGCTGGATCTGTGACAATGGTTACTCAAAAGCAAAGTCAAGACACTGTCATCAAGCAAAGGTTCATAATCTCCAACAAGTTTGACTCAATAAAACAAAAATTTGACTCAAAAAGACTCAAGACTGGACTGACTCTGACTCTAAGAAAAACAAACACGATGTCAGTAAGTACCTCCCCCAGACTTAAACAACACTGTCCCAGTGTTGCCTAGCCTAGAGGAAGCAAAATGAAGAACAAGAACAAAGTGGCTGTGGGAAATGTCGACAATACCGTAGAAAGGTGATGGGCATCGATCGATGCTGAGGAGCATCGATCGATGCTGAAAGTCTGTGTCGATTTCTGAAACTCAAGAGAGTGTCTACTGAAGCCAAAAGTTAGCTGAAGTAACTGTCAGATCAGAGAACACGGTTAGAAGCAACAGAATAACATATAGCCATAAGTTCCAACAAGTTCTGACAAAGGGATTAGACAAGTTCCTAAAAGAAAACAAAACAAAGGGAAAAGAAAAGAAAAGAAAAATGTGAAACCAAAGAGCAGGGACTAGTCGGAATCCTCATCAGAGTCGGTCTCGGAGACGGGGTAGCGCGTCGAAGGACCAGCAGCAGAGGTGTCGGCGTCTGTGGAAGACATGCAGCGACAGCGAGAAACAGCAGACCAGATGCTCTGAAGACTCTCCACCACGTACCTCTGAAAGGTAGCTGTCTCCATGGGTAGCTCTGGTGGTGGAGGAAAAGAAGGAGCACGAGCAGATGTCTGGCGACGCTGGGAACGGCGAGGTGGACTCCCAGCTGAGTCAGCGGCTGGTGGTTCGCCTGCAGCGACAGGAGCGGACTGAAGCTGACGTGGTGCGCGAACTCGAATAGAAGGAGCGACCGAAAGCAGACTCGGGTCTGGATCGAAATGCAGTCGAGAGGGATGAGTGCCTATGGTGGTGAGAGCGCGGTTGGGGAGCTGCACAAAGAGCTCTCCATCTGTAGTAGGCAAGCACCAGCGTCGAGTGGGCTTCAACCAACGCATATGCTGCATATGCTGCTCATCCATGAGGGAACGAGTAGTCACTATCGAGCATGCTGTAGTGGAGATGCCCAAGTGCTCGAAGATAGGGGTGAGTAGGCTGCCAACTGACTCTGATTTACGCGCTGTGGCGTAGTTGCGTCCAGTGAAAGGCTTGGTCTTCAGAGAGACCAAGTGGTGAGCAAAGAGAGCACCCATGTTGACCGCGAGATTCATCTCGGGCCACTCAAACCTATCCTCAGGAATGATATCACCAACAGCCTTGAACAACAGCATCAACTCTGAGATCCTCAGCTTGTTCGGCTCCATCTTGCAGAATAAGGTGGAGCTGATAATCCGGGCAATGCAGCGCAAAGTCGGATGGCGGATGTCAATCTGAGTAGAGTTCTTGGAGCTGTAAGCGCCAAGACCAATGTGTCGCCAGAAGGTCTGCAGATCCTGAAACTGGGAAGGGAGAGCAATCTGCTGAGGAGACGGGTCGAACCCGTAGATACCGCAAAGGTCAGAAAGAGGCAGCCTGTAACGAACTCCTCTGATCAGAAATGTCAGCGTGCCCTCTGAAGCAGTGCGATGGACCTCATCTCTGTAATATACCCGAGCTGTGGCGAGGAACTGGCGCACAAGATCTGGGTAGAGATCATACTGCCTGGAGTGAAGAGTGCCTAACCCAATCTTTGCCAGCATGGCAGCAAGGTCTACATCGATGCCTAACCGACGCATGGTGTGTGGATCTATGAAACGAGTAGGTAGGATGACGACGCGAAGCCACTCGTTGTAGAACAGAGTGTCATACTCGTCCCACTCCTCTGCGATAGGCCTGTAAATGCAGGCCTCACTCTCTGTCTCATCCTTGGGGAGACCTTCCCAATTACGTTGCGGGATGATCCGCTTTCCCTCGAGCTTAGGCCAAGGAGGCCGAGAATCAGGTGCAGGGGCTGAAGGAGGAGGTGACCGTCGCGGCACAGGCCTCAGGTCGCTGATGTGAGCGTCGATGAAGCTCTGACGGCCCGTGTCCTCTGTGAAACCCAACCGAGCGACTCGGTAACGATCACTAGTAAGAATTGCTGTAACAACTCCAGGGTGCCACTCTGAATCATGGAAGGCCTCCACCTCGTCCTGGAGAGCATAACTGCTGCAAGGAGGGTTGGAGCTAGAAGCACCGTCCTGTCGGGATCTCTTTCGAGGAGCCATCTGCAAAGATTGAAAACGAAATCAAAGATTAGAGCAGGTCTTGGCGTCCTGTGGGTGCCGGCATCGATCGACACCAAGGGGTATCGATCGATGCTGGAAGTATGATCGCACAATTTAAAAACAGGTCGGGCATCGATCGACACCAGGTGGCATCGATCGATGCTCGAGGCATTGTCGCATGAATCGAACCCAGATCACACAAAATTTCCAATCTATCAACTTAAATCCGAATTTCCAAGTCCATTCCATCCCTATTCTATCCATTCTCAATCTATGTCGACGATTACATTCACCTATAACTAAGCATGGCAACAACTAGAGTGAAAGCGTTTCAATCACGAAACCTCCCAAAATAATTTTGCCAAATCACCTAAAAGAGTGAAATCAAGTTCATTACCTGGTAGATCGGAGTATTGAATGTGAGAATGAGAATGAGAACAAGAATCTGATGAAAATAGGATGTGAAATTGCAGAATATGATGAAGAATTGAAAGAGATTGGGAATGGGTGAGAGAGAGATGAGACGGCGTCGACCGATGAGGAAGAGTTATGAAAAATTTAAGCAAAGTCCCGAGGGTTTTATCGAAGAACCTACCTGGGTGCTGGGCATCGATCGATGCTATAAGTGGTATCGATCGATGCTCAGCGTAATGCACAACTCTTTTCAAGCCAATGGCATCGATCGATACTTATGGGTATCGATCGATGCTCGTCGTCTGGACCTGGTTCCACGTGAAAGACACAACACAAAAACCAAAACAAAGTGAAACAAGACCAAATGAAAGACTATGTACAGACTCACCAGTGGGTTGCCTCCCACTAAGCGCTTGTTTAATGTCATTAGCTTGACATGGAGATCAGTCAGGCGGTGGGTGGTTCAGCCAGAGGCACAATGTGTCCATCCGGAATGGCGGCTTTCGCCCAATAGTGTTTCACCCTTTGTCCATTGACAGTGAACTCCCTGCCTTCGGCAGTCAGCAACACCACAGCTCCATGAGGGCGGACTTCCTTGATCGTGAAGGGACCTGACCAACGAGAACGCAATTTCCCCGGAAACAAATGCAAACGAGAGTTGTACAGAAGTACCTGGTCATTGGGTTCAAAGTGTCTGGAAAGGATTTTCTTGTCATGGTAGGCTTTGGTCCTTTCCTTGTACAGCTTAGAGTTCTCATAGGCGGAGTGTCTGATCTCATCTAACTCATTCAGCTGAATCAATCGCCTTTCTGCAGCAGGTTTGATGTCGAAATTCAACAATTTTGTAGCCCAGGCTGCTTTGTGCTCTAACTCAACAGGGAGATGGCATGCCTTCCCATAAAGCAAATGGAACGGTGTCGTTCCCAATGGCGTCTTGAACGCTGTTCTGTAAGCCCAAAGAGCGTCATCTAATTTCAATGCCCAATCCTTCCTTGTAGCACCAACTGTCTTCTCTAGGATCTCTTTGATCTGTCTGTTGGAGACCTCTACCTGTCCACTAGTCTGAGGATGATATGGCGTGGCAACGCGGTGGTGTACACCATATTTCCTCAGTAGCTTCTCAAATATTCTGTTGATGAAGTGACTACCACCATCACTGATGACAACTCTGGGTACTCCAAATCGTGGAAAGATGATAGTCTTAAATAGCTTAAGGACCACGGCAGAATCATTGGTGGGACTAGCAATTGCCTCCACCCACTTAGAGACATAGTCAACTGCGACCAATATGTATTGGTTCTTTCGCGAAGGAGGGAATGGTCCCATGAAATCAATACCCCAACAATCAAAGACTTCAACCTCTAGGATGAAATTCTGTGGCATCTCATGGTGTTTGCTGATCTTACCCCGTCTCTGACATACATCGCAAGAAGAGATGAAAGAGTGAGCATCTTTAAACATCGTAGGCCACCAGAAACCGGCTTGCAAAACCTTAGAGACCGTCTTGAATGTGGCAAAATGCCCAGCATATTCAGAACCATGGCAATGGAAAAGGATCTCTGTCACTTCACACTCAGCTACACACCTTCTGTAAATCCCATCAGAACAATGCTTGTACAAATGAGGCTCATCCCAGAAGTACCGTCTGACATCTCTCATAAACTTCTTCTTCACATACTTCTTGAGATGCTTTGGTTCTAGATCAGCAGCCAAGTAGTTGGCGATGTCGGCGTACCACGGCGCAGCAGGAGAAGTGATCGCCGAAGATTCCTCAAATTCAGAGTGATCTGTAGAGGAATCGATGATGGAAAACTCCTGGCATCGATCGATACAGTGTGGGTATCGATCGATGCTCGAGGTTTTAACGGAAGGTATCAATACATGAGGGTATCGATCGATACTCCCTTGGTATCGATCGATGCTCGTCGCCTTCATCGACAGAAATGAAACCGAACCAGTCTCGACGAGGTATATCTTCTCCTCAGGCAAGGAATCATCAATTGGAACCTCCTCACTGATCCTCATGCGTGAGAGGTGATCTGCAACGCCGTTCTCTACTCCTTTCTTATCTCTGATCTCTATGTCAAAACCTTGGAGTAGCAAAACCCATCGGCACAATCGAGGCTTCATATCCTTGTTTTGTAGCAGATACCTAAGAGCAGCATGATCAGTGTGCACAATCACCTTGCTTCCTATCAGATAGGAACGAAACTTCTCGAATGAGAACACAACAGCAAGCAATTCCTTCTCAGTGGTGCTGTAGTTCTTTTGGGCGTCATCCAGCGTTCTGCTGGCATAATAGATCACATGAAGCTTCTTGTCTTTCCTCTGTCCCAAAACAGACCCAACTGCATAGTCACTTGCATCGCACATAACCTCAAAAGGTAGACTCCAGTCTGGTGGTTGCACAATAGGAGCTGAAACCAATGCCTTCTTGATCATCTCAAATGCGGCAAGGCATTCTGGAGTGAAATCAAATGCAACATCTTTGCATAGCAGAACAGTAAGCGGGCGTGCTAGTTTGGAGAAATCCTGAATGAACCTGCGATAGAAACCAGCATGGCCAAGAAAACTGCGAATGTCTTTCACTGATGTAGGCGGCAGGAGGCTTGTCATAACCTGAATCTTCGCTTTATCAACCTCAATCCCAGCTTTAGAGACCTTATGTCCCAGAACAATGCCATCCTGGACCATAAAGTGGCACTTCTCCCAATTCAAAACCAGGTGCTTCTCCTCACAGCGCTGAAGTACCTTGCACAGATTATCCAGACAACCCTTAAACGAAGGTCCATAGACAGAAAAATCATCCATAAATACCTCCATGAACTCCTCGATCATATCTGAGAAGATAGACATCATGCATCTCTGAAATGTAGCAGGAGCATTGCATAACCCGAATGGCATCCTCCTATAGGCAAATGTGCCATAGGGACAAGTGAAAGTCGTCTTCTCCTGATCATCTGGGTGTATCGGGATCTGAAAGAAGCCTGAGTAGCCATCCAAGAAGCAATAGTAAGGATGACTAGCCAGCCTCTCCAGCATCTGATCAATGAAGGGTAACGGGAAGTGATCTTTCCTTGTTGCTGCATTCAGCTTCCTGTAGTCAATGCACATGCGATGCCCAGTGATTGTTCTCGTCGGAACCAGCTCATCATTCTCATTCTTAACCACTGTGAAGCCTCCCTTCTTAGGGACAACGTGAACCGGACTGACCCAACTGCTGTCAGATATGGCATAGATAACTCCTGCTTCCAGCAGTTTCAAGATCTCTTTCTTAACCACTTCCTTCAGATTCGGGTTTAGTCGCCGCTGATGCTCTATTGAAGCCTTCGACTCGTCCTCAAGATGAATCCGATGCATGCACAGATCTGGTGAGATACCTGAAATATCATCAAGAGAATAGCCGAGAGCTTTGCGATACTTGCGCAGCTTGCTCAGCAGTAAAGCGACCTCTGCGTTGTTCAAAGAAGAATTGACAATGACAGGGTAAGTAGAGTTAGGGCCGAGAAATACGTACCTTAGGCTAGCTGGGAGTGGCTTAAGATCAAGCTTAGGAGCTTTAGCTTCACTCCAGTCAGGCTGAGATTCGGATTTGGTGCGAGAGGCTAGCAGCTCTTCTGGTCGGAGGTGTTGGCATCGATCGATACCTCCTGTGGCATCGATCGATGCTTCAGCTTGGCTGTCAAGGATAGTCGCAAAGGCAGCAGCAACCTCGGTGGGGACTGTCTCTGTCTCAACCGAGCAAACCAAAGCTCTCTCCAAGGGGTTCTCAGGATGCAACCTCTGGAAGTACTCATCTGACAGGTCACTAAATGAATCAACGAAGAAAGTCTGACCATCAATGGTTGGTTTCTTCATTAACTTCTCCATGTTAAATGTCATGACCAAATCACCTATGTTGAGAGATATCCGCCCGTTCTTGCAATCTATGAGGGCTCCAGCTGTAGCTAAGAATGGTCTGCCCAATATCAAAGGATCCCGTGGTTCAGCATCGTATTCAAGAACGATGAAATCAGTTGGAACTAAACAGCTCCCTATTGTGATCGGAACATCCTCAAGTAAACCTTCGGGGAACCGGACTGATCGATCAGCGAGGATCAAGGAGATCCTTGTCGGTGTGAAGTCCGTCATCCCCATCCTCTTAGCCACAGAATATGGCATAAGGTTCACGCTTGAACCGAGATCGCAAAGAGAACGTTCAAATCGCTCTGTGAAAATTTTGCAATCTAGGACGAAACTACCAGGGTCTGGCAGTTTCGCTGGGATCTTGTTGAGAAGAATCGCACTACACTCGTGAGTGACTTGCAGCACTCCTTCCTCAAGATTCACGTTACTCGAAACCATCCTCTTGATATACCGTCTGAAAGCTGGTGCAGTCTTTAGAGCATCGACGAACGGGAGTTCGATCACTATTTTCTCTAACATCGCTCTGCATCTAGCATCTTCTGTTTCTTTCTTTGACTTAGCCGGAGGTCGAGGGAAAGGAACCTTCGGTACGTACACTCTGCCGACAGGAACTGTTGTCTGTTTCTGATTCTGGTCGACTTTAGGGGGGGCATCGATCGATACAGGGACGGCATCGATCGATACTCGCGGTTTTTCAACCGTTTCTGTGGAATTCTGAACAGGTGGTCGTGGTGGAGGATGAGCATCGATCGATACTGGGGTGGTATCGATCGATGCTGGCGAATTTCCAGCAAACTGATCGTCTTCATCGTCGTCTCCAGCGAGATCGACGAGTTGCTGAGGCGAATAGGACGTCTTCTGCCTTGGAGCAACCTCTCTACCACTTCTCAATGTGATAGCATGAACATGTTCCCTTGGATTCACTGTCTTACCGGGTAGGAAACCATCCTGTCTCTTCACAGTTTCTGCCGTCTGAGCAACTTGGGTTTCCAGCTTCTTCTGATGGATGTTCAGAGCCTCAATCTTCCCATTCAGATCAGTGTATAAGGCATCCATCTTACCATTGAAGTCAACGGTCATCTTCTGCTGCCCTTCAAGAATCTGTTCAAGCATAGTCTCGACCTTGCTCTCAGGAGTCTTGGGAGGTGGCGTCTGATAGGATGAATTTCCATAAGTTCTGGTGTACCCACTGCTCTGAAACGGCTTCTGAGATCCGTAATTTGCAGGTTTGAAGTCAGATTTGAATCCACCTCTCTGAGAATTGTTGGTGAAACCACGGTTGTATGAATTCTGATACCCATTACCGCCTATGTAGTTAACATCTTCAGCCTCACCTTCTTCCATGATGTTCTCAACCTCTTCAGCAAAGTGAACTGCCTTCTGCTGCTTACCCAATAGCAGACTGTGAACTGAATCCAACTTAGCTTGTACCTCAGCTATCTGTATCCCATCAACACTACCATTCTGCTTCTTTCTCTCAAAATCAGCATTCTTAGTACTGTTGCTAGAAGCCAGATTCTCAATCAACACATAAGCGTCCTCGGGATACCTTGTGTTGAAATTTCCATTGCTGGCAGCGTCCAAAGCCATCTGATACCTCCAATCGATTCCTCTAAAGAAGATACCTAACAACTGAACCTGCGAGAACCCATGGTGAGGGCAGTCCCTCTGATAAGAACGAAATCGAACCCAGGCGGCCTTGAATGCCTCAGTTGCTCCCTGAGAAAACTGGGAAATCTTGTTCCTGAGTTCCTCTGACCTCGCATCATCATAGAAGTTATTCAGGAAAGCAGTCTTGGTTTCCTCCCAAGTGGTCAGAGAACCCGGAGGCAACTGCTTCAGCCAGTAAGCTGCATCTCCACTAAGAGAGTAGGGGAAGAGCTTACAGAAGAGGAAGTCATTGGACACTCCATTGTATTTGATACTGGTGACCAAGTCCTCGAACCTCTCGATATGATCCATGGGATGCTCATGAGAAAGACCATGGAACGGATGCTGACCTACAAGAGTGTAGTAGGCCGGCTTCAGCTCAAAGTCGTTCCTCTGGAAGGTAGGAATACGGATCGCAGACCGGTTGGCATAGAACTGATCTGGTCGGTTGTACTCCCCTAGCGTTCTGGCGCGATTACCCTGAGCATTCCCAACATTCCCACGCACAGCTGGTGGGATAGCGGCATTAGCAACCGGTGCAGGGGCAATAATGTTACCTTCTGCATCAATTCTTTGCCCTTGTGCGTCACACAGGTGACCCTCCTGATCTCTCAAAACCCCAGCCTCATCACGAGCAAGCACAATTGGATGATTCATCTCAGCCTGTTTCTTTTGCTTTCTGATTGTACGCTCTAAATCAGCTAGTTCTTCGTTAGATAGGTTGATCAACTGCTTGTTCTTGCTTCCTCTGGTCTCTCGATGCTGCATACACCTGAAAGACAAAGGAAAGATGCGTAAGTAACGAAAATAAACAACGAGTATCGATCGATACCAAGGGGTATCGATCGATGCTCAGGCACTTAGTCGAAATTCTACTTCGTAATCTAATGGTGAAATTAGAGTCCCCGGCAACGGCGCCAAATTTTGATATGCTCAAAACTAATACCCTAAAAGTATCTAAGCAGTCGCTATAGCACTCTAGGGGTCGAACCACAAAGACTCAAGATAACACTCAATAGATTTCAGAAATAAGAACTAAGCTAAGCAGAATAGATGGAATTTAAAGATAACAAAGCAAATAACTCAAGAATATAGATCAATGGAGGAAGACGCTAGGCTTAGGGAAACCAACAGGCAAATCAGAACTATCAAATCAAATCAATTGTCAGGAATAGATTAAGCACCACTTTCAAACTTGAAACACTGATGTAAAGCAATCCAACTGTCGTTGTGAAAACTATCTATGCCTAAACCTAGAATTCCAAATTCCTTTGCAAATTCATAGAATTTAAACAAGCATTAAAGTCCAAGTTCAATTGTTCACAAAATCCCTAAACCAAATTCCTTTGCGAATAGGGCCTTTGCTCACCAAACACTAGATCAGGTTAATCAATCACACTTCCGTGCCAACTAACAACCTAAAGTCAGATTTTAGTTCGCGAGGCTAAAATCAGCATTAAACTCAAGTCTAGGTGAAAAGCTCTATAGATTTCTTCCTAACAATCGATTCAGATCTAACAGTTCATCAAATACCCTTAAGTAACCCTAATCCTAACAGGGGATCTACTCAGACATGATGAATGCAACAAACACAATGAATAGAATAGATATCATATTATAAGAAATAAGAATAACAAAAGGTTCAAGAATTCTTCTCCAAAATACTCGATTGTCGAAGAACTCTCTCTCCAGAAATCACAAGGTAAAACTCAATACAATTCGATGCCTCTACTGAGGTTCAAAAACCTAATTATATTGTTCTAAAACGTTTTTGAAAACATATCGCAAGATAAGGAAAGCTTCTGAATAAAACTCGGGCTTGTCACACGTTCTGGTCACGGGCATCGACCGATGCCATAAGTGGTATCGATCGATGCTTGGTCTTCTGGTCGTGGAACTCTCAAACGAAGGGTGTCGATCGATGCTTCACAGTGTCGATCGATGCTGAGCTTGTTCCCGAACGGTTTCAACTCCGGATTGCCTCAAAAGCCTCTCAAATCCTCCAATTAGCTCCATAGCGCCTATAACTTGAAAAGAACCTGAAAGACTCTAAAACTAGAGAAAAGACTCAACAAAAAGGACTTATATCATGGCTAAAAACGGGTAAAAACCATGATATATCAAGCCCGCCAGGGGCCTTTTAGTCGGCTTGAGTGTGAGACCGATCAGATTCATTTTATCCCACGTCTCCTTAAAGATAAAGTCCACCGAGGCACCGGTGTCCACTAGCACCCGGCTAATGTCGCAGTCGGTAATCCGTATTTGAATCACGAGTGAATCGTTGTGCGGGTGGAGTACTCCCTTGGCGTCGGCCTCAATGAAGATGAGACCGAGCTCTCCCTACGTTGATAACACCGAGGTCACGTCGTGCTGCTGTTTATTCGCCGCTTCTACTTGACGTTTGGCCGACTTGATCGACTGTACTGAATCGTTGAACGAAAGAAGTCTGCCCATGATCATCCCAACGAGTTGCCTTCGAGGTGGAAGTATTTGTATCATATAGAATGAGCAAACAAAAACCTATAAACTATGGGTTATGTGATTTCTCTATAAAAAACATATAGTTTCATGAACACAAGTATTTTGAATATAAGGTTTGTCGTTTCACGATAAAGATTCTTCCATCGTTTAGGAAAAAACATTAGTTCGTACAGATTATTTAAAGGCAAGATAAATATGATCAAAACAAGAAGGCAATCATATAAATTTGATAATAAATCTGATTTTTTTTCGGTTTGCTTTTGAAACTCTTGATGAAACAAACAAATCAGATTAACTATCAAATTTACATGATCACCTTTTGGTTTTTATCATCTCTATATTACCTTTCAAAAATATGTGCGAACAAGTGTTTTATCTAAGCGATGGAGATATCTTTGTCGTGAAACAACAAACCTCGTTTTCAAAGAATCTGAATTCATGTCGAGAAGTTAATGATACACGCCTCAAGGGGGTGCTAAGATGATGGTAGATGTGGATATGCACAAGTGTTTATTTGGTGGAGATAAGATGTTAAGTAACCGGTAAATGAAACTTTATCTAATGAAAAAACACCCAAAAATAGAAGACTCACAAGAAGACTCCAGGGAAATCAAACAAAAATATTGACTCAAAAGAATGCTCGAAGACTCGAATTACTGAACCAAACAATTTTAACTTTTTATTACTTAGAAATTGTGTGATGGGAACAAAGAAAGCAAAGAGATTTTAAAAACTCGAACAAAGAGAGACCTCCAGTGGTCTAAAATAGTTAAATTGCTAACTAGGAAATAAATCTTGTGAATTAATGGTGAAGATATGGTCTCAGATAAGAATTGACGTAGGACGCGTATTGGGCATGTGGGAGAAGTTTCGTGGCTTGAACCTTCTAGACGAATAAAGTAATATGGTATCATATAAGGATTGACGTAAGACGCGTATTGGACCTGTGGGAGAAGTTTTGTGGCTTGAACCTTTTATACGAATAAAGTATGGTCTCATGTAAGAATTGACGTAGGACGCGTATTGGTCTCTAATTGTGGGATTTTCAAAAGACATTTTTCCAGTCCATATCATTGAGGCGGTGTATGTTAGCTTGAAACTTTGCTCCAATTGGGTCTTGTTTGTCTCCGAGTGGAGTTTCTTCATAAAACTCTCATGACTTGAACTTTGGACATTGTGGTGTTGATGTCTTTATCGTTCAAGAAGTTAGTTCTTGATTTGTTAAGAGATCATATACTCAGAGGCTTATCTCATCGAAGGCACGATTTAGATATTTATCATCTCTTTTTTTCAACATTTTATATGTTAGTACTGTAAACAATCTGCTTTTTCTTCCTTCTGGTAAATTAATTTCACTCTTCTAGTTATTTAAGATCCATAATATCTACATTAGAATTTCACACCATATGAAATGTAAGTCCAATTCAAGACCATTCATTATAAGTTCACATAATTTGGCTTCTTAGGAAAATTAATTTCTTCAAGGTAAAGTAGTTATGGCTCTTTAGTGATAGCTCTTTTGTTTCTTTCTCCAAAAATATAAAATCATTCATATTTGCGCAACACATCAAATATACCTTAGAAGAATTAATTGAGTATGTTTATAATGTAGTATAAAATATTACGTGGACAATTCTAAAAACTTTGGTGTGTTTAACCGTTTTCTCATCGAAAGCATTAATTATGTGAAACCCTAGTAAAAGCAAAGAAGAAACATAAACTATGAGCTTTGGGATGAACAGTGCCTCGTACCAAAGATTCACAAAGGTTAAGTTTTGAGAGCTGAAGTATGACTAGGTTTTTTCGGGTCCGTATATAGAAAATATCTTCATGTCGGAATATCTTCTCTTCTATGAGTGGGAGGCCTATTTTCAAGGTTTTTGGAGCTTTTATTTGAGCTAGAGACTCCAAATTAGGAATATCTCCCCTTATATTTTTTTTTTTTGATTTTACAATTGTAGGTCTTTATGTTTAATTATTATTTGTTCTTCCTTCTTTGTATTGTCTAGTAGTACTTTCCACTTTTTTTTCATCTCCCCATATGGGATTTCGACCATAGACATGAGGAGTGCTGATATTGGAGGGTTAACCATTAAGTATACCATCTAGATTATGTTCTTCACTTGAACAAAAAAAAGTAAATTGAGTTGTTTAGAATGCCAACAAAGCTGACTTGAGGCATTGTCGATTGGGGCATATGAGCAAGAAAGGTATGAAGCACATGGTGGCGAATGGTGCATTTCCAGATTTGAAGATGGTGGATCATCATATGTGTGAGAGCTTCATCCTTGGATAACAGAAACGGGTTAGCTTTGTAAGTGATGGCAGGAAGTTAAAATCTGAGAAGCTAGAGCTGGTACACAGTGATATATCCTATTGCATCGTTGGGAGGAACACACTACTATGTGACCAGCTTCATTGCTGTTTCCAAAAGGAAGCTATGAGTTTACTTCATGAAGAACAAGTATGAGGTATCCTCGGTTTTCATGAGATTGAAAGCCATGATTGAGAATGAGACGAATCTCAAGATGGGGTACTTAAGATCGAAAAATATATGATTCATAATATTATATTTCAGTTTGCAAGATGAATCTCAAGATGAGGTACTTAAGATTCGAGTATCCGTGCAACTCTGGATTCTGAACACTTGAAAACTTGACGCCAAAGTGAGACGTACCATTGGTGTACCTTATAACCCTTTTGGCTTCTCGATAGTGCTTATTAAGCGGCTTTGACATGTATCGTGAGAAATATGAACTCGCAAACATCAAGTCTGGTCTTGATGCACATAGATATAACAATTCATCAATGATACTTTGATATTTTGTTGGCTCACCATATTCTTCATTATCCTCAATATGTTTGTCGTGTGGTGTAAGTGGGGTGCTTACGCTCTTACATCCTTTCATGTCAAACTTCTCAATCAGTTTACATGCATATTTTTCTTGTGAAAGAAAAACTCCTTGATCACCTTGAATTATCTCCATGCCCATAAAGTAATTTAGTATTCCCATATCAGTCATCTCAAACTCCACCTTCATTTCTTCCTTGAATTTGTCGATGAGTTTTGTATTGTTGCAGGTGATTATGATATCATCCACATACAAACCCACGACCAACATATCTTTGTCTTTTTCATCACATAGAGTGCTGCATCATTCATACTTCTTCGAAAACCATGTATAGGAAAATATTCATGCTTGTTTTAAACCATATAGGGCTTTATGTAGCCTTAAGACTTTTTCTTCTTCTTCACCTTCTACGATGAATCCAGGCGGTTGTGCGACGTAAATCTCCTCTTCAAGTTCTCCATTTAGAAACACCGACTTTACATCCATTTCATAAAGCTTCTACTTCTTTTTTGTCGCGAGAGCAAGAAAGGCTCGAATTGTGTCATGTCTTGAGAAAGGTGAAAATGTCTCAAGATAATCAACATCATATTCTTGAGAAAAACCTCTTGCGACTAACCTTGCTTTATACTAGAATGAAACTCCATTTGCATCAGTTTTTATGTGGTATATCCACTCTCACGCTAATGACCATGTTCTGTTTTTCTCTACCATTTTTGATTTCTTTACTCATAGCATCTCGCCATTCCTTGATAACACATGCATCATCATAGGATTGTGGTTCTTCAGAGACAACAAAACATGTTTCTATTTCGTCGAGTTCCACCATTGGAGCAATTTGCATAATTTCAGCCATTGACTTGTATTTCTTTGGTGGTTTCGAAGATTCTTCTCCTCCTTGATTTTTATCTCGATCACCAAGTTGAAACGGAACAGAACTTGAGAAGTTTTGTCTTTGTTCATCTTGTGATTGAGAAACACTTACTGGAATATTGAAAATTTTCTTGACTTCGACTCGCCTTACCTAATCCCACTTCTTTCCTTTCTCAAACACTATATCTCTTAATATCTCGACTTCCAATGAAAATTCCGACTTGCTTCTGTAGCCAATGAAAATTCCTCGCTTGGCTTTTTCATCTAACTTACTCATCTTCTCCTTTGATATATGCATGTAACATATACTCCCAAAAACTTTTAAGTGTTCAACCGTTAGCTTATGACCACTCCACTTCTCGATTGGTAAGTAATTTGACGTATATAACGCCTCTGCCCCTAGCTTGTGAGGAATACCTTGATCAGCAAGTAAGGTTTGTGCCATTTCCATCAAGGATCAATTTTTCCGTTCTGCAACGCCGTTTTGTTGCGTTGAGTATGACATGGTTACTTGTCTCTCGATCCCTCCTTTATGACAAAACTCATTGAATTCACTTGAAGTAAATTCACCACCACCATCGGATCGAAGTCTTTTGATCTTTTTACATGATTGCGTCTCTACCAAGGCTTTGAACTTCTTGAACATTGAAAATACTTTGGACTTGTTTTTGAGAAAATATAACCCACTCCATGTGAGTATAATAATCCACAAACAACAAAAATGTCTGCTCCAATCGAGAGACATAGTTTGCATTAGACCACAAATATCGGTGTGAACAGTCTTAAGTTTCTCCTTTGTTTTCGTTTGATACTCCTTTGGAAACGCTTCTCTTACTTGCTTACCAATTTTTCATACTCCACAAACTTCTTTGTTCACATGCAACTTTGGTAACCCATCTACCATCTTCTTATTTTGCATTTGTTCTATCCTTGAATTTCCCTCATGGCCAAGTATTCGATGCCATAAATCCATTAATTCTTCTTCACAGGTCACCAACGCACTTTCTAGTGAAAAATTCCATATGATTGGAAAACTTTAATTTATCATCTGTATTTCCATGATTTTCGATCCCATAGGATCCAAGATGGTGCAGCACTTGTTCTCGGACAAGAGGCTATATCCAATGGAAACACTTAGTAGATTCTTCTCCAGCTCCGGCACCAAAAAATACATTTCTTATCAATTTATTTCCGTTGTTTGTACAGACCGTGATGTCTCCTTTACCCGCAGTCATAACGACTTCCCCTTTTCCAACTTTTATTGGAACATTGATGCTTCTGTCAAGTCTCGTGAAATATCTCTCTTCTCTTGTCATATGATTTGTGCATCCACTGTCGACTAACCACACATCTTCTTTAGTGATTATAGGTGCTTCTTCTGTTGCACTTAACAACATATGCTCTTCGATATCTTCATCTTCAAGACTCATATGTGCCCGTTCATACTTTTTTGAACGACATTCTCTTGAAAAATGCCCAACCTGACCACAATTGTAGCATTCATTATTATTCTTTGAATTTTTGTTGTGATCCTTCTTCGGTTTCCTCCAAAAAATCGATTCCACGTGGTTTTTCTTTCTGCAAAAATCACACCATTGTGTACCTTTGTTGTCACACCAATTGCTTTTCCCATTTGTTGGTCAGACAACCGCTTTTCCTTCTCGAGATAAAGCATGAAACACTCTTTCTGTCAAGCTTTCATTTCGAGACGACACACGCTTCTCATGTGCCTTTAGAGTTCCTATCAACTCTGTTACGGCGGCGAAATTAGATCCTTCGTTTGCTCCATAGAGATATTAGGATTTTCTGAACAATTTCATAATCTGTCTTCTCTTCTCCATGAACTCTTAATTGATTTCCCCATTAACTTGTCAGTGAAAAATTTAATGTTGTCTCCTTCGTTCATCGTGAAGTTTTCATATTCCTTTCTCGATGATTGCAAATTGATCAATCATACTTGTGGAGATCCTTGACATTCTAACTCCAATGCATCCCAAGCACCCTTTGATATGGTTGTTGGTGCTATACGAGGATATATATGATCTGTGATGGCCCTTTAATTTGCAAGAGTTGCAACGCCATCAGATCCTTCGAAGATAAATCCTCCTATTTCTTTTTTAATTGCAGGACTTCAGGAGTGTTCTCTCTTTGAGTTGGTTGATCTGCAACTCCAGTCTCCACCACTTCCCACAACTTTTGCGTTCTTAAGATGGTTTTCATTTCTATGCGCCAAGCATAATTGTCTCCATCAAATATGGTAATCACTTGTTGTGATGTTGCTTCCATGATCTCTGATTTTCTTAGAACTTTTTTGAATTTTGCTTGTCTTTGTACTCATATTGGCCCTTGAATCAAAAGAGCTCTGATACCATTTTAGGAAAAATGGAGTTTCCAGAACATAGTATAAGAGATGAATGATGCCCAATTTTTGACGACCTTAATAGTCAAAAACTCGTCGAAAATAGCCTTTTCCGACAATTTTCTGACCAAAAGAGTTATCGGAAAATCTTGGTCGAAAAAGATATGTAGTCGGAAATTTCAGAACACAACTTACGTCGAAAATCCAGTCGGAATGGGTCATCGGAATCTGGCCGGAAAGTTGCCGACGACTTTCTAACGACATTTTTGCCTAGAAAAATTCACCAGGAACTCGTCGAAAATATCCCAACTAAATCCCCTGAAAACTTTCCTACGAGAAGACGATGGTCGGGAAGTAGCCGGAAAATTTCCGATCATTTTTCCGGCCATTTTAATCGGAAATTGGTCAGAAAATTCTGACTAGTTACCGAGAAAATAGGGATTTAGTCGGAAACGCTGTCAGAAAATTCTGGCTAAATTCCGACCACCGTTGAGAAGGCTGGTCGAAAATTAGTCGGAATTTTCTGACGATATTTCCGACGATTTCTTATTTTAAAAAAATAAATTTTTTTATTTTTTTATAAAACTTAAAATGCAAATACTTTGAAAATTAAAATACTAAATATTACATTGATTTTTTCTTAAAAATAAAAATCACATATGAAAGAAATCCCGTATATTCGGATCTTGATCGTTATTTTTGCGGTTTGGGGGGATTACGTCGGGATGGAGTCGAGCCATCATCTCACTCCAAAAAGAAACATCTTGATACTGGTTTTTCAAATGTGAAAGCTCTGCTTGCGTTTTCTTAAGCGTCTCTTTGTTTCTTCATATTTTTCTTCAGCATCTCGATATTTCTCCTCGTATGAATGCATGGTTGAGCTTTGTCCCACGCGTTCTCTAACTTTATAAATGTTATAAGAAGCCATATTGAATTTTATTTTTTTTAAATAACTCAGAAATTTTTAGGAAATTTTTTAAAAAAATTTCCTAAATTTTTTGTTGTACGAAAAAAAAGAAAGAGGACCGGTATTTATAGAAAGTTTTTCTGACCACCATAGTTGGAAAAATTTTCCGATGAAATTCTGACCACCTATCGTCGGAAAGTTCTCAGTAATTTCTATAAAAAAAAATTTAGATGTTCGCTGGCTTCATTTACCACGTGTTTACCTAACTTTTCTAACCTTTTTTTTCTGACGAATCTTTCGACTAAATTCTGACGAATTTCCGATGAAAATGCGGTGGTCAAATTTTTTTTAATTATTTCTGTCTAATTTCCGACCATGACCTTGGTGGTCAGAAATTAGTCGGAAAGTATTCAAATTATGGTCGGAAAATTTCCGACCACCATGTTGGTCAAAAAACGTTGTCGAAAATGACCATGTTTTCTTGTAGTGTTTTTGTATCACAATCTGTTTGATCGTGATTAACACTAGACTTTTAAAAGAACTTCTGTTTTTATTGATAAAAAATGAGTACCGAACAACTGTGTTTCAACGTTTTTTTTTTGTTAACTCAGAGGTAGGTCCTAAGCCTTATGGGAGGGGTCCAGACTAATCCTCCGGGGGAGGTGCAGCCTATGGATAGACCCTCTCTCCGGATATGCAAATGGACCGAAAGCAAAGGTCCATATCCGTAGGCGAGGAAGGAAGATCGAACTCAGGTTGAGAGAATCACCAACTAGCCTCAATTTGAGTCACAACCCGCAGGTCCAGCCTTATTAAACCCCCGCGGGGCGGGTGCGGGTCAGCGTATTTTGATCCGCGGATTCGCATCCCACAATTGTTTTTTGAAAATAATATTATTATTTATTATTTTATAAAATTTTAATAGTTAAATTTCAAAATAAAATAAAATTTATATAAATTTGTCAAAAAAAAAATTAATTTTGAATTTTTTTTATGAATTATCTTTTTGAATATTAAATTTTTATTAATAAATTTTATATATGTTAAAAATTTATATATTTATTATTATTTAAAAAATTGCGGATTACCCGCGGGTTTGGTGCAGATCTTTTTTTTTTGGTAAATTTTGCAGGACAGGTGCGGATGTATCGAAAACTAAAGTAACTCACTGCGGGACGGATTGCGGATTGCGGGCCTATCACCAACCCACCACTAAACTCACCTTAGTACTAACTCACCACCACGTAACTCTTCTTTCACACACCCTTTAACTCTTTAAAGACATACCCTTTGACCCTTAACAAGACACAACTCTATAACACACGAATTAATATACGTAACGACTTACAATTATTATAAAAGATAAAACACGGTTATCGATTAACATTTTGATCCTTAACGTCTTTAACCATAATTTGCCTCATAACAGAACCAAGCAAATTGGTCTCCCTATTTGGTCAGGTTCTCGACTGTCATCAGCCACACTTGAACCTCAATTCCAAGGTTCTTGGAGCAAAACTCCCCTAACTTTAAATTCTTCTTCAAAGACCTCAAGCTAAGTTATCGAAATGATCATGCCACTGTGGAAACTGTAGTCGAAATCTTTAGCTCGATACTAGAAGGTAGTAGTACTAACCTCACAAAAACCAAAGCTCCACGTACTTTATTGTACATTAGCTACAAAAAAAAAACTGTTGCATTTGATTTTTTCTACTGGCCCAATATATTTTATTCACCCGACAAATACATATGGGCTCTTAATGGGCCATATGGTAACTCCAACAAACGCTTAGGGTTTACATGAAGAGATTAGGGTTTTAACTTACGCCGACTCGTACCCTCTATATAAATTCAGATTCTCTTCTCTCTCTCATATCATCATCCACTTTTCTAGCTTATTCAACCTAAATTTTACGCAGATCCGTTTAGTTTTCCGATTCTTAATTTCATTCCAATCGTTTGTTTTTCCGGTTACGAAAATTGGATTTTTTTCTTGCCCTATGAAGAAGCAATCCCAAAGATAGGAAGTGCCGTATGACACTTTACACAACAACGGACTGAACGAGGATTGCATCCGGTGAATGTTCCCATCCCCCGATCAGTCTAACCCGACCCGTATCCGAATCCAAACCCGGATCCGTTTACGGACGCGTTCTGACTCTTCGGGCCGGGTCTTCCCCGTACTTTCCCACCGTTCTGTGTTCGTTGTGTGGCTGATTTGACAAGGGTTCGCTGAGGGGTTTTGTATTAAAAAAATTGTCCGATGCCACGTCGACGGTAGCTCTTTGTGGCTATGATCCTCGATGCTACATTGGACATAAACAAATGTTCGTATTTCGCTTACTGATAGGAACCTGTGGATCTTGTTTTGTTACGATCTACGGAGCCATTTCGGCGATTACATAATTTATTTTTTTAATCTAAAATTACTTTTGATTATTGGGAAGGTTACCGATGATGATTATTGCTAAAATATGGAATTACCGTCTGAGTTTTTTTACTTGATGTGAAAAACGCTGGCTTACTGAGGCTTCCCAATTCATAAATTTTTGAGATTTTTTTATATTCATGTATGTTGAGATTATTCAGTGTGAGCTTTTACCATAGAATTCGTAATCTGTTAATGAGATTATTTTTGTTAATAACTGTAATAATTAAGACAGTTGGAAGAAACATAGAAATGATTGTCCGAACCAGAACAAAATGAATTAGTAGTACCTCAAAAGAACACGATTCTAATGGAAAAACGAACTAGAAATGTGATTATAATAATGGATTTTATTGAATCTACAGAAGAAGATAAAATATTTAATTTGGAAGTAAGAAATTTACTTCAACGAGGGTCATAAATTAGAGACCACAACCCAAAGAAAAAAAGAATAATTATAAATCAAAGTGGATTAAATAGTTTTTTGGTTACTACTTACGTAGGAGGGAAGAATCTGTTGAGGTTAAAGGGCAAAGTGTAGAACTCTTCATTACGGTTATCACCTCTGAAATTTCTAAACTTGACCCACCAAGGCATGCCTCTGTCTTTCTTTGATCTCTCTACTTCCATTGTGTTGTCCATGAATACTGCAATGATTAGACCAACTGTTGCAGGAGACATGAATATTGTGTTTAAAAAGGCGTTGAACCATCCTGCGTTTGTGTGAACTAGCCCGTAATGTCTTGCGTCCCAGTACTGAACGAAGAACTGAGGTATTGAGATGCCTAGAAAGAGGGAGAGACCGGTGATTGTTAGGTTTCTCATGGAGTTCATGTTTGTGAACTGAAGAAATGAGAGGCCAACCGCAGCTGTAAGAAAAGAATACCATACAAAGTCACACAAGTGTTGTAATGAATGTTTTAGATGATGAATGATATTGTCTATGCATCTTTGTGGATCTTACCTACGAGGCCGAAGAGAACACAATGCAATGCTGCGTATATTGGGACTGGTATTGATGCAAAAACAGCTCCAAATTTGCCTGCCCAAAACAAACAACAAAACGTCAAAGACCAGATCGCAGGATTCAATAGAATTATAAAGTCTTATTAGAAGTACGAGTTAGTTACCCAAGGTAGAGAAGAAAATCATGAAGCCTGCTGATACTTGAACAACACGACGGCTTCCAACTCTTGTTAACCCAAGAAGTCCTACATTCTCACTGCACAAACACATTTAGCACCTTCATCAGAGAGAGTGTAAAAATATGTGGGAAACATAGAACAGTAGCTTCCAAGAAGTTACTTTACTTACACTAGTACAGTAGAACCTGTGCCTGTTCCGAATAGACCATCAAGCAATACACCAATGCCCTGAATTGATAACAAGAAACATAGCATGACAGATAAGATATGGGAGAAGTCTAGAAGATGCGATATGTATTTAAATGTGTCTCTTCATAACACTATTGATTCACCTGCCATCCAATCCCTCTACTCAATACATAAGCAGGAGGCGGCGTGGCTATGGCTAATCTTGAAGCTGCCATGTAAGCTCCAGTAGACTGCACAACCCATTAATTTAACTATCTCATTACCCAAACAGAATTAATTACTTGCAATGAATGTAACAATGCTGCTTATTTACCTCGATCATGGATACAAGTACTGCAGACATCATAGCAAACGAATGGCCTACTGAAAATGTTGGAGGTCCCCATTGGAGAGGGTATGGAAATTTGAACCTGATGACACATTAAAGCGCAATGAGAAATAGAAAATGTAACAACAATACAAGAGGAACTGAGGTGTTCATTACCATGGAGCTGTTGATATAAGGTTTGCTTTGTCTGTTCGACAACTATGTTGTGTAAGTGATGATTTGCCTCTGTAAGCTCCACTTGCAGTCAGGATTATGGCGTAGAGCCAAACGATCGTTACACAGATCAATATCGGAAATCTTTCAAAGATTGGGACATCTTTAAATGGTCTGACATGTTTTAGATACTACCAAGAAGAAAAAGTAACATAAGAAAGAGATAAATAACTTGGAAAGCAAGCTAGAAAGTAGAAACCACACAAAGCTTTTACTTGGGTTAGTCCAATGACAAGTAAGAGCATCGGTAGTCCAATCTCGATGCAATTCCCGAGCTGAAAATCAAGAGAATCAAAGTTTGAAAAGAGATCATTTATTGATGGTTTAAAGCAAATATAATGGTATGGAGGGGCTTTGTATGAGTAACCTGTGGAAATCCTCGCTGGAACATCCCGAGACCAACCAATCCAACGACTGGTGCCATTCCTAGAGGACTAAAAAACCTGAAATTAAAAAAAAGATCAAAAGGAAGTGATGAATTTGGATAAGAATGCCATAATTAAGACAATGAATGTGTCTTTTTCAAAAACAAAACAAAGAAAGTATGATATACCTTGAGAAAAGACCCCATACTTGGCTGTAACCAAGAATGATCTGTATGCTTGATGCTACGATCAATGCCCCTTGTACAGCTCGCATAGTGTGAATAAATCTCTGCAAGAACATACCACATTGTTGATATCTAACCCAAAAAAACCGATCTTGTAACATATCGATATGCTTTCTCATTAGGGGTATTTTACCTCATGATCATTAGAGATCTTTTGCAAAGATGAGTCACTAATAATGTAAGCAATAGGGACAACATACGTAAAAGAGCCTCCAACAACAGCAGGCAATCTCGTACCGAAAAGAGCTTGAAGAAGTGTCTTGATACCAGCTACGAAGAGTAGTGTCTGTATAACCCGCGCTCTGTCCCCCTTTTCAACACAAAGATTAAACTAATTCAGATACAAACCTCAAAGACATTGCAACTGAGTAAAGAGGATAGGGCTTACATCAGTACCACCCATAGCTGGAACGAGCAATGCGGGTATAAAAGCACTTGATCCAAGCATAAGAATATAGTTTTGAAATGCTAGTAACACCGTTTCAGCTGCAACAATGATAACATTAAAACACTTCTTTTCACAACTAATTGCAATTAGGCATCCATTTGTGTTCAATATAACAAGAAAGTGTATGAAATCAAGGAAAGAAGCAAATCACTACAACTTTTGAAAAACTCCATGAAAAGGCCCACAAAAACCAAAACTCAGGGTGTTTCTTAAATAGAATAAAATTAATGTGATAAACTATAGTCATTAGTACATAAACAAACACAATATTATATTCCATCACACAATCTATAAAGTTTTTGAAACGTCGCATATATAGAGAAGAGAGAAGCGTACGCCAAGGAGGATTAGAGTCGATGCAATATTCAAGGTCTTGAAGCTGTTCCATTGGAGGATGACTTATCTCCGCCATTGACGAAACAAAACAAAAAACAAAATCTCCTTTTCCGATGAACAAACAAAACACAGAGGAAGAAGACGAAGAGGAAGAAGAAGAACCAAAAAAAAAAAGTAAAGTAGAGAGAGAGATATAAAGTAGTGAGAAAAAGTAGAAAAAAAAAAAAAGGAATATGTAAAGAAGAAAATGTAACACAGCGGAATTTAAAAGCTTCTTCTTCTTCTCTGTAACTTTGTTTCTTTCTCTCTCTCTCTCTTCCTCTGGCGTGGCGTTGATGAATTTTGAGCTTTCTCCTTAATTTTTTTGAATTTATTTTTTGGGTTATTTTACGGATTTGCCCCTGATTCGTTCTTAGGTGGGACCCGTTCTAACGGAGTCAATTAGTTTCTCAGGTTTTTTTGAATTTTGTTGGTTGCATCAGAGAGAGATCTTTAAATGCAAATCTTCTCCCAACTTGTTTCTTGAATTATAGAAAAGTGTTGCATAAGAGTATTTTTTTAGTATTTTGCATTCGATTAACCTAATAAATGTAAATTCTAAATTTTTTATATTACGGAAAAATTAAAAATTAATTACATTTTTAGAACTGATATTACGTGTAAATGTTATGTATCTCGAAATTTTAATGTACGGAGTATCTGGTAAAAGTATATTTTACGTGTACTAAAATGGCTAGTATATAATAAAATATATTAGAGGAATGGTTTAACCATATATATATGTACATTTAAGATTCTTCGTATTTTCTTTTTTTTATTAAACACATTTTTGTTATTTGTTTCATTATATAATTTATTTAAGAGAGTTTCTTTTGTTTTGTTATATACGATGTTTTACAGATTTATTGAAAGTTTTGAATATATTTAATATTTTATAACTATATGTATTTTACAGCCTTTTCTATAATTGGTTGATTTTTTTAAATAAATTATTAAATGATAGTTTTCAAAAGAAAAAGTAAATTTCTTAAAATGGAGTACATTTTTGTATACCCATAACAAACAAAGAAATACATTTTTGCGATACATTTCAGAGGTTGTCGATCAATGATAATCGAACTATAGAAATATATGAGTTAATTAATGTCAAAGATTGCACGAAAATATACTCTTCAACATGCTTTATGATCTCTATATTTTAGGTTTAAATATCTCTCATCATCTTTTTATGGTAAAAAGAGCCATAATTAAGTTGTTGAAATACGCAACCATTGGACAGAACATAATATCATTCGGCATGCATATAGTTTTTATGTCTTTTGTGTGGGAGCACGTGTTATCTTCCTTAACTGTTTATACGCGATACGATAAATTATCTATCAGACAATACAAATCTTACGTTATAATAGAAAGCAATTGATGGGACAAGAATAAAGAATGCATTAATGTCGTCCCAAATAGAATAAAAAGAGACTGCGTTTGTTTTCTTGTTTTTTGGGTAATTTAAACCAGAGAGTAGTTGAGTAAAAATAATATGAATATGAATATTGTTTTAAGGGTCGACTATAAGTCTTTTATTAATTCTTTGCAAAAAAAGTATTATTGAACAATCGTGCTTAATGATATGCAGAGATGGCAAGGTTTGTAAATCCATCTATCCATCTATCTAGTTATATAAAATATAATTTAAAAATTAGTAATTTACAAAATTCTGTACGTATCATGTTTAAGATTCCTGATATTGACACATGTCAAAAAAATTGACTAATAGATCTAGAGATTATGTTAACATAAATTTAAAAGATTTCAAATCCAAGTAACTCACAAGATTATAACACGTGTTATGTTTATCAATTTCAGATTCTGACATGTGTTACAAACATCGACCAATTAAATTTAGATATTATGTTAACATAAATTTGAAAAATTTTAAATAAAAAAAAATCACTAAAATGTAAAATGATTATTAGAAGTAAATTATGGAAAAAAATATATAAGAAAAATATATTTTTAAAAGAATAAATAATATTACTATAATTATGGAAATTATACCATTCGATTAGAAAAAATTAATTAAAAAAAATTACAAGAAATTCTTTAAGAAAAATGATATTTTAAAAGAATAAATAATACTACTATAATTAAAAAATTATATAATACATAAATGTAATGCACGAGATAAATGTTATATTTTTAAATATTAATTTAAGTCGTAACTATAAAATATTTTTGAAAATTATAAATAAATAAATATATATAAGTAAAAATGTGATAACGTATATCATTGATTGGTATATATAAAGTTAAACTATTGAATATTATATAGACCGGCTATGTTGTGACCTAATTTAGACATTATGCTAGCATAAATTTAGAAAATTTCAAATCTGAAAAAAAAAAAAAGATCACTAAAATGTAAATTAGTAATGGTACCGTGACTATTTAGTGATAATGAAATTAGAGATATTTAATTATAAATAAATCAATCAATTAATAAAAAATGTAAAACTAGGAATTTCCAAAACAAAATTACTAATTTAAACTAAAACGTTTCTAAATATTGGTAAAGATATGTTGTACAATGTGATTGTGTTTGTAATATTATTTTCAAAACTATTTTAAAATATAAGTAAATGTGAATATTTACAAATATAATGATATATCATGGAATTAAGTACATAACAACAATTTTTTCAAAATTAAATTTTTAATCAGTAGTAGATATATTTTACGGTTTATTTTATTTTATTTTCTAAAATTTTAAATTTTTAGTTTTTCAGAAATTTGAAAATATTATATTTTAACTCGAGTATACGTGAGACCTAATCTAGTATTAAATAAAGAATTAATCTGTTTTCAACTTACTCAAGAATTTATTTTGAATTTGTTTAGAAATCCTTCAATTTCTTTAGAAATAATTTTGGGCTTCTTGCTAAACTAGACTCTTATTTGAAGTCAATTCCAAAACTAGACCCCTCTTCCTTTTTTTTTCAAAATGCCTTAAAATACCCTTCATCGCTTCTTTTTCACAAAAATACCTAGCGCAGACTTCTCCTGTGAAGTCTGGTAGCTGGGTTTGAAAAACAATAACCCAAAGATTCTCACGTACAATAACCGAAAATACCATCGTCTTCAATAGTTCCCAACCACACTTACCAAACAAAATTGGGCTCCAATGCTTCAAACAACTGAATTAAGTGATGTTAATACTTTAAACTGAGTTAAAAGCTCCATTTTTGTCGATCTCCTCTCTCATTTAACCATTTAACTCTATATAATATCGTTTTCAATATTTACCATCCATATATCTTGCGATTTACTAAGATTCGAGCATAATAACGCTTGGGTTGCTTGGTATTGTTGGCGTGATCAGTTCTTGGCCGTTTAAGAAGCTAAACACAAGCTCAAACCGAATCTTTGGTAATTTTTGCTTCATTTTCTCCGATTTTCCAGAAGGCAGACTTCATGGGTGAAGTTTCAATAGTCAACTGGGGGTTAGTTTTGCAATTGACTTTTTGGTCTCAGACTCCACGATTGAACGACGATGAAGTCTGAAGTTCTCCTTTGAAAACAAAAAACGGTGTTTAGACTTCACCGTCAAGTCTGGTTACAAGGGGTCTAGTTTTGCAATTGACCGTTAAGTCTGACTTTGTACAAAGACTTCTTCTGTGAAGTCTGCGAAAAAAGGCGGTTAGTTTTGCAATTGACCGGAACGAAGACTTTTTATCGAGACTTCATCTGAGAAGTCTGCGTGAAAAGGGGTTAGTTTTGCATTTGACCAAATTCCGAAACATTGACTATTGGTAGACTTCTCGTATGAAGTCTACAACCATCGATAATTCTGGAATTTAAAAATAATTTTTTGGTCAATTGCAAAAGTAACCCTTTTTTCTAAATAGACTTCTCAGACGAAGTCTCATGTAAAGTTAAACTCTGGTCAATTGCAAAACTATACCCTACTTTATGGGTAGACTTCGCCGAAGAAGTCTCTGAAGGCAAAAAGACTTCATCGAGGAAGTTTAATACGTAATAGACTTCCTAAATGAAGTCTATTACCAAAAAATACTTCCTAGATGAAGTCTACTAAAAAAGTCAAAACTGTGGTCAATTGCAAAACTAGACCCCAAACTGGTATAAACTTCTCTGACGAAGTCCTCTTGTGTAGCAGATTCGCATGTGAAGTCTGCTCAAAAAGTCAAAATCTGGTCAATTGCAAAATTAGACCCGTGCTTCAGACTTCAGGGGCGAAGTCTGCTTCAGATAGCAAAGCAGACTTCATTTGAGAAGCTACTAAGAGACTTCGCCTGTGAAGTCTCTAATGATATTTTAGTAAAAATGCAATTTTAACCTATTTGTAATTAGTTTTTTTTTTCTTGTCCTAACATGTGTAGTTACGTATGGCTTTTGATGTTTTAGAAATTTGAACTATTTTAATCGCATAATTATTTTTTTATATTTTTTCTGAACTATTTAGGTGTTTAGGTTATAAATTTAGACTTCACGGGCGAAGTCTGCTTCCGATAGCAGAGCAGACTTCATCAAAGAAGTCTACTAAGGACTTCGCCTGTGAAGTCTCTAATGATAATTTCAGTAAAAATGCAATTTTAGCCTATTTGTAATTAGTTTTTTTTTTCTTGTCCTAACATGTTTGTTTACGTATGGCTTTTGATGTTTTAGAAATTGAACTATTTTAATCGCATAATTATTTTATATAATTTTCTGAACTTATTGGGTGTTTAGGTTATAATTTAGACTTCACAGAGGATGTATGTGCGTAGACTTCGTTCGAGAAGTCTCTTGCACTATCTTTTTAAAAAATGAATTTGTATCATATATAATATGCATTTTCGAGATTTTAAATTTTTTACATGTGTATTAGTTATTGTTGTTTTATGTATGAATTTCACATCTCAATGTCTTATATTCTATCTTAAATCGATTTTAATGAATTTCTGATATTATTTTTCAACAGACTTCACCTTTGAAGTCTACTGTGAAACAAACTAACAGTTTGCCTTTGTGTTTTTCAAATGTCTTTTCAGAAAAATGGTTCATGTACCTGCTGTCTTTGGAGAATGGGTATGAGAGACTGTAAGGTGGCATTTTAAGGTGGATCATCCCAAAGGAGGGAGAATGTTTTTCTTGAGTGATTCTTGTACACACCGTGAACTCATGTGGATGGCAATAGCAGACTATGAGCTGGACAAGAACGACTTCGTCGAGTTAACTTACTCGTTGCCGAAATCAATGTTGTAACTAAGGACACGGATTGTCTTACACCACCTATGCATGTCTCAAATGATAGACAAGTGCGGTCCTGGTTGAGTTATGTAAAACGCATGTTGTACGCCTTTGCGTCTCGAGTCGTTTTGGTATGGCTTGTGGCCAATGAGGTTGCGTGGTGGAAAGTGTTGACGAAGGACCTTCAGGATGTAGGGAAGAGTTTGAAGACGAGAATATGAATATATCTGATGGGTGGCAGGTTATCTAACGTCCAACGACGATGGTGGATGATGATGATGATGGATGCGGAAGAATCTCATGCGTGGTGAGGTTAAGAATATACCTTGAGGATTATATTGTGTACTGGGAAAGTTGAGGAGAGGATGGTAGTGAAAATGATGATGAGGATAAATACGTGTCTTGTTGCGGAAGGTGGCTTTGTTGGTTGAAGGCCCAAGATCCAACATGAATGGTCAGACGGTATCTATTAAGACTGCGAGTTTCCTACAAAGGATGCGCTTGTATCCAGGCTGCGGTTGAAGGCTATAATGGTCGAAATTCACGTTTCAAAAATGCATAAGTCACACAAAAAGTTGTTCGTGAGCCATATGCGCGTGTGAAAGGATGCAATTGGAGGATTAAAGCGAGCGACTGTTGAAAAAATTGAACAAATAAAGGTTTTGGGTTACCATTGTACAAAAAAGAAAATCATACTTGCAATTGTGCAGACCGAATTTCCTGCGCAAACGTCATCTTGTCTCCGAGATACTATTGCTAAATTGGTTTTATGATGAATGGGGAACCAATCGATGGTGTAAACGTCGATGATGATATGATCTGCCCAATGAAGAATAAATATGTATGCCAGAGTGAATTATACACTTCCTATAGAGCTTTATATTTGCTCAACCACTTGGGTGAGGGAACAGCTAAAGAATGGATATGTGAGCATGCTGCTATCTTATCATCTATCGCATGGGCTGGGGCTAGGCAAATCCGGAACTGTCACTGCATCTTGTGGTTTGATGATCAAAACGATTCAAAATCTGTTTATGGCTCTTGGATCCCTCTATTACCGAGTTTCAGTTTCTGAGAAGAGTTATGTGGTGGATGGGTGTCATCTACCGGGAAAGTATGGTGGAGTTATGCTAGTGCTTGCGGCCAGGACGGGAATTTCCAAATATTCCCGTTAGCTTTGCTACTATTTGTAGACTCTGAAAATGATGAAGCATGCAATGGTTTTTTCACTAAGTTGAGTGGATGTGTCTCTGATCAATTTCCTTTGGTCATAGTGTCCGACAGGCACGCCTCGGATTAAGAATGCCATTGAAACTGTTTATGCCATGGGCAACAGAGGGATTATGTTATTATCACCTACAGAAAACATTATCACGAAGTACAACGGGAAAGCAACTTATGTACTTGGTCAGAGGGGATGCGTATACATATACGCATTATGATTTTACAGGATACATGGACGGCTCTTACGTGAGACGAAGCCGATCTTGCAGCTTACTTGGAGGACGCATATGTGAAACTATGGGCCCGCGTTCCACTTTCCAGGAGAACGATACACATTACAATATGAGCAACATTGTGAATTCGATAAACTCTGCACTTAAGCCAGCTCGAGGATTTCCCATACCCTTTCTTTTGGAATTAATACGAGAGAAGCTAGGAAGATGTTTTCTAAAAGGAGAGAAGACGCTATCAGTCTCACAACCAAACATAGCAAGGAGTTGAATATTTTGCTGTCAGCATTTATGCTGACCAGATGACTGTCGAACGCATAGACGGTTGGTGATTTCACGTGAAGGGAGGACATAGAGATTGTATCGTTGATTTCCAACATCGAACAGTGTGAATGTGGAGTGTATGATGTTGAGAAAATACCTTGCTCGCATGCTATTGCTGCTGCTCCTGAGCTTAAAATGGATGTTGCCGCCCTCGTATGCCCGTCATACACAAGGAACATTTGTATTCGACCGTATGCAGGCAACATTTTCACAAAAAAACCGTCGATATCAAAGAGCCCGAGTTTGCCAAGGTTTTCTTCCACTATCCGGCGTCCTCCTGAAGGCAGAAGAAGTCAAGGTGCAAACGTGGCTTGAAATCGCCAGAAAGACTACGCCAAAACCGCAGAAGGCTCACAAGCAATATAGTTGTTCAAAATGCAGGCAGTCTGGCAATACTCGCGCTAACTGTGTAAGTTAAAATCTTTGTTTTGAGGGCTCTGTTTTTGAGGGGACTCTGTTTTTAAGAGGACTCTGTTTTCTTTTTTTTTTGTTTACGTAGCGTTTCAAGGTTGAAGGAAAGTAGAAGTCTGCTCTTAAAGTCTCCCATAGAAGTCAGTTCAGGACGCATATGAAGTCTCCAACATAAGTCTGTATTTGAAGTCTCCCGTAGAAGTCTATAATCAGATGTTCAATATGCAGATGAAGTCTTCTGTTGTAGTCTGTGGATGAAGTCTTCCATTGATGTCTAAAATTAGGGTTTTCTACGAAGATGAAGTCTACAACTTTTTTACTTATATAATTATGCTTTTTAATTGTGGTTTTTAATTGTATGACCAGTTATTTTTGTATTTTTCAAAGATAATTAACATATAAGAGTAATTAAGGATAATTAACATATAAGAGTAATTAACGATGATTAACATATAACAGTAATTAACGATAAAGCAAAATCGTATGGATGTCATGTCTAATGTGTATTCTAAGCCACGTGTTGGCTAATCAACTTGTTGTATTACCCTTTTACGATTTAATTCCAAATTTCAGGTGATTTAAAAAAAAGAGTAATTAACGATAATTACTTATATAAAAGTAATAAGGTTCCGAACCATAAATAAATAATAAGGTTTGAAGATTACATAATAAGGTTTGAAGATTACATAAAGGATCAGGTGCTCTTTGATCCTCCGACCAAAGTTTCAGACATTTCTCGTGCCTTCTCATTGAAACGGTCCCGATCTTTGATGTAGACTTCAGCAACGGAATCACAAAATTATCTCCTTCACCCACTTCTGGCTCATACAACATATTCACAAGAGCCTCAAATACTGTGGTTATGTTGTAGTCGGCTCTCCATTGCTCAGGGAGGAGCATCTTCAAGTAGATACACCCGCGATGGACATACGGTGGTAGATCGGGTGCTGAAACGAACCTACATTACCCAAACTCACGATATTTAGGAGGGGGTATTGGATAAAAGAATTGAAGAGAATTGAAATGCATAGATTTTAAAGTGTTTTATCAAAACTTACGCGTGGGGTTTAATCGGGTATCCCGGCGGATAATAAACAATCACTTTGAAATTCCCTCCCTCATAAGGGGTGTCAATAGGGCCAAATAGCATACCCTCCCAATGGAACATGTCATCGGCCACAGGTCCTAAAAAAAAATTGGTAAGAAATTAGAAGAAGCTGTATAGAGATCGTACATTTACAGCGGTAAATTGTTTAGAAAAATTTTTGTTTTTTTTTTTCCCCCTAAACTTTTTTCCCCCCAAAAATTAGATAAATCGGTGACTTTACAGAGGAAAGTCGATTGCTCGTTGAAGTCTGCGTGTGAAGTCTTCTCATGAAGTCTATACAGACATTACTGAAGAAGTCTATAACCCTTAAAACCTCACATTAAAGAACCAGAAACGCTGCAATTTTTTTTTTTTTTTTAAAGTCACGTCTTTGAGATAAGATACGTCCGTCTCTTCAGTTTTCCATCTATTAATCTTTTCAGTTTCCCTAGTAATCATTCCACCTCCATAGTCGTATTCATTTCTTCTTCACTGCTTTTATCTCAGAAACACAAAACTCACAACAAGAAAAAAAAAACCCGATGGATGCTTACAACCTTCTAGCCGAAGCAAATGAAAGAGACAATGCAAGCAAAACAGATTGGTGTTTTAAAGTCAAGATTCTCCGCGCCTACTCTTTACTCCGTTCTCAATGTAGGTCCCTACTGGTCCTACGTATTAGTAGATGAAACGGTAAGAGATATTCACTTACATGCAGACATGCAGTCACATGGATCTGACAATACAATACTTTGGTGATGCTTCTTTTATGCAGGGAACTAAGATGGAGTTGATGATTACTCCAGAACATGTGCCAGCGTTCTCTGGATTGGAGAAGTATGAAGGGCACTAGATTGAAATACAGAATGTAGCAGTACAGCCAGGATTCGCAGCATTCCGTGCAACAAACTCTCATTCAAACTTACAATCCAGTCTACCCAGTATACAAAGACTGGAATCATAAAAATCGATCTTTTGAAACGACGAGCACTACTTGGATTTTTTAAGTTTGACCCAAATACGTGACATCAAAACCAAAACGAACGTTGCTATAGGTATGCATGCAAATTTCTTAACCCATAATTTATATGAATGTAACTTTATTTAACTAAGAGAGAACACTTATGATGTAGATACTATGGGCATGCTCTGCAACACATGCCCCTTCAAGAGAGTCCACTTGGCCGTACATTTTCAAAAGAGTGTGTTTCACATCAAAGATGCCATGTAAGTTTAAACCAAACAATAATAATACCATGCGAAGCTCACCATATTGTAATTTACAACCACCTTTTATTAATCATAATAGGGACAATATGTTAAAGTGTGTGGCAACCGCGTGAACACGCTTATAACTTCTGGAATGGCTTTAGGAACATGAGGGGTGGAGCGGTGATCGTGGTGCTTAAATTATGGAGGATAAATCAGTTCGCGCGTAAGTGTGTTATTACTACAGTTTAACATATCGTAATTGATCTAGACAATACCAATCTAATTCCCACAGGTGGTGATGATGACACTTGGATGGAAACTGAAGAAGGCTTATGCGGACATTTTGTTCGACCCCAGCGATGAAGAGGTTGAAGATTTGAGAGACGACTTCGTGATGTTTGATATGATAGCAAGATACAGGGCAATTGTCCTAGATAGGGAATTTATCTATCTAAACCTCTGTTTAAGAACATAAGTTTATTTATAATATATTACACTTTGTTTTGGATTTATTTGAATTTCATACGATAACAAAAATCTTACAGACTTCACATGCGAAGTCTACCGTGAGACTTCCCCGAAACTCGAGAAGTCTGTAAGCCCTAACTCTAAATTTCGAACGTTTAATTCACTCTTTGTTAACAAATACTAACATTTGACATCAAAATAGTATAATATGTTCAAATCTAACAACTATACGAAGGATCGCCATTTTAATTCAAAAATATATCAATCTAAGTCTAACTCTAAAGATATATGCATGGATTCTTACACATTGGCAACCTCTAACCTATATGCCTCACATGGTTTACATCAAATGGCTCAGTTTTATGAATTTTTTTTTAAACCTATTCGATCTGATTTAAAATAATTATCTTTCAAAAATTTGATTGAAATAATTTTTTATCATTTTTTTTATTAAAATTCCACATTTAATTACGTTTCCAGACTTCATGGTCGAAGTCTGAACCGTAATTAAACCGTAGATTTAAATTATGAAAATAATAAAAAAAAATCTCAATGCAATTTCTTCTTAAGAAAATAAGATTATCCCACATATGAACTTTATAAATTAAAATTTCAGAAACTTTCATAAAATTAAGGTTGATTATGTTCTATGCAAATGATTATACCACTTCCTATAGAGGAAGTCTGTGCTGGAAATCTACTGGAAAAGTCTCTAACTAGGTGTTCTGTATGAATACGAAGTCTCTTTAGTGAAGTCTACTGTGAAGTCTACTTTTAGAAGTCTCTAGGTGTTCTCGCTGTTCTGAGACCAGTTCTTTTTGTTATTTTTGCGGTTTTCGAACTTTGTATTTGATTTAAAAATCAAGGTTCCAATAATAATTAACATAATAGAGAAAATGAAAGATAATTAACTAATAAGAAATCAAAGGTTCCGAAAGAAAATTAACATAATAAGAAAAATTAAATATAATTAACATACAGAGGAAGTCTGTGCTGGAAGTCTACTGGAGAAGTCTCTAACTGGGTGTTCTGTATGAATACGAAGTCTCTTGGTATATACTACTCGTGAAGTCTACTTTTAGAAGTCTCTAGGTGTTCTCGCTGTTCTGTATGACGAGTTCTTTTTGTATTTTTGTGGTTTTCGAACTTTGTATTTGATTTACAAATCAAGGTTCCAATAATAATTAACATAATAAGAGAAATTTAAAGATAATCAACTTAATAAGAAATCAAAGGTTCGATAGATAATTAACATAATAAGAGAAATTAAATATAATTAACATAAAACTTAAGAAATAAAGTTCCAATCCATTTCAAAAGAAATTAAAAATAATATTGTGTTTTGTTGTCTAATATGAAGAAGAAGAGCCCGATGAAGATGAAAAAGAAGAATCAGATGAAACTCACACTTACTAACCCAGACCCTGAGATGTCAATGCAAAATTTTGTCGACCTGGTGAAGAACTCCTTCACCAGGTCGACAAAATTTTGCATTGGCATCTCAGGGTCTGGATTAGTAAGTGTGACTTTCATCTGATTCTTCTTCTTCATCTTCATCGGGATCTTCATCTTCATCTTCATCTTCATCATCATCTAGAAGCAATGCTCTCTTCACCGACCGCCTGCTACTCATCTGATATGCGAAGACGGAAACAGAATAGCTTTGAAGATATGAATAGACGATTGCGATTCCCAGATCTGCGAATCAAATAAAAGATGAGATTAGAGTTTTTCAGCGAGAGAGGAGAAAGAGGAGAAAGAGGAGAAAGAATATTGATAACTTACGGCGAAAGAGGAGAAAGAGTGTCGGCGTTTAGAGTTTTCCGGCGACGTTTGGTGATTCGAAGTCGAAGAAGAAAAAGAGCGATGAAATTTTTTTAATTTTTACCCAGATTAACTATTGCAATTTCAGTTTTATCTTGTTTAGTAAATGTAAATTTTCTCCAAAATTTTCCCCCAAATTTTATGCGAAACATTTCAAAATTTTGGATTCATTTGAATTTCATCAGACTTCTACAAAGAAGTCTACGATAACAAAATCTTACAGACTTCACATGCGAAGTCTGCCGTGAGACTTCACCCGAAACTCGAGAAGTCTGTAAACCTATTTGATTTGATTTAAAATAATTTATCTTTCAAAAATTTTGATCGAAATATTTTTTTTCATTTTTTAATTAAAATTTCACATTTAATTACGGTTCAGACTTCATGGTCGAAGTCTGCGACTGTTTATGGTATTTTAGAACATAATCAACCTTACATGCTTAAAATTTATGAAAGTTTCGGAAATTTTAATTTATAAAGTTCATATTTTAGATAATCTTATTTTCTTAGAAGAATTGCATTGAAAATATTTTTTATTATTTCCTAATTTAAATCTAAGGTTTAATTACGGTTCAGACTTCATGGATGTCATGAACGAGATCTACTGTGAGACTTCGTTCAAGAAGTCTACTGTGAGACTTCGTTCAAGAAGTCTACGAAGTCTACTGTGAGACTTCGTTCAAGAAGTCTACTTCGCGCGGAGGTTAGAACTGTAATTGCGGTTTCTGTTTTTTTGTTTGCAAATAAAGAGGTTAATGTAATTTCCATACCCCAAAGGTCTAGTTTTGCATTTGTTTCAATTTGGGGTCTAGTTTTGCATTCAAACTCAATTTTGGGTCTAGTTTTAGCAATTCGCCCAAGAATTTTTGTCTTAAACATTTTAATCTCTTTATATTCTACTAAAACACGAATATATTGATAATGATCTTTACCACGAGAGATGTGATTTCTCTCTCAAACAATATAAGTAATTGGGGTTTAAGCGTAGAAAATCTACTTCTTTCAGTAGATCCTCCTTTACACTCATTGTCACATCTCACAAATATTAAAGAAAAGTCAAACAAAATATTTCGCATAAATATCGCAACAAACCCAATTGTAGTGGGTGCAATGGTGGATCAACTGAACTAGGGAGTAAACCTTACATAGTTCCAGGTTCGGGTCGTTTTCTACTGCGTACAAACACTACATGTTGGGTCATTTGGACACTTGGACTTCGGTTCATGTGTTATTATTTTGTTTTTGTCAACAGGTTCTTGTGTTATTAATGATGAGCTTGTGGATGTTAAAAGAGAACCATATATTCCAAGCTACATAAATCTTTACTACCCATTAATCTTGGTATGTTTGAGCATGAATAGGCAAAACCGACTTTATGTCGGATCGATTGTAGATCGGGTTAAACAATATGTGGATCGGACTCTGATACCATATTAGACAATGAGCTTCCAACCCAAAACCAATTTGACAATGAGTGGATATACTCATTTTATATTTTAAAATAAAAGTACAAAGTAATCGCATTCATCTTCAGAATGGTAGATTACTACTCTGTCCATAATAAATCCATTTATTTAAGAAAAAATCATTTAGGTTTTAAAAAAAAATATAAAAACGAACTAAAGTTAAAACAAAATCCAATATATTAAAAGAAAATATTTACTATAATTTTTTAAATTTTACTTACTATAATAGAAAATCTAAACAATTAAGATATTCTAAACAAAAAATTATTGTTAAAAAAATCGAAAAGGTTACCAATTAATTAATATAAAAATTTTAAACTTAAATACTATAATTTTTAAAAATCGTAAAAACTAAATTACTAATAATAAAATATAATATAATTCTCATAATGGTTGATTACCACCCTGTCCTTAATGAATCCATCTATTTAAAATTTTTGTTATTTTGCTTTAAAAAAATCTTAAAAACGAATAAAAGTTAAGTTATTATTAAAAAAACATTAGAAAAATTTGAATATATTAAAAGAAAAGAATGACTTATAAAATTATTTCAAAATTTTGAAAAATCGGAAAAGTTTAATAACTCTTTAAAAAATAAAATTGTTTTTAAACTTGTAAAAATTTCAAAAAGTTGAATTATTCTTTTAAAATTTTGTAAAATATTGAGTAAAATTTAAATTACTATGAAAGAATTTTTTTTGAAAATTTTGAATACATTATGAGAAAAAATTAATATAAAAATTAAATATAAAAATTTCTAAAAAGTTAAATTATTCTAATTCGTAATAATATTTTCTTAAATGTCTATTTTCTATAAAGAAAATGATACGATATATATGAAAGATTCTTTGATAATTTGTAATTAATCTAAATCCAAAATTAAGTTATTATTCAACTCTATATAAACTTTATTAAACAATACAAGTTTTAAGAACATCTTTTCTCTTGCTAAATTCTTCAAACAATACGCCTTAATACATTTTAATGTTATCGTAATGGATTCATCGAAAGATACACGTTGGTTTATCAGAACTCATTTTGTTCATTAGTGGACCATACAATCTAAAATTCTCAGATAATTCAAAATATCAAATATGTTTGAAGGATTTCTTCACCTCGTCATTTTAGATGAAACAATTTATTCTTACTTATATTGTTTTCTATAAGATAAAATTTGATGTTTAGATTTTAATACTTAGAATTATGCAATTATTGATCTGTTTTTGTTTTTTTTTTCTATTTCATGATCAAAAGATCTATGCTATAATAAATGGGGCATTCGTTGGTCGCTACTCTGAAAGATTTATTGAAGGCATTTGGATAATCTTAGTAAGTTTTGGTGTGGTTCATTACCACTCTATTCTTAATAAATTTACTTAATAAAAAAATTATCATTTCGCTTTAAAAAAAAACTAAAAAAAATCATATAAAAGTTAAAGGCCTTCTTGCTAAACTAGACCCTTATTTGAAGTCAATTACAAAACTAGATCACTCTTTTCTTTTTCAAAATGCCTTAAAATACCCTTCCCAGCTTCTTTTTCACAAAAAATACCTAGCGTAGACTTCTCCTGTGAAGTCTGGTGGCTGGGTTTGAAAAACAATAACCCAAAGATTCTCACGTAATAATGAAAATGTCATCGTCTTCAATAGTTCCCAACCACCATTACCAAACAAAATTGAGCTCTAAATGCTTCAAACAACTGAATTAAGTGATGTTAATGCTCTAAAACTGAGTTAAAAGCTCCATTTTTGTCGATCTCCTCTCTCATTTTAACCATTTAACTCTATATATCGTTTTCAATATTTACCATCCATATATCTTGCGATTTACTAAGATTCGAGCATAATAACTCTTGGGTTGCTTGGGTATTGGTGGCGTGATCAGTTCTTGGCCGTTTAAGAAGCTAAACACAAGCTCAAACTGAATATTGGTAATTTTTGCTCCATTTTCTCCGATTTTCCAGAAGGCAGACTTCATGGGTAAAGTCTCAATAGTCAACTGGGGGTTAGTTTTGCAATTGACTTTTTGTGTCTCAGACTTCACGTTGGAACCACGATGAAGTCTGAAGTTCTCCTTTGAAAAGAAAAAACAGTGTTTAGACTTCACCGTCGAAGTCTGCTTACAAGGGGTCTAGTTTTGCAATTGACCGTTAAGTCAGACTTTGTACAAAGACTTCTCCTGTGAAGTCTGCGAAAAAAAGAGGTTAGTTTTGCAATTGACCGGAATGAAGATTTTTTATCGAGACTTCATCTGAGAAGTCTGCGTGAAAAAAGGGTTAGTTTTGCATTTGACCGAAATACTGAAACATTGACAATTGGTAGACTTCTCGAATGAAGTCTACAACCATCGGTAACTCTGGAATTTAAAAAAAAAAAATTTTGTCAATTGCAAAAGTAACTTTTTTCTACATAGACTTCTCAGACGAGTCTCATGTTAAAGTCAAACTCTGGTCAATTGCAAAACTATACCCTACTTTAAGGGTAGACTTCGCCGAAAAAGTCTCTGAAGGCAAAAAGACTTCATCGTGGAAGTCTAAATACGTAATAGACTTCACAGGCACAATCCATTACCAAAAAGACTTCCTAGATGAAGTTTACTCAAAAAGTCAAAACTGTGGTCAATTGCAAAACTAGACCCCAAACTGGTATAGACTTCTCTGACAAAGTCTCCTTGAAATCTCCTAAAAAGTCAAACTCTGGTCAATTGCAAAATTAAACTCGTGCTTCAGACTTCATGGACGAAGTCTTCTTTAGATTACAAAGCAGACTTCATCGAAGAAGTCTACTAAGAGACTTCGCCTGTGAAGTCTCTAATGATAATTTCAGTAAAAATGCAATTTTAGCTTATTTGTAATTAGTTTTTTTTTCTTGTCCTAACATGTGTATTACGTATGGCTTTTGATGTTTTAGAAATTTGTATTATTTTAATCGCATAATTATTTTTATATTTTTCTTAACTTATTAGGTGTTTAACTTATAAACTTTAGACTTCACAAAGGATGTCTGTGCGTAGATTTCGTTCAAGAAGTCTCTTGCACTATCTTTTTAAAAAATGGATTTGTATCATATATAATTTGCATTTTTGAGATTTAAGGATGAGGATGTAAGTGAAAATGATGATGATGATAATACGTGTCTTGTTGCGGAAGGTGGCTTTGTTGGTGAAGGCCTAAGATCAAAGGTTTTGAAAGATAACTAACATAATAAGAGAAATTAAAGATAATTAACATAAAACTAAAGAAATCAACTTTAGACTTGAGCAATGGATTCCACAAACTTGAGCAATGGATTCCAGAAATAAATTAACATAAAACTAAAGATAATTAACATTTTTTGTGCCTTCTCATTGAAACGGTCCCGATCGGTTATATAGACTTGAGCAATGGATTCCACAAACTTATCTCTTTCACCCAACTCTGGCTCAGCGAACAATGCCTTTCATCTTTTCACCATTTGATTCAAGATAAAACTTTCCATCCGAGTTCCAATCAACCCTCGTCCTCTTAGACAACAAAAAACAATCTTTTCGTGCATTATCGTACTCCTTCTTCACCAGATTGACAAAATTTTGCATTGACATCTCAGGGTCTGGGTTAGTAAGTGTGAGTTTCACACTAGTGTCGTTAGGTAGAAGAACCTTAAAGCTATAATATATATCTGCATCTTCATCGTCATCTAGAATCAATGCTCTCATCACCGACCGCCTTCTACTCATCTGAAATGCGAAGACAGAAACTGAATAATTTTGAGTTAAAGTTAAAGGCACGAGAACACAAATGGAATAAGTCGCACATTACCTTTGGTTACCTTCACGATATTGAACTTCCCTTATGAAGTCTCCAACACTTTAGTAACTATAAATCCGAGATCAGAAAAGGGACAGACGAAGAGACTAAACTGAAATAGAATTTGTAGATGAATAAAGATTGAAGATGTGAATAGACGGTTGCGATTCCCAGATCTGCGAATCAAATAAAAGATGGGATTAGATACAGAAAAAAGAAGAAACAGTTCAGAGAAAGAGTAGAGAGAGGGTGTCGTCGCAGAGAGGTCGTCGTATGGTGATTTTCCGGCGAGAAAGAGTGAGGAGTCGGCGTTTTGTCGACGGCGACGGTGGCTGCGAGCAAACCCTGAAAGATAGAGTTTGGGGTTTTCCCGCAGGGAGGAAGAATATCGATAACTTACGACGGCGAAGATCGTAAGAGACGAAATAGAGTGTCGGCGTTTAGAGCGAGAGGAGGAGAAAGAGAGCGATGAAGATTTCTTAATTTTTTTATCCAGATTAACTATTGCAATTTCAGTTTTATCTTGTTTAGTAAATGTAAAATATTTTTTATTTTCTTTTCCTCCCAAAATTTTAAACCTAAAAATCTTTTCAGTTTCAAAATTTTTCGTGAAAATTTACAAAATTTTGGATTTATTTGATTTTGAGACTTCTACAAAGAAGTCTACGATAACAAAATCTTACAGACTTCACACGCGTGAGACTTCACCCGAGACTCGAGAAGTCTATAAGTCCTAAACTCTTAAATTCGAATGTTTTTTTCACTTTTTGTTAACAAATACTAACATTTGACATCAAAATATTATAATTTATTCAAAATCTAACAAATATACCAAAGATCGCTATTTTATATCAAAAACATATCAAAGTAAGTCTAACTCTAAATATATATGCATGGATTCTTACCCATTGGCAACCTCTAACCTATATGCCTCACATGGTTTACATCAAATAGCTTAGTTTTATGAAATTTTATTTTTAAACCTATTCGCTTTGATTTAAATTAATTTATCTTTCAAAAATTTTGATCGAAATTTTTTTTTTATCATTTTTTAAATTAAAATTTCACATTTAATTACGGTTCCAGATTTCATGGTCAAAGTCTGCGACTGTTTATGGTATTTTAGAACATAATCAACCTTACATGCTTAAAATTTATGAAAGTTTAAGAAATTTTAATTTATAAAGTTCATATTTTAGATAATCTTATTTTATTTAAAAGAAATTGCATTGAAAATATTTTTTATTATTTTTCTAATTTAAATATAAGGTTTAATTATGGTTCAGACTTCATGGATGTCATGAACGAAGTCTACTGTGAGACTTCGTGCAAGAAGTCTACGCCGTGCGGATGTTAGAACTGTAATTGTGGTTTCTGTTTTTTTGTTTGCAAATAAGAAGTTTAATGTAATTTTCATATCCAAAAAGTTTAGTCTTGCATTTGTTTCAATGTGGGGTCTGATTTTGCATTCAAACTCAGTTTTGGATTTAGTTTTAGCAATTCTTTCAAAGTTAAATTACTATATAAAATAATGTTATTTTGTTAATTTTCTGAAATTTCATTTTCATTGGTTCAGATAAATTTTATTATATAATAGATATATTGTTTTTTATATATTTTGACTTTATTATAAGATAATTGTATAAGGATTACGAAATCCAAAAAAAACTGAAAATTTATATTTCTGTACCAAAAACGAAATACGAAAAATATAATATTATGACATAATGTTTTTAAAAATCGTATGATGCCTTACCAAGACTTATATTTGTATATAATATATATATATATATACATATATATATCTATATATATATATATTTTATATAATGAACAATTTAACATATATTAAAAAAATATTAAATATTTAATATTGTGTGGAGATAATTGTAATGTATGGTTGTCGTTATCTTCAATTTATAATAGATTTAAAAATGTAAGTTAATAACATATAAAAAATATTTAATAAGAATTATACCATATATAAAAGACCTTGAACATCATTTGTTATACTAAAACTAAACATACCATACAAGAATTTAAATCAATAAACAATGCTAAGATGGTTTAATCTTTTATCAATTACGGATGAATAGTCAGCAATAAAACAAATCTGGAGACGTGAGATATCATATTTACTACCACCAAAAACAAAAATGTCATCATCTCTTACTATTTTTTTATGCACTGTAATTCCCTAGTATATCTTAAATACTAGTCAAGATTTTTTTACTCCCTTCGATGGGATAATATTATTCCTAATAATCTTTATTACATTCATGTTCAATAGGTTCACAAGAACATGAGTCCATTTCTTAATTTTTGATCTCAAATTCCTTAAACCTTTTCCAATGTAAGGAAGTTATTTAAAGATTATTCATCTTGTCTATCAATTTTTTAATCTCTTCCACCAATGATCATCAGTCCAGTTGAACAAATAGTAGTAATTATTCTGCAATCATATACCAATTCGCATTTTGTACTACCTGGATAAAAAATGCAAATTCTACATTTACTTCATCTGATTCATGTGGACAACAATAAAAAATCCATGCGTTGTTTAGTCTTATGTGTCCTGATCACAACAAATTCTCTACATTTGCAAAATCTTGGTAGGTATCTTCTTCTTTTCCTAATTGTCACAAGAAATCTACTAAAAATCAGAGTAAACAACTATGCAGAGCCATGAAATTTTGAGAGATACACGGAAAAAATAAAAATCAAACCCTAAAAGAGAGGTAAATACTAACAAATATATTACTCTTAAAGACACAACCCTAAATATCTTTGACGGAGAAGATGGAGCTCACGATCAATAGATATATTGCTACCGGCAACATGAAGAACTGAACCCTAAATATCGTCCATTTATTTATTTATTTAATTATTTTTCGTCAAACCATAAAATTTTGGACCATAAACAACATTAATTATTGAGTTGTTTGGCGTGTTAAAGAAAATCTTGGACCACAATTAAACAACATCGTTCGGTTTTTGAATAAATTATTTTAAAAACAATTCGTGTTAATTACTATTATGCGTAGCATTTGAATCACCACACACTATAAAGGATTGATTTACGGTAAAAAATTTGCTTGATTTTATTAGTACATGTGACTCGGTTTATATATTTTACGTAGTCTGAGTAGGATTTAGTTAGTACTCTTAACTAATTATGTTGTAAATAACTTAGAAGCTTCACGTGGACAATAGTTTGTGAAAGAAGAATATAATAGACCATTTCCTCTCGTGTTATACACTTTCAACATCATTAAAAACCAAAAGCATGTGAAACATAAATAAGAAAAAGTATTATCAATCATACATTAAACAACTTCACGTGAATTGGAAAAAAAAGAGGGAAGAACAATGCATAGGGTGAAGTAGACTCACACTCACAAGTCACAACTCGGCCATATATATATGACGAAGCAAACTTGATGAGAAGACAATTCAAATACCAGTTTTTCTTTAAAGTCTCATGATCAGCTTTATTAAGAATATGTATAATTTAAGGTAGTACGTTGAACAACTTTCTTCCAGCCCATCGGTGTTTTTTGCGGCCACCGACTGTTTTTTTTTCATTGAGAAGATTCCGACAAATGTTTTCTTTTAGAATAGATGCTTCCGATTTTTATTTTTTCTATTGAAAACCACTAAGAAATGAGTTTAATTAATTTTTTTTTGTACAACTTCCATGGAGAGAGAGAGAGAGAGAGAGAGAGAGAGAGAGAGAGAGAGAGAGAGAGAGAGAGAGAGAGAGAGAGAGAGAGAGAGAGAGAGAGAGTAAAATAAAAAATTCGAAATTTCAAACTACCGTCGGAGGTATATAGAAGAATCACAAAGATGGTGTGATGAGGAGATTTAGTCGGGTTGGGATCGATTTTATTTGGTTTTTGTTCGATTTTTTAATAACATTATAAATTTTTAATTATCAAAATTTAATAGTAAATGATTGAAATATAGTTTGTAATATATTTTAATAATTAGTGTGTCATTCTGCATTATTTTTTTGTTAGTATAGTTTAAATGACATTTTGATAGTTGATGTGTGTCACTATATAGCATTGTATAGTTTGTATATGTTATTATGTATTATTTGTTTGTTAGTTTACTTATAATGACATTTTAATAATTCGTATGAATAGATATATAGTATTTCATAGTTCATTTAGTTAGGAATTATTTTTCCATCATAAGTACTGCCCCACATCGTATAATGTATTTGCCTTCAACAAATTGTTTTCTTTACTACGAGTTACCTTTTCTTACCTTCTCTTTTTATATATTTGAATTATGTTAATTTCAGATTTTATGGTTAAATAGGTTTACTTATCTTTTTTCTTAAAATCACTTATGTAAATTCATTTATTCTAAACTTTTACCCAATAAATAATATTCTATATCTAAGAAAGTTAAACTATATCAAGCTCTTTTTTTCCATGCAAGTGTATGCAACATTAATTATTATGAACTTAAACGCATCAATTAAATTTTATGGATTTTTTTTGTTCATTAGAGTAAATATCTTTAAAACTGCGTGGTAACAAGTTTCTACAAAAATAATTCAAAATATTTGAGATGATTGAGCAATGTGGTAACTGCTAAATTAGAGTACATCAAATTAAAGATAATTTTCTCTATATTCAAGGTCATATTATGTTTATTTCAATTTGATAATATTTAACTTAAATTTTTTTATAAAGTTTAAATATTTTTACCCCTACTTAAGTTTATTTCTTGATCCGCCACTGATCCCATACCACTATTGAAGTATTGTAAATTAGATAGATTTTACCCTATAAATATGTGTATGTATCAATTGTAAAATGTACACAAATATAACTATAGGCAACTCTTATTCCTCTCAAATAAATCATCTTCTCTATAACTACTCTCTCATATTTCATTTATTTCTTCCGGGTTATTATTATTATTTTTTAATTTTATGGTTCAGACATATAATTATACAGTTTAATTATAACAGCTTTTAGTTTTTAAAACCATTATTGCGATTGCTAATATATTGCTATTTTCCAAAAAATAATTAATCAAAATGAACGTCAACATAAAAGAATATCCGATAATAAGCTATGAAGTTTAAATTTTGTAAACTTAAATTAGTTTTTACAAACGATATAAGGTAGATTTAAGTAGGTTCACGTAGAATTATTAACCAGTTGTGAAATCTATATATAAAATATGATGATAGAGAGAGAGAAACACACACATGCATATAAAAGAGAGAAGTTCTTAAACTTTCTTACTTCTCATCTTCTTGTATGTTATCAAAATATCACATACATACACACATATTTATATAAAGCTAAAACTCATCATATGATGATACATGTATTGATGACTCATATATCACAAAGATGAGTAATCATTTATCCTAATGACATTTGGAAAATTCTTAACACAAGGGATGAATAATCACATATTTAGATAATATTATATAATACTCCGACTTGAGTATTCATCATCATTAGTGCATTACATACTGCCTCGCTAAAAACCTTATCATGGAAAAACCAATTGGGATAAAAATCATGACAAGAAAAAAAGATGGATATGATATATTTTTCACAAATCTCGCAGATAATGTATTTTTATATTCTGAATATGCTTTCCAAAAGTTGAAGTAGGTAGCGCCTTAGTGAAAAGATCCGCTTCATTGTCACTTGAACGAATGTACTCGATATCGACGTCTCGATTCATCACGACTTCTTGAGTAGAAGAAACAAAATTTGGAAGGATATGTTTCGTCCTATCACTCTTGATATATCTTTCCTTGAGTAGAGCAACACATGCATCGTTATCCTCGAACAATTTTATTAGTTCTTTAATTTTAATTATCCCGCTAGCTTCTTGTATATGATGTGTGACAACTTTGCATTTTACTGCTTTATCATGATTGTTAATATCCATTTTATCATGTGCCATTGGTATTTCTTTGTGTTTTGTTGCATTTAGTGTCCAACTAAGTCTTTTTGCATTTCTCTAGTGTCTTTGTGTGTCTTTGGTGGGTGTTTTTGTGTATTTTGAGTCATTGCAGATCATAATAATAGATGACACATATTTGGATGCAAAGAAGAAAAATGATGATGCAAAACCAGTCCAAAGTGCCTAAAAAAAACTCGGATGAAGGTCTTCCACTGAGATTTAGTTTCAGAGCTCTTCACAAAAGTTATAGTAAATTGGGTTATCTTTCAATGGTGGTGATATCATGCGAATCCAAGCTACATTGCAAAAGTTATGGTCGATTTAGTGGAGGCATATCAATCTGGCGCGTAAAAGAAGTTAATAAAAAACTTTTTTTGATGACCAGAGAGTATAGCTACCAACTGTAGCGGGTTACTGCTGCCCGTTATAGATCTTCATCAACCCAAATTAACCGGGTCAATACCCAGTTTGTCCCGAGTTGACCCGGTTTGAACCATTTAGTATTTAAGCAATTTTTTGACATTTTAAACCTAAGTTTTCTTCTCTAGAGTTGGATTAAGATCCAAAATCTCTTCTTGATATTTTGGATTGATCTTCATCATTTATGCCACTTTAGTGAAGGATTCTTCATCTCTATCTTTATCTTTATGTTTATGCACTTTTACATTGTCTTTCATCATGTTTAGTAGGTAGTCTTTTGTTGGATCATGGGCAATGCTAGACTAGGATGATTTGATGGTTAGATGATGATGATTTAGGTTGGTTATTATTAGATTCTTCATTTAGGTTGATATTAATGCTAGTTTTGACTTGATCACTCAAAATCTAGAACTTAAGCAGTTCTTACCCGTAAGGTGTTTGTAAAAATGGTTGAACCAAATAGTTTTACATTCCTAGCCAACAAGAGTTGATGATTAGGGTATTTAGTGAACTAATTGGACATGTTTTTAATGCTCATTGACCATTTAATTGCGAACGAAAGTTTATGAAAATTAGGTGATTAGTGAAGTGATTAGTGCCACGGAAGTAGATTAGTCATCTTTGTGAGTTCCATGTTCTAGGATGGTGCTTAATTCAATCTCTTGAATCATTGTTTTATTGTTGATCTATTCTCATGATAGTTAAACTCATGGTCCAATGCTTTATTTTTATTTTACTTCTTTCATTTCTTACATTTTAATCAAAACAAAAACCCAAAAACTTAATTGCTCTTGCTTAGTTTACATCTCCCATCTTTGGTGTTGCAATCTTTATTCCTCGTTGGATCGACATCTAAATTGCTACAACATTTGCACTTGGGTGATTTAGAGATATAAATTTTAAAGTGTTTTGAAACCGAAATTAATCTCTATCATGGACTTCAGCTATACACATTCTCTACATGCCTCATGAAGCGCGATGATCTTAACATGGTTTGAAGAAGACGTAACTGACATCTGTTTCTGAGAGCGCCACGAGATCGCAATACCTCCTATTATAAAAACGGATCCAGTTTGCGATCGAACTTATGCAGATCTGATTAATATCCTGCATCTGCAAACCCAACTAAACCAAACGCAAAATTTTGAGGATAAAATAATCCCACATTAATCTTACCTTGGAGATAACTTCTTATCTCGTTCCAATGTCTGCATGTAGGGAATGAACTATATCTTGCAAGACGATTAGTAGCAAAAATATATATCTAGTCGAGTATAATTTGCAAGATATAAAAATCTAACTGTAACACTTATCAAAGGCATTTCAAGATTTAATACTTACTCATCATATATACATGGTCGAAATGGATCTTTGTCGGCATCATCTGATTTATTAGCCATTAGATTACTCAAAGGAGTTGGTTTATTCATGTTGAAACGCTTTAACACCCTTTTGATGTAATTTGATTGATGCACAAATATTCCATCTTGGAAATTCTCTATTTGAACCCTGAGACAAAATTTTGTCTTTCCAAGGTCTTTCATTTCGAACTCCTTTTTCATATGAATTCTTGCATCATCAGCTTCCTTTTGAGCTCTAATTTTGTTTAATCATCAACATAAACAACAATGATCACAAATCCAAATTGGGATTTCTTAATGAACACGCAAGGGCATATCACATTATTGATATATCCTTTTTTCAACAAATATTCGCTTAAGCGATTACACATGCGTCTGAATTGTTTTAATCTGTATAGAATCTCTGTAATTTGACCGAACAAATGTCCTTGGATCTTTCTAGGATTTTTGATCCTTCCGGAATCTTGAATCATTCTGAAATTTTCATATATATATATATATATCATTATCCAGTGATCCATATAGGTATGCAGTCACAACATCTATAAAGTACATATCTAGATTTTTCGATGCCGTTAGACTCGTTAAGTACCTGAATGTAATTGCATCCATAACCGGAGAATATGTTTCATCATAATCAATTTTCAGTCTTGAAGAAAATCCTTGTGCCACAAGTCGAGTTTTATATCTTGTGACTTCATTATTCTCATTTCTTTTTCTCATAAAGATTTATTTGCATCCAATTGGTATTACATCTTCAGGTGTAGTAACAATATGTCAAAAAACATTTCTCTTATTAAGAGAAAGTAATTCATTTCTCATAACTTCTTGTCATTTCTCCCAATCGGACTTTTTATGACACTTTGACACGGACTTTGGATCTGGATCATCATTTTTATTATCAACTTCTTTATGTAAAGAGGACTCGCTTGGACTAGGATTATGTTAGTTGTCTCTTTCATGGCTATGTAAACATATTATCACCGACAAAGGTTAAGCTACTAAGTGTACTATTCAATGTTCAGTTATAATCTTGGCTTATTAAGCGAATCAAAGCTCATAATAGTGTGATTATAGGGAGAGTAGCTTCCTGCACATCAGTCATTGTCACGTATCAAACGTCAATGATACATATAGACTATAGAGTAACTCTCAACCAAATTGCACAAAGTGGTCAGAGTAACTCACTTACAAAAAAGACAAATTCTGCGGAAAGTAACTAATTACAGTCCGGCAAAACTATAAGGTTGATGTACTCTCCATTGTTCAACAGAACACTGCACACATAATAATGCATGTAAATTTTACAAGATCTAGATCAATCCGACTCATAAGATAAGATTGGCAGCCAATTTTTACAAAATGCTTGCAAGATCTACTCATTCCCTCACTATTCATTCAATTTTCATTATACTTGTGCAAACGTATAAAAATGTTTTCATTGTTTTTTTTTTTGTTTTTTTTTCCATGGTGCCAGACCAGACATCTGCAAAAAATCAAAAATGATTCTGGACATGAAATTAGATTTCCAGCATGTGGATCTTAAATACTTGGTTTGGCAAACAAAAATCAATGAAATTGGATACTCAGAAAAATTTGAAACTAGGGGACGTGTGGGGGTTTGCATTGCACCAAACAAGAAGCTTATCCAAAAATATAGTATTAATCCAATTTAAAAAAATGGAACAGTGCTATGCTATTGGGTTACTCAGTATCTTTAGCAGGTCCCATGTAAACCGTGTAGCTCACTGATATGAGAATGAGCAAACACCCAACAAGCCGGCTAAACAAATCTGACGATTCTGCTTTTCCAGTGCTTACTATCCATAACTGCGATAACACCACCTAATACGAGAAACACAAATCAAAACAAAGTCTTTCTGCATCATCACTATGTTAATTATGTTTAACTGATTCAAAACAAATGAACCACATAGAAATAAATCGATTTGACTTCATATCCGAATCGAAAGAAATGAATTAACCGATCAAACTTTTGATTTCTTTGAAAATCTTTTGAATTAAAGAGAGTTCACTAAAATCAAACTCATACCGATACCCTTTAAAACAAAGCTGAATGGTATTCACTATTCAATTTCTATGTTTCGAAAACCAAAAAAAAACCTGAACTGAAAACCGGACTAGAGGCACCTATTCTAAACCCTCAAACTACTCCATGGAAGTGGAAGTATACCTCGATGTACAATATGTTTGCAGCTTTGGTGATTCTCTCAAGCTGAAGCCCACGTGCCAAAAGTACCTTAAAACAATAGAAAACGTACTCAGCAATCTAACTACTTGAATTGCCTACAAAAATCAAAACTGTATATAAACAGAATGTTATTGAATGCCTCACCTCTGCGCAAAATGCCAGTAACCCTAGTACAATCATGCTAATAAGTGTGTCAAACGCTGGCAGCACAAAGCTCTGTATGAGAAAAATTCATGAGTTTTGAGTAATGGTCAACCAACAGATCAGTTGATGCATTTTACATTTGGTGCTGGTGCAGTTAAATCATTTCTTGGTTTCCTACAACTATATCAGATTCCGTTTCAACCAACACTATTTATATATTTACAAAAGATACCTCCAACGAAAACATGCAAATAGCTGCAGCAGGGCAAGCTACCAAACCAAACGAGAGGACAGTAATCCTGAAAATACACATCATTTATTGATTTCTTCCTAACTTCAGAATTTTCGCTAAAGAAGCAAAACATGTGGGTTAATGACACATCTGAAATCTTAAATCTCACACTGGCTGTTCCGATGCTTTAGCAGCTGCCTTTATGAGACAATAGGTGATTCCTCCAGTGATTGATGAAAATAAGCCCAACAAGAACGCATAAATACGATGGTTTCCTTTTAGATTTTCGTTCTTTCCTTCTGAACCAACTGCCAAGAAAAGATAAGTGAGATCAGCATGACATCTTTGTTTCCTCATGCATAAAGGATAGACAAGATTAGTTTTATGAAAAGAATAAATAGGGAACAATTTTGTTAACTCACTTCTGTACCTTGAACAGTAAGTGTTGGGCCAAAAATAAATAGTACGCCAAAGAAACTGCAAGCAAGACCTGGACCAAAGCGAAAACAAAAAAAAGAAGTCATAAAATGGACTTGCTTTGTTGTCAGTTAACAATGAATTTCAGGAGCTAAAGCTAAGAGTAAAAGCTCTGTACCTCCAATATCAGTCAATTTCAATTTCTCATGCAGAACAACACGTGCTGCAATGGAAGCCATAACTGGATTCAGGAAGCTTAATACAATAGCTTGCGACAAGGGCAACATTTGGATGCTGTGGTTCAGAATGTCAATAACAGTGAAAAAACGTGTTAGAAGTCTTATTTTGCTACCATTGACAAATTGATTAATGGGGAATGGACACTGTTGCTAATAGCAACTTCATTTCAAATGATGCATTGGTTTTTAATATAAATTTAACAGGTTATTTACTTCTACACACGGAGTAGAGTACGAGGTGTAATTACCTAAAGATGAAACTAAACAATGAAAGGTAACCCACAAGGGCTCTTGAAACCAAAAGCTTCCTGGCATGCGCAGGTCCAAAAACTGGTTGTCCAATTCTTTTCAACCAAAGGTATGATAGTATCAAGATAATTGTGCATCTCATGAACGCGGTCTCAAACAAAGGAATTGGCTGAACTGTCAGAAATAAAGGACATTAGAAAGAAAAAAAAATCTATCAATATACTATATAATACACATGCCAGCTCAAGGTAACACTAAAATGCTGAAGGAAGACGCGGACTGAGGTAAGCACTTGCACTCGTCTAAGCAGAGATTCCATTATAACTAGAAAAGACAAGTTACTAAATAGGTCCACCGTTTCAGAAACTAAAAATTCAATAAAGATTCTCCCACCATGTGAAAAAGGACAAGATGCAGAGCACATTTTCTAGTCTTCCCATAAAGCTAATTATCATTTTACACAAAACCATGAAACTGAACACAAGGACGAAATCACAAGATACCGTAGGAGAGCCAAAGAAGTACTGACCAGAAAAAGTATCTGAAACTAACTCCATGATGAGATACAATATCGATGAAAAGGCCATACACAGTAAGCCAGAGTAACGAGACCCACTCCAAATCCATGAAGAAAACTGAGTTACAGGTGATATCTCAGTTTCAGTCACTTTAATCACTTGCTCCTGCACACATATATACATCAAAATTCAATATCAAATCCAAGAAATTCATACTAAAATCTGATCCCAGTTCTTGTCAATAACCTAAATCTAATATCTAACAACTTAATTACTAGAAATTGAAGCCACTCGCAAATTCATCGAATCAATTTCGAATTGAATCATCAACTAAAGAACAATCACAGCCATTAAAACTAGAGGAGTTGTTCTTACTCTGGGTTTGCGTCGAGTGTAGGAGGCGGAGAAGATGTTGATCCTAGGTCTTTGGTTTTGATTAAGAAGAGGGATGATTTCATCGGAAGATGATGCAGGGGCGGAGGAGGAGCCATCCAACGTCGGAGAATCTAGATCGCGAACGGTAAGCTCAAGGGCGAGGTGTTCGTCGGCGATTCTGGTCTCCGGAGACGAAGAAGCCATGGTGACGAAAACAGCATCTAACAGACAAAACGGAAAGATAACGAAGTGTTAAAAGACGACGCTTTTAGATTAACGGCAATGACTTATATGTGGGTTAAATTAACAAGGGTCATTTGGGTATATAACTCGTCCTGGGACTCACTGACATTCAGCACTTTCGGTTTAATCGGTTCGGCTTATTCGATTTTCCAGTTTTCGGTTATCAAAAAATCATATCGAACCATTTGTTTGGTATTTGGTTTATTCGGTTTGGTTATAGGGTTAAAAATTCATTTCCGAAATAATCTGATTTATATCCTAAATTGGTTAATTTAAATTGAATTAGATGCTGAAAAAAATGTAATGGGCTCAAATTTATTTACTATGAAAAAATCATCCCAAACTTAACTGAATAAAAATTCGGTTCGTTTCGTTTGGTACTTGGTTTACTCGATTTGGTTATAGGGTTTAAAATCAATTCCAAAATAAACTGATTTATATTTTAAAATCGGTTAATTTAAACAGAATTAGATCGAGAAAAAGGTAATGGGCTCAAATTTATTTACAGACCAAAAATAATAACAAGACTAATTAAACACTTTACAATTACAAAGCTCAATTTCAAATTTTACAATTACAGCCTAAATCCATTAACAGTTAAGGTTTTCGACAAAGTAACGAAGGCGGCGTACGACCATTTGATCTTCCCGTCCGATGAGGCTTGATATCCGCTAATCCCAAAGAAATCTGTCCCGACGAGATATGTCACCTACCATCATCATCCCCACTAAAACAGAAAAAATAAGAAAAGCAAAATAAAAAAAATTGAAAAAGATTATGGGATAAAAAATAATGAAATGACTTCACGAACCTGAAACTTCAGATCTCTCAACACGGAAAAAGTTTCGGCCGGAACTTTAAGATCAACATACAAAGGGACAAACATAACTGAGATTGTAATTGAAGATGTGATAGAGACGGTGTTGGGAAAAGGAAGAGTACGGTAGTGGAGACTGGCGAATCGATTAGAGGCTGTAAGAAGCCTTACCAATGTTGAAATGGTAGAAAATGATGAATTGATGAAGGAGAAGAGATGTGGTGATGAGTATTGATTAGATCGAACAAGAAGACGACAAAATTTGGTTTCACAAGCGGCAGAAGAGCGGAGCCAAAGAAGAAGAAGTAAAAAATTAGGGTTAATAACTCTCATTAACCTTATATATGGTTGCAGATTCGTGGTTAAGGTTAAAGTGATCAAGTTTACACTACTTTATGTCCATTTGTTCATAAAGATAGTAATTTTATTGTATCTTTGAAACTATAAGATCAAATGTGAATCAACCAAGTGAAAAGGTAACATGATCAAAGATTTGGAACAGCTTCTGCATATACTTTTACCAGAAAATCAATCCATCTCAACTCTTGGCCATTACAGTCAGGGGCGGACGGTGGTCCACTTAATACCTTGGACCACCATCTCCCACCTATATCCCATGGAGATCTTGAACCCTATCAAAGAAGAAATCATCAAAACCTCTTGTGTCGCCTCCCATACTGAGTTTCTCACAAAATGTTCATCACCATTGTGGGTTGTGGTGTGACTCCAACTGTATGAGTAATACATCCTCAGTATCTCGTGGAAGACTTAAATTCATAGCATGATTCTAAACTTTGTATGCCATCTAATGGTGGAGTGTAGCTGCATATGTGTTTCCTACTTGAGGTGCGCCAGTGATTACAAAGACTCGATAGAACTCTTAGACATTTCTCTCTTTCACTTGGCTTGGTTTCAACACTACCAAGCTTTGGTATTTATAGTACAAGACCTAAGGAATATGCCATGAAATATTCTTTTGGTTTTTTTTTTGTACAACCACACATATATTCAACTCTCTCACAATCACTCACTTATTCAACATACTTATGATTATGAACATGACCCTTATTTATTTAATATTCCCATAATACATGTGTTTGTACTAGAGACATGAAAAAGTTATTTAATATTTTTGCTTGAGTCCAGTGAATGTTTCCCTTCACTTTAATGTTCAAACTCCTTTAATGATCCTTTTTTTCTTTTATTTTCTATTAGTTCTCCACATAACTTTTTTAATCTCAAGTTTATTTTTATTTTATTTTATCTTTAACTAACTAAAACTTGTTTCTATAGGAATATAATATTTAAATAATATATAAATATTTATTTTGTTAAGAAATATATATATATATATATATATAAACACAAAATATTGTGTTCATATTAAATATTCGTCTGGTCCGCTGCTGATTGCAATCATCCTGGGATTATATGCTAATAATGATAAAGCCGTTGAAGAATATACTATCCTCGATCCTAAAAACGATTACATGCCTGCTATGACTCTTGTCATATTTCATTTTTGTTTTGGTTGATGTGACTCGTTATTACTCTTAACAATTTAACAAAATATCTTCTATATTTTAATTTTCTATTCTTTTTAAATTAATTGTCTTATCAAATTGTGTTAAATTTTAAACTGACTTACCTAGAGATCGGATACATTTATTAATTTATGTGGTTAACAATTTATCAAATTTTAATTTATGGGGGTTTTACTGCATAATCCTTAAGGTTAAAAGCTAAACAACTAAACTAGATTAAACAACAGAGCAGTCCATTTTTAATTGGGCTTTAAAAAAGACAAAAATGCCCAATCTCTCAATTAAGCCCAATCCGGATTACACCTTGGTGAAAAGATAAGTCGATGGTTCTTCGCCGATACGATTCCTGTGAGAAGCGAGCAGGTTCTATCTGCTTAAGCTCCTCATGAACTCAATTTCTTCATTTCTGATTCGTTAAAACATTCTTAAAACATGTCGACCACATTGTTCAGAACAATTCAGCTAAACCAGTTCTCACTTCTTGGAACTGCCTTGTTTAGAAGTGATGAGTGCATAAGTGCAGCCCATAACGACTAAGTCGGAAGCAATGACGACTGATCTAATTAGCACATTTTTATGTTTTCTTTTACTTCCACTTACTCCACTACTACTCCACTACTTCACTACTCCAATTAAAGTTTTGTACTTCTATTTAAATGCTTTGTAAAGAACGAAGGCAGGGGATATGAATTGCCAAAGAAAGTGTCGTTTATTTACTTGTTCTTATTAGAGTTCTAAATCTGGGACCTATCAGGAGGAGTAACAATGTCTCCGTGAGGTGTTGTGGAAGCCAAACAGCGACGACCCATGAAGCTAAACAGACTTCACAATCGAGGGTTGCACCAAAAAACCCATAAAAGCAACAAACTTGATGAGATTTTGAGAGATTACTAAGTTGTAATTGGGATAGAGACTCATGTGCATCTCTCTACGTTGACAAAGGCATTTTGTAGTTGCTCTAACAATTACGGGTCATATCTACACACAAGTATTTGTCCCGTTTGTATGGGTTTGCCTGGTGCTTTGCCTGTTTTGAATTCAAAAGTTGTTGAATTTGGTGTTAGAATGGGTTTAGTTTTGAATTGTGATTTGTCTCTCAAGTCTAAATTCGATAGGAAGCAGTATTTTTATCCAGATTTTCCTAAAGGTTATCAGATTTCTCAGTTTTATATCCCTATTGCATCTGGTGGCTATGTGGATTTGGATATTCCTCTTGAATTTGGTGGTGGCCGTAGGAGATTTGGTATCACTAGAGGTCATATGGAAGAAGATCTGGCAAGTCACTCCATTCAGACACTAAAGATTACTCTCAGGCATGGGTTTATTAGATTCTTGCAAGGGTTTTAGGTCTCAGGGGTTTTAAGTAGAACCTGCAAGATGCTTGCGTTTCTTATATTTGGTTATTATGTGGTGTAGGTAGTTCTGAATAGTGCAGGGGTTCCTTTACTTGAGATTGTTTCAGAACCTGATATGAGAAGTGGTATAGATGCTGCTGAATACGCTTGTGACATGCAACGGATTGCGACGTATTTGTGAGTCAGTAATGGGAATATGCAAGAAGGATCTCTTCGCCGCGATGTCAATATCTCAATCCGTCTCATTGGGCAAGCTGAATTTGGCACCAAGGTTAAGAAGTTTCTTTTTCTCTTTCTTTCTTTGTCATTCGGATTCAAACCAATGAAACGGATGATCAACTCATTGCATTTTCATTTCATATGGTTGCTGATTCGACTTATAGGTGGAAATAAAGAATTTGAATGCATTTTCAGCAATTAGCAGGGCAATTGACTTTGAAATATCAAGACAAGCACTTCTCTACAATCAGGGCAAAGCTGACCAGATTGTAACGGAGACTCGGCTTTGGGAAGAAGGCGCTCAGGTTCTAAATTAATTATGTTGCAATATCCATATCTGTTTTTTTTATATCCACCAGCTATCACGGGTAACTTCAGAACAGAGCAAAACCGACATAGTTTTGCTACTGATTCACAATCAAATGTAATGGGCCAGCTTCCAAAGCCCATCTCGTCACTTAAAACACAACAAATGCAACGGTCTTCTCCCTCCTCTGTTCCAGCTGTGAAAGAAGACAAAAACAAACAGAATCTTACGGTTACGCCTGAAACCAGTACGGAGCTGCATCTTCAGAATCGTTTCTTTGCCTTAGATTCGTCAGAGATTGCAGGATCGTGACATGTATAGATGTCACTTAGGGTTTTGAGGTTGTATAAATCAGAACATTGTCTGATTGTAAACGTTGAGCTGAAAAATAATGAAACAGCCACATTTCTTCAAAATTTGATTTTGCCTTCATGGTATCAGAGCACAAGGCAACAAGATCCATGGAAGCTTTCTCAGTTCCTTCTTTGAACATCTCAAATTATGTTATAGTCACACTTACTCTGAAAAATTACATTTTATGGAAGCGTAAGTTTGAGAGCTTTATCTCTGGCTAAGGTATGCTCGGCTTCGTCACTGGATCTATTCCACCACCTCCTACAAGCATCTCTGTTCCTGGCATCAGTGGATCATCTTCAGAAGCTTCAAATCTGGATTATAGTGTTTGGTTTCGAATAGATCAGGTGGTTAAGTCGTGGTTGCTGGGGTCATTTGCTGAAGACATCTTGAGTGTTGTTGTTAGTTGCTCAACCTCTCATCAGGTATGGATTACTCTCGCTAATCACTTCAATAGAGCTTCCTCGTCTAGGTTGTTTGAACTTCAACGTAGCATACAAACGTTAGAAAAGAAGAAAACAATATGGAGGATTATCTCAAAGATCTTAAGAATGTTTATGATCAACTAGCTTCAGTAGGCAGTCTTGTTCTCGAAAAGATGAAAATTTTTGCTGCATTAAATGGTCTTGGAAGAGAATATGAGCCAATAAGAACAACAATAGAGAACTTTGTTGTAGTCTCCCAGATCTGCAGCTTGATGATGTGGTTCTAAAGCTGAGAGGCTACGATGACAGGCTTCAAAGCTATCAGGTTGAGTCTTCTGTGTCTCCTCACATAGCTTTCAATGTAATACACCAAGACTACACTCCTGGCTTTACTCGTAAGAACAACAATAGAGGCAGAGGCAAAAACAGTTTTGGTCACAGTAGAGGATCTATCTCAACAAGAGGAAAATGATTTCACCAACAACTTTCTTCATCTTCTTCTAGGCCTCAATTTGGGAACTCAAACTTAACCAGTCAGATTTGTGGGAAAACTGGTCACCATGCTTTAAGATGTTGGCACATGTTTGATAACAATTATCAAGTTGAAGACATCCCTACAGCTCTGGCTACAATGAGGATCACTGATATTACGAATCACCACAGACAAGAATGGTTTTTCCAGACACAGGGGCTTCAGCTCATGTCACCAACAATCGCCAAATCTTACAACAGTCCCAACCTTATCATGGATCTGACTCAGTGATGATTCTAAATGGAAACTTCCTTCCTATCACCCATACTGGTACTTCTAGCATTGCTTCTTCCTCAGGTAACTTGCTTTTAAAGATGTTCTAGTATGTCCAGACATCGCTAAGTCTTTATTGTCTGTTTTAAAACTCACAAAAGATTATCCGTGTACGTTTGAGTTTGATGCTGATAGTGTGCATATAAATGATAAGGAAACCAAGAGAATGCTGGTAATGGGAAGCGCTCGTGAAGGTCTCTATTTTCTGGAGGATCCGACACTCCATGTCTTCTACTCAACTCGTCAACAGTCTGCTAACAGTGACGTTTGGCACAAATGACTTGGGCATCCCAATCATCGGATTCTTCAGATTCTATCAAGAAATAAGTTAATAACATCAATAAAGAGGTGAAGTTTATATGTGAAGCTTTTCAGATGGGCAAAAGCACAAGACTCCGTTTTTTAATCTCTTCTTACTCTGCTTCTAGGCCTTTAGAGAGGATTCATTGTGACTTGTGGGATCCTTCTCCTATAACTTATGTTCAAGGTTTCAAACATTATGTTGTGTTTATTGATCACTACTCCAGATTCTCATGGTTTTATCCTTTGAAGCTATAATCAGCTTTCTTCTCCATCTTGTCAATTTTCAGAATTTGGTTCAAATCAGTTTGGTCAAAAGATTAGGACCTTTCAGTGTGATGGGGAGGTGAGTTTATTAGTAACAGATTCCTTACTCATCTCCAAGACAAAGGGATTCAGCAGAACATTTCTTGTCCTCACGCCCCACAACAAAATGGCATTGCAGAGAGAAAGCATATACACATTGTTGAACTTGGACTGTCTATGCTTTTCCAGAGTAAGGTTCCTATGAAATATTGGGTTGAATCTTTCTTCACAGCTAATTTCCTGGTTAATCTTCTTCCCACTTCAAGTCTTGAAGAAAATATGTCTCCTTTTCAAAGACTACATGGAAAGGTACCCGAGTATTATTCTCTCAGATCGTTTGGCTGTACATGCTTCCCAACTCTTAGGGATTATGCTTTAAATAAATTTGATCCTAGGTCCCTCCAATGCATATTCCTTGGTTATAATGAACGTTATAAAGGATATCGTTGCTTATATCCCCCTACTGGTAGAGTCTACATCAGTAGACATGTTATTTTTTATGAAGAAGTCTATCCGTTTTAAGTTCTTATGGTCAGCTCCATTCTCAAGAAAAGACTCCTCTTCTAGATGCATGGTTTAAAGGATTTTAGGAGCCTTGTATCCTTGTGAATGAGAACTTACGGCCTTCTCCCTCAATAGAATGTATCAGTCCTTCACATCAAACTGATTGTTGTGAAACCAGATTTTTAGAATTTCATGAAGCGCCTCAACAACAAGCCTCTGCATCAGATCTTCACACGCCTCCAAGCATCACTCCAGCTGAGGTAAATGAGGGTTTTGGGCGTACGACAGACCTCGATTCTGCATCTATAGGCGACAGTCCTCCTTTATCTCCTGCTGCAAGTGATGCTCCGTTACCTCCTCCCGATGCAAACACACAAGCCACAGTCACTAATATTCATCCGATGATCACTAGAGCCAAGTATGGTCTTGTTAAACCTACACAGAGGTATGTTCTTCTCTCACACTAGGTCTCCTATCTAGAACCCAAAACTGTAACAGAGGCCTTAAAGCATGAGGGTTGGACCAATGATATGAATGAGGAAATCGACAATTGCAAAGAAACTAATATATGGTCTTTAGTTCCTTATAAAGAGGATATGAATTTTTTGGGAAGTATGTGAGTTAGAACAAAGCTTCATGTTGATGGGACACTAGACAAGCTGAAGGCTCATTTAGTAGCTAAAGGATTCAATCAAGAAGAGGGTATTGACTACTTAGAGACTTATAGTCCAGTGGTTCGAACACCTACAATGAGATTGATACTTCATGTAGCTACAATGATGAAGTGGGAGCTTAAGCAAATGGACGTGAAAAACGCTTTCTTACACGAGGATCTTATCGAAACAGTTTACATGAAACAGCCTGCAGGGTTCATTGATAAAGACAAACCTGATCATGTGTGTCTATTACACAAATCTCTCTATGGCTTAATACAATCTCTTCGGACTTGGTTTGACAAGTTCATCAATTTTCTTTTGGAGTTTGGTTTTTGTTGCAGTTTGTCGGATCCTTCTTTGTTTGTGTATGCACACAACAAAGACATAATCTTGCTATTGCTTTACGTGGATGATATGGTGCTCACAGGGAATAATTCACAAGCTCTAACTCATCTTCTTGCAGAACTCAATAAGTAGTTTAGGATGAAAGACTTGGGACAAGTGCATTATTTTCTGGGAATTCAGTTTCAACATAACAATGATGGTCTGTTTATGTCTCAGCAGAAGTATGTTGAGGATCTTTTGGTGTCTGCAGCTATGACTTAGTGCACACTGCACACCAATGCCTACCCCTTTACCTGTTCAGTTAGAAAAAATCACAGGATAAAATGAACTGTTTGAAGATCCAACTTATTTTAGGAGCCTTGCTGGTAAATTACAATATCTCACATTGACAAGACCTGACATTCGATTTGCTGTCAATTTCGTCTATCAGAAAATGCATTAGCCAACCTTATCAGATTACAATCTTCTCAAGCGCATTTTGAGATACATTAAAGGCACAATTTCCATGGGGATAAGCTACAACAAAAATTCTCCTACTATTTTGAGTGCCTATAGTGATAGCGATGGGGAAAAATGTAAAGAAACCATACGTTCCATTGGTGGATTTTGCACCTTCTTAGGCCAAAACATCATCTCCTGGTCCTCCAGGAAGCAGCCAACTGTCTCCAAAAGCTGAATATAGGTCTCTTTCTGAAACTACCTCAGAAATCAAGTGGAGATGTTATGTTCTCAAGGAACTTGGTATTTCTCTTCCGTATACTCCTGAGCTCTTCTGTGAAAATCTATCCTTGGTTTACTTAACTGGTAATCCGGCTTTCCACGCTCGCACCAAGCACTTTGATATGGACCACCATTATGTCTGGGAACAAGTTGCTTTGAAAAATCTAGTCGTGAAGCACATCCCAGGTTACCAGCAACTTGCAGACATCTTCACAAAATCCCTTCCAGCTGAAGCATTCACAAGACTTAGATTCAAACTTGGTGTTGCTTTCCCTCCCACACCAAGTTTGAGGGGGAGTATCAAGGGTAACTTTAGAACAGAGCAAAACTACTGATTCACAATCAAATGTAATGGGCCAACTTCCAAAGCTTATCTCGTCACTTAAAACACAACAAATGCAACGGTCTTCTCCCTCCTCTGTTCCAGCTGTGAAAGAAGACAAAAACAAAAAGAACCAGTACGGAGCTGCATCTTCAGAATCGTTTCTCTTCCTTAGATTCATCAGAGATTGCAGGATCTTGACATGTGTCGATGTCACTTGGGGTTTTGAGGTTGTATAAATCAGAACATTGTGTGATTGTTTCTTCAAAGTTTGATTTTGCCTTCACCAGCAACTAACTTGAGTAGGTTTTTAGGAAACAGTAACAATGAGGAAAAAAGAAGGGCTTGCTGATTACCGGTACTTTCCAGAACCAGATCTTCCAGAAGTTATCCTTACCCAAGAATACGTTGATAGCATCCGTGCTTCTATACCAGAACTTCCTGAAGCAAAGCGCAGGAGGTATGAGGCGATGGGTCTAGGCATGCAAAGTGTGTTTTTCCTCGCGAATGACGTCTGTGTAAGTCCTATATGCTCAATGTTGATAAAATTTTAGTTTCATAATGAATCTACCCATGTTATCTTCACAAAATGCTGAGAGCTGAAGAGTAAATTTCTGATAAATTTGGTACGATATTTGATTTTTTTGTATACTGTTGTTGGCATTTATGGCTTAAGTTGCATAATATTTTGATGCAGTCATCGGAAAGAGCGCTGAAGTGAAGTTGGCAGCAAATTGGATAATGAGAGATATTGCTGCTTCCTTAAAAAATGAGAACCTTTCTATCAATGATTAAACTCACTCCCCAAGAGTTGGCTGAGCTGATAGCTGCCATCAAAGACGGAACCATTAGTGGAAAGATTGGAAAAGAGGTCAGTTCAATTCAATTTAAAATTTTATCATCTTTCATTTAGATCAATGCAAGTTATTCGTTTTTGTAGATACTGTTTGAGCTATTGGCCAAAGGTGAAACCGTCAAAGGAATGATAAAGGAAAAAGATTTGGTTCAGGCAGGTCCATGATATTCCACAAAATGTGCCATAAAAAAGTTAAATCCAGAGGATTACGTCTTTCACTTTCCAACATGCCTTTTTTCTAATTGAAGAAAAGGGGTTGAAGCTTCATTCAGATCATGTTTCAGGAATTATGCATGTGAGACTAAAAAGATAATGTAGTGGGAGATTGCATAGATCAGCTATTTGCTAGAAGGGGTCAGTTGACAAGGTCCATAAGAACGTCTGCAGTATATCTTCATGGGATCTTAGGGATAGCCAAAAAATGTTGCTATAGGTAGTTAAATAAAGTATCATTATGGAATGACTCGGCTACCCTATTGTAATGACATCGTGAATGAGTTTTGCTTCTGTGTAACACGCGCTGCAGATAACCGATCTTGGGGAGATTAAGAAAATGGTTATTAAGGTGGTCTCCGAGAACCCAAAGCAGCTTGAGCAGTACCGCAGTGGGAAAACCAAGCTTCAAGGCTATTTTGCTGGCCAGGTATGGCAGTTACGAATTACGATCTGCATTATATTGAAAACTTGTACCCTGTGAATCAGTTCAAACTCTTAATTGCCGTGTTCAGGTTATGAAAATGTCAAAAGGCAAGGCAAACCCAGGTTTACTGAACAGGATCCTCCTGGAGAAGCTCAATGCTGAAGACGGATTGAAGCTTAAGAATTGACAGGTACAGAGTGATTTTTGCTCGTTGGTTAATGCTCTTGAACTAGAGCGTTCTTGTACAAATCTTTTTCTTTGCAAATGAAATGAAAGGTGAAATTTGCTATTATTGAACTGATTTATCAACTTTGATAATAGTCAAATACATTATCAATCAATTTAATCTTGAATACGATGATTTATAAGGTGCAAAACTGTCAAATATCATACAAAGAAAATTAGTGCCTACATGTATAGAGAGAACATTCCTAAGTGATACACTAATATATATTTTATTCATGATCTCAATGTTAAATGCAATTGGTACTATATTGATAGTGCTAGAACTTGAGAAACTAATGAGCTTCAAGCTTAAGAGTTCATCGTACGTTGTTGTAGAGGAATATCAACATTTGGAACTGCATTGCCATCACATTTGATTGCTCGAGTAATTAACACGAAATACTTAAACTGTAAGAGCATGGTGAAGTGCGTAGTAGTATGTTCAAGGTCGATCCACAAGGACCAATGGTACTCTATAGACTTGCGAGATTCGTAAATAGCTAAAACATATAAGATATATTTTAGTTTTCACGATTGTAAATAAAAATGCAGATAAATAAACGATGTAAACTAACAGATTAAAAACATTGGGCCATAGGATATTTCAGAGATGTAATGATTAATAAGATGAATGAATCAAGAAACTCAATAGATAAGAATTGTTCTCGAACATGAACACTTAATTAGACTAATTCTCTTTCAAGACATTAATCCCTCATCTGACTAATCAATTTTACAAACTGTCGTTTGAGATCTCCTAGTCAAATTTCAATCAAGTTTACTAAGTTCACAATACTTCCTAACATCAATTGTCGTTGGCTAAGAGCATGTTGCTCAATTCACATCAATTCAGACAACCTATCAACACTTTCATGCATAGATAAACCTAAGATCTAAAACAAGGTGATCAATCTTATTCTAGCATTAAGCACATGTGAATTGAAAAACCAAAGAGTTAGAGTTTCTTAGAATAGTCAAAACATTAAACCATTAAATCCCCTACTTAGAACCCTGGAACCTAATTAATAGATCTACTCAGACATAGCAAGAGAAACAACAAAATTCAAAGAAGAAGACATAATAGATTTGCAAATAGAATAATGAAAAGGGTTTAGAAATCTTCTCCAAATTGTCACAAAGATGAATCTCAAATCAGCTTACAAGGTGAAAGTCTCTCCAAAAAATAAAAGAAGCGTAAAAGAAAGCGTAAGAAACAAAATTAGGTTTTTAGGTATTTATACTCTTTACGGAAAATAGGAGACACAATAAAAATAACAAGATAAGATAAGGTCTGATCGCCCGTGTCAATCGATCGGTCGAATGAAGGACCGATCGATCGTTTTCGTCTAGTGGTGTCCGAGAGATCGATCATTTTCGTCTGGTGGTATCGTCGTAGGTTTCGACCGTTCGGTCCATCGAGCAATCGATCGATCTCTTCCGTCTAATGGACTACGTGAGATTTGAATGATCGGTCGCTCAATGGATCGATTGGTCGCCTTGCCTTCATGGTATGCATTGTCCCGAAATCCTCCAAAAAACGCGCAAAAACTTCCTATTCTCGCATAGGATCATGTGACCTGCAAAAGACTCAAAACTCGACCAAAAAGACACTAAAGGAAAAAGACGGACTCAAAATACATACTTAAACATGCGATAAAATACGTCAAAAACACAACATATCAACTCCCCCCGACTTAAACCTGTGCTTGTCCTCAAGTAAAGCAAATGTTTTCATCGAAAGAAGAAGTTTGAAAACATGAAAAACTCACACATTCTCTTGGGATCATACATTAAATTGATTGTCTGCAAACCACTGATACAAGGTTAATACCAAATTGTACTACGCCGTACTTCGTCATACCTGTAACAACAATACTAAATCCCAGAATCACAAACAACTTTCATAATCTATGAACTTAACCTTTTAGCATTCATTTAGATATGTGTGTACTCTCACAAAGGGGGTATCAAACACGTTATGGTCTAGGTATCGAGGCTAGTTTTAATGGTGGTTCAAGTGTTTCAGGTTTTGTGCAAATGCTAATGGGTGCAAATCATTATACAAAATTACAGTGAGACACAAACCAATTTAGAGGTACATAGCTTCCCTTTCGCCTAGATAACCAACCTAACTTAAATCCTCATTAAACTGTAAGTTCCTTTGATGCTTTTCAAACTAAACATAGTAATTTGACTTTTCCGGTTCCTTCCCTTCCCTTTTTCCCGCTTTATTCCTTTAAATTCGTTTTTTTTTTGTTTTTTTAGCGGGGAATGGAACCGGTTCTTGTGTTACATAAGTTGCATCAAAAGGTAACTTAATCATACATTCTCAGTTCGTTCCCATAGACATCACCATCAATCACATCTACTAAATCATCTCAAAAATTTATCCATACAAACTACACAACCTAATCCTAACAAAAGAAAAGCTATGTCGGTTTGTATACTCCATAGTTTTTGCACATAGTTGCACATAATGATAATGACATAAAGATGCATGGGATTTAAAATATGGGTAAGGCCAGGGTGAAGTACTAGACTAAAGGTAAGTCTACGTATTCAGAGTTTATATAAAGTGATATAAATGATGCAAAGAAAACTCTGAATATATTAATCCATTACATGATTATCAAGCCCCTAAGTGAGATATAATAAGTCCAATTTAAATTCTAATAAGCAAGATTAAGCTCACATCATCTAAATTTCTAAGTGATAGGGATTGCCATATTGTGATCGAGGCATGAATTTTCCAGCATTTCCAGGTCATTCATTAAACAATGCAGAAGCAATAATAAGACAATGATAAGACAATGATAAAAGACAAGGTGACGTTCCTTAAGAAAAGTTCATAGTGTTCTACAAAAATTTTGACTCAATAAAACATAAACGATTTTGACTCGAGAAAACTGACTCACTGACTCAAAAGAAGACATAAGAAGAAAACATCCAAAGAAAACGACATTAGTAGACTAGAGACATCCTCCCCCAGACTTGCTTCACACCGAGACCGTCCGGTGTGAGAACAAACCCAATAGAAGATGTACGACGAACTCAAAAGAAAGCAAAATGGTTAAATAGAAATACTTGGTGGGTTGCCTCCCACAAAGCGCTTGTTTAAGCTTGACCATCGAGCATGAGAAATTAATCATGAGAATCAAAATTTTGAGTCAATGGACTTTTGGTCCTTCTTCTGTTGCCGCAGAAAACAATATATGCAAAGTAACACACAATTGTCCATGATAGCGGGACAAGATTACCATCAACCAAATTGACTACAAATATATCATATAACTTGAAATAATCATTAGTTGTTGGATGCTCATGAGGATAAAACGCATTTGGAGGAGAAATAAAGTCAATTTCAGGTTTAAACGAGGTTTTAACAAAATAATCAACTTCAACCTCATTGATCTCATATAACACAATATAATCAACCTCAGGATTCTCAATCTTCTGCAAAATCTCATCAATATCAAGTATAATTCCTAGGTAAGATTCTTCAAGAAGAGGTCTAGATATTTCAGGCATTGAAAACTTAAACTCGAGATCATGAACATTCAAAGCATATATTCAATACCAAAACATATTTCATGGTAATCCCTAACAAGTTTTGTTGCTCTTAAAGTATCTAGTTGTAGAGACTCACATATCATATTAAAACATTCTTCAATGAGCATGGGAGTATGCAAAATAGAAGTTACATCTTCAATGCATGGCATGTGAGTATCTGAATATCATAAATTTTAAGGGTTGAAATTTTTGTACCTTCTAATTGGCTTGGTGGAACCCTATATATTACCTTTTCAACCACATGAGCTTCTTTGATCTCAAATTTAGTGAGTTCCCTATCTTCAAATGCCGCCCGTAATGATAAGAGGTTCAACCAGATCAAAATAGCTAAATCACTCCTTATTAGTGTAGGATTTTCCTTGTAAAGCTCATCCAACTTCTCTTTTTGTTCCAGTGTAAGAACACTCTCATCAAATGGTTACTCCTCATATGGCTCATCCTCTTCTTCTTGTGGCCAATCACTGTATTCCCTGGCCAACAATCGCTTCTTTTTTATTTTATTTTTATTTTTTTTAAATAACACCTAATAACATAAAAAAAAAAAGAAAACGATAAGTAGTAACTGTAAATAAAAAAATATTCTAGTCTAAAAACTAATTCTAAATCTATAGGTAACGCAATTGGTCCCCGACAATGGCGCCAACTTGATTGCTCGAGTAATTAACTCAAAATACTTAAACCGCAAGGTCACGGTGAAGTGCGCAGTATTATGTTCGGGGTCGATCTACAAGGACCAATGGTACTCTATAGACTTGCGAGATTCGTAAATAGTTAAAGCGTAGAAGATGTGTTTTGGTTTTCACGATTTCAAATAAAAATGCAGAGAAATAAACAATGTAAACTAATAGATTAAAAATATTGGGCCATAGGGTATTTCAAAGATGTAATGATTAACAAGATGAATGAATCAAGAAACTCAATAGATAAGAACCGTTCTCGAATATGAACACTTAAATTAGACTAATTCTTTTTCAAAACATTAATCCCTAAATCAAACTAATCAATTTTACAAACTTTCGTTTGAAATCTCCTAGTCAAATTTGTATTATCAATCAAATTCATTAAGTTCACAATACTTCCTAACATCAATTCTTGTTGGCTAAGAGCATATTGCTCAATTCACATCAATTCAGGCAACCTATCAACATTTTCATGCATAGATAAACCTAAGATCTAAAACAAGGTGATCAATCCTATTCTAGTATTAAGCACATGTGAATTAAAGAACCAAAGAATTAGAGTTTCTTAAAACAGTCAAAACATTAAACCATTAAATCCCCTACTTAGAACCCTAGAACCCAATTAATAGATCTACTCAGACAAAGCAAGAGAAACAAAAAAAATTCAAAGAAGAAGACATAATAGATTTGCAAATAGAAATCTTCTCCAAATTGTCACAAAGATGAATCTCAAATCCTAGGGAGTAGCTTACAAGGTGAAAGTCTCTCCAAATAATAAAAAAAGCGTAAAAGAAAGCGTAGGAAATAAAATTAGGTTTTTGGGTATTTATACCCTTTACGGAAAATAGGAGACACAATAAAAATAACAAGATAAGATAAGGTCTGATCGCCCGTGTCGATCGATTGCTCGAATGAAGGACCGATCGATCGTTTTCGTCTGGTGGTGATCGGGTCAAGTGAAGGACCGATCAATCGTTCTCGTCTGGTAGTGTCGTCGTAGGTTTTGACCGATCGGTCTCTTCTGTCTGATGGACTACGTGAGATTTGACCGATCGATCGCTCAATGGACCGATCAGTCCCCTTGCCTTCATGCTATGCATCGTCCCGGAATCCTTCAAAAAACGCGCAAAAGCTTCCTATTCTCGCATAGAGTCCTGTGACCTACAAAAGACTCAAGACTCGACCAAAAAGACACTAAAGGACACTAAATGGACAAGACGGACTCAAAAACCATACTTAAACATGAGATAAAAGACATCAAAAACACAACATATCAACATTGTTGTCTAAGAGTCACACCATCATGTCCTACACCATTTGTTGCTTTTTACAGCCAATTGAGCTTTAATAGCCAGCAGTATCCATCTGCTTCCAAATTCTAATTCGCTTTGAGATGACGGAACAACAATACAAAAGAAGAGGAAAAATCTAACAACGAGGATTTACCTGTTGATATATAGTGCCAAAAGGACCACCAAAATCAAGAGATTTAGTTTTATTATTCACTTGAAGAGTTATTTGTTAAACATAATCTGTTCTTGTCGAAAGTAGATTCCGGGTCCTTGACAACAGCTTGAGCAGACTTTTTCATGTTATCCTTTGCTTGTAAATTAGCACTTCTCAAGTTTACCCTCAAAAACAATCCAAATTCATTTTGTTAAACAAAAGACAAAAGCTATACTTCTGTGAACAATCTTTTTCTTATAAATTAAATGATTGAAAGAGTTATAGGATAGGCAAAACTCAAACTTTACTACAATGAGCAATAAATTTTCCTTAAACTCATGCTTTAACCCTGTTGTATTATCAGGATTCTTGTATTATCAGGAAAAACTCAAACTTTGAAGTAAGTAGCATTGAATGAGCTAGATTCCAAACTACAGTACTTCATCGATGACTCGTTATCACATCATTTGTCTTACAGATTAGATTACTTTATCAATTGGAACACTAAAATACTATTATCGCATACGTATATTCATCAGACGAGTAGTTGAAGCGAAAATGATGCTATAGTTTTCACATTCTCAATATGTCCAAGCAATTATCTATAGCGACCGATTAATACGTTAACCAAAGGGAATTTCAAAAGCAAAATAAACAAAAATGTTCTGAAAATGATGCTGGGGAGTCAAACCAAAAACTAAACAGCTGGTGAATAATTCCTGAAAAAAAAAAGAAGCAAAGCAAATAGATCCCATAATTTAGGTTATATGTAGCTACTACTACCAAACTTTAGACAAAGAAATGAAGATACACCCATATTTCCTTCTGTCTCTTTGAAGATGACTTTAGTTTTGACTTCAATAATACGAAGGAGGACAATATGCATAAGGAAGTGGCACAACCGGTTGTGGTGATATCAAATAGGGAGGGTCACTTGGTCCTACAGAATGTGGCATCAAAGGAAATCCAACTGTTGGGTCACTCGGAGAGCCTAATGGATCAAGCATTCCGACGTAACCTCTAGGCTCTTCATATGTCTCAAATCTTATCTTGGGTGTACAAGAAACATGATTTAGCTTATACAGAATCTCACTCTTCAAATCGATCACTAACTTTCCCAAATTCTTGAACTGTGCATCGTAATCCCTCTCTTCATTGGACTGATCAGTATAATTCCCAACTCTGCAATAAAAAAATAATTACAAGCAAAAGTTTCAGTACCTTGAGATCCAAGCAAAAGTAAAGAGATAAAGAGAAACCATGACATACTCAATTTGGAGATGGGCAGGTTCGTTTCCATCTTCAGCTATTGCAACAACAAGAAGTTTATCATTCATCACCAAGCACTTAACCAGAACTTTCTTCACTTTATTCTTCGATTCCTTCACTGGGATTTTATAAACAAACGCGTACTCCTCGGCGAATTCGTTCCACCCGTCAGTCCCAACCAAACCTAGAAATCGAGGATCGAAAAAATCAGAATTTTAAACTCTAGAAAAAATAGTATACAAAATTTAAACCCTAAAACGAAAGTAATACTAACTCTGAGTGGTCGATGACGACAGAGCGTCGTGGGCGAAGGCAGGACGTCCGGTGGCAATGAGAACGAAATCGGAAATGACGAAAGAAGCGTGAACTACGAAAGCGATTTTGTCGTTGTTATTGCGAAAAGAAGGCATAACGGACCTGATCACACCCATCACCGCATGAGAAGTCGCCATTGATTCCGTCCGCAGGGTTCTCGTGAAGTTCAAATGGTGTTTCCCTTCTTGCTTCCCAGGTATTTTATACACAAAAAGGAATTGATAGAGAGATTCTTGTATACGCACAAATAGGAGATACATTAGTTGATATAATTATCCACAAAAGAAAATAATTTCATCATTTTTTTTCTTTTGCTAGTTTTTCGGATCAATAACAAATCTCTCTAGGAGAGCCTCATTACAATCAATTTGTATATAAGAAAGCGCTTTTTCAAACTCTCTCTCCAAAACCCTCAGTTTTCCAAAACCCTCAGTTTAACCACAGCTTCCGACCGGCGTCGTTGGGTATTTCCTTTCCTGTAGATTTCCAAAACCGAGGCGATGTATTATGTTCTTTCTCTACGTGGGTGATCAATTAGGCGATAAAACATGTTTTTCATCCTTTCGCTCTCTCTGATTTCTCCGAACGTCTTCCGGTTAATGCCAGTTTCTTCAGAGGCAAATAATGGCTTAACGATTATTGTTTCCATCACTAATCCTTACCCGAAGATATTTAAATCCTGTGATTGTCTCTGTTCTTGTCACATTGATCAGAGTGAATTGACACAATTTCCTTTGTTCATTTTGATCATGGCTGATAACATTCGCAAACAATTGCAAGAAATTGCTCTGGGAATCGAGGATGAAGCCATCAATCTTCTGATTTCTCTCTGTAAAGACACGATTAGTGAAAACCGCCGTTGCCGAGTCGCCAAATCTGTGAACCCAAAGCGACAAAAACCGAGTGATGAAGACAATCCCACCACCTTGTTATGGTTTGGGTATACAATTTGGATTTTCGATACGGGAATTCGCAGGTTTATGGTTAACGAAGAGAGTCAGGACGCCTTATTAGTCATGTGGGATCACTTCGAGAGGATTTCAAAGTCACTATTTTTTAAAATGACACTGATACGAACTCATTGGTATTAGGCTGTTGATTGTTCAGAGCTATCAACGAAAGCATTGGGTTTTGTAATACGATATGCACATTGGATTTTCTACAACGAAAAGATAGCCACGCACAACTTTTGTATAAGAAGATCGATTACAAATGAGGAAAATAATGGCTTCCGTTAGCGACTAAGGCTTTAAAGAAAGCATCGTCAAATTCACTAACCAATGCTTTGATATCAATGAATGGTTTAGTTGGAAAAAAAAAACAAATCTCTCTAGTAAATCTCCCACAAATATATCCACTAACCAAAAACAAAAAAAAAAACAAAAAAAAATTACAACAACGAAGATGGCTTAAAAGTAAATTCTTAAAAGGAAGAGACAAAACGCAATGCGGCCCTATTCTTTTACCAGTTTATGCGAGTATGGGTGGTGCAATGTTATTATTAAAGGCCCTACTTGAAATTAAAATTTATGTCCCATTTGATATGTTATATTCAAACTTATAAATAATTTCAACTTTAAAACAACAAGGTTTTCTCATATGGTCTTAGAGCCCGCATAAACTTGTGATTTTGATCTTTTTCTTCGATTTTGAGTTCAGATTCTCATCTTAGATCATCGATCTAAACTCCGGCAAGCTCAAATTTCGAAATCATGGTGAAAATCATGAAACTCCCTCGGCGATCTGCTCGGTTACAAGATTCATCAGGTTACGCTTCACAGAAGAAGTCGTGATTTGCTGTGTTTGAGGATTCTCCACCCCAATCTCATCTTGATGGCGATTCCCATACATCTCAACCTTAGGGTGACTTCACCTCATCAGATGCTCCGGATCTGACGCAGTCTCCATTCTATATGCAAAGTGAAGATCTGGACGGTACGGACTTTGATGATTGGTTTGCTGTTATGCGTATTTCTCTTGATGCTAAGAATAAGTTGGGCTTTGTGGATGGATCTCTGCCTAGACCTTTAATCACGGATATGAACTTCAAATTGTGGTCTAGCTCTAACTTTGTGGTGAAAGCTTGGTTGTTAAACTCGGTTTCTAAACAGATCTATCGCAGTATTTTACGCATTGATGATGCATCAGCTATATAGCGTGATCTCTATGGTAGATTGCACATGTCCAACCTTCCGAGAACTTTTAATCTCACTCTGGAAATACTGGATTTCTGTCAAAGATCACTCTCTCTATCTGAGTATTACACTCACTTGAAGACTCTCTGGAATCATTTGGAAAATGCAGAGGAGCTTGATGATCCATGCACCTGTGGAAAAGTTACTCGTCTGCAACAGAAGTCAGAGAGAGCTCGGTTTGTTCAATTTCTTGTAGGTCTCAATGATTCTTACACAATAGTAAGACGTCATATCATTGCGAAGAAAGTTTTATCGTCTTTGGTTGAGGTTTATAATTTGCTAGATCAAGATGATAGTCAGAAGGGCTTCACTAACGTTATTGCACCTCCTACTGCCTTCCAAATCTCAAATCAGTCTCAACAGTTACCTAGAATATGTTATGTTCATAGTGGACCAAACAAAGGGAGGCCAGTATGTTCTTTCTGCAATAGAGTGAGACACATTGCAGAGAGATGCTACAAAAAGCATTGATTCCCACCATGTTTTGTTCCAAGGAGAAAATTCTCTTCTGATAAGATGCAGAAAACTACCTCAGTTGTGCCTGCACATAACAATTTTCAGAATCTCTCATCAGTGGCTGCTCAAGTCAATCTCTCCCCTGCTCCATCATCTTCCAACATTGAGGGTTTGATTGGGGTCATGATTAACGACCAGTTGCAAGGTATCATTGCTCTCTTCAGTTCTATGCTGCAAAGCTCACATGTTAGCTCACCGGCTGAACCCAGTTCATCTCAAAGCCCTATTGATAACACTGATATATCATTATATCCTATTACTTATAAATTTATTGGAATCTTGAATGTTTCTCGACACACTCTCTCCAGTGAAACTTAGGTAATTGACTCTAGAGCAATACATCATGTCTGTTACGACAAGAATTTGTTTGTATTTCTGGATACATCCATTGTTAGTTTTGTGAACCTTCCCATTGGCTCAAAGGTCAACATTAGTGGTGTTGGTTAGGTTAGGATGAATCAGAACATTCTCCTCCATAATGTTATGTTCATTCCTGAATTTAGGTTAAATCTGCTCAGTATCATTTCCCTCACTACTTCTGTAGGATCCATAGTGGTTTTTGATACGACATGTTGTGAAATACATGATCTTACCAGGGGCCTGAAGATTGGAGAAGGTAGGAGAGTTGGAAATCTGTATATGATGGATACTACCATTGATTCTCTCTCAATCAATGCTACTGTGGACATTGGTTTGTGGCATCAACGACTAAGACATCCTTCATATGCAAGATTGGATATGATTTCAGAAGCATTGGGCACTATTAGGCATAAGAATAAAGGAGTTGCTTATTGCCATATTTGTCTTTTGGCTAGGTAGAAGAAACTCTCTTTTCTCTCTGAGAACACTACATGTAATTCAGTTTTTGACTTGTAACATATAGACCTGTGGGGACCTTTTCAAATGGAGACAGTTGACGGATATAGACATTTTCTTACAATAGTTGATGATCATTTAAGAGCTACATGGATTTATTTGTTAAAGACAAAGAGTGAGGTTTTAACAGTATTTCCTGCATTCATCAACAAAGTGGAAAATCAGTTTAATGTGTAGGTTAAGGCTGTTAAATCTGACAATGTACCTGAATGAGCTTCACAACATGTTTTCTTCAGAAAGGAATTGATTCATTTCACTCTTGCCCTGAAACCCTTGAGCAGAACTCAGTCGTTGAACGCAAACATCAACATCTACTCAACGTTGCCAGGGCCTTAATGTTTCAGTTCAAGATGCCACTTCAGTAATGGGGAGATATTATCTTGACGGCTGCCTTTCTGATTAACTGGATGCCTTCACCTATTCTTTCCAACGAGTCTCCATATGAAGTCCTCACTGGTAAAGTTCTTGTATACATTCAATTAAAAACTTTTGGTTGTTTGTGTTATAGGAACGCCATAAGTTTATGCAAGGATCAAGAGCCTGTGTATTTTTATGCTATCCTCTAGGATTCAAAGGTTATAAACTTATAGACTAGGAAAGTCATGGAATTTTTATATCCAGGAATGTTGAGTTTGTTGAGGAGGTATTCCTTATGGCTGCTCCTTTGGATTCAGTGCACGAAACATCCTTTTCCCTCAGGAATTCCCATCTCCTTTTATCTTCCATCACCTGAAATTTCTCCATCAACACAAATTTCTTCTCATAGGACTCAAACTATTCATAACTCATTTGAAGGATTATCATTGTTATTCTCTTTCCAATGATATTCTCTATCCTATTTCATCCTTCATTTCATACTCACATCTCTCCCCCTAGTATCTCTCGTACATTAATAATATCACTCATATCAAAATCCCGATCAAAACTATTCTGAGGCAAAGGATTCAAAGGAGTGGTGTGAAGCTGATATAAAGAGATTTATGCCATGGAATCCACATATACTTGGTATGTTGTGAGTCTTCCTGCTGGTTAGAAAGTTGTTGGTTGTAAGTGGGTATTCACATTGAAGTTTCTTGCAGATGGGACTCTTGAGAGATACAAGGCCAGACTTGTTGCAAAGGGGTTTACACAAAAGCCTGGTCTTGATTACACTGAGACATTCTCTCTTGTTGCTAAGATGGCCACTGTCAAGTTGTTACTGAAGGTCTCTGCATCCAAACGATGGGTTCTCAAGCAGTTCTCTAATGCTTTCCTTAATGGTACTTTGGATGAGGTGATTTATATGAGACTTCCTGAGGGTTATGCTGAAAGTAAGGGGGACACTTCAAAAAATCTATCTATGGCCTCAAACAGGCTTCTAGGCAGTGGTTCTTGAAATTTTCTACAGCTTTGATGAATTTGAGATTTCTTAAGTGTCATGGCGATCATACACTGTTTTTTAAGACCACTTCAGATGATTTCATTGCAGTTCTGGTCTATGTCGATGACATTTCTATTGCAAGTTCTTCTGAGTTTGCAGTTGATAATCTGATTCTTTCTTTGACGAAGCTTTTCAAATTACGAGCCCTAGGTCCTTTGAAGTATTTCTTAGACCTCGAGATTGCTCGTTCTGATACTGGTATTGCCTTATGTCAGAGGAAGTATGCCTTAGAGCTCCTCACATCCATGGGCATGCTAGGTTGTAAGCCCTCCTTTACTCCTATGGTTCTAATTTGCAACTTTCTTAGACAAATGGTGATTTGCTTCTTGACAAGGAGATATATAGGAGTTTAGTTGGGAAACTCATGTATATCACCATAATGAGGCCGAACATCATTTTTGCTGTGAACAAGCTTTGCCAGTTCTCCTCTGCTCAACGTACAGTTCATCTTCAAGTTGTTTACAAAGTTCTTCAGTACCTTAAAGGAACAGTTGGACAAGGTCTCTTTTACTCAGTTGATCCTGACTTGACATTAAAAGGGTTTGCTAATTCTCATTGGGCAGCTTGCAAGGATAGTAGAAGATTTACCACTGGTTTCACTATGTTTGGGGTCTTCACTAATTTCTTGGAGGTTCAAGAAGCAACATACTGTGTCTCGCTCCTCAGCCATGGCTTTAGCTTTGGCATCTTGTGAGATATCTTGGCTTGCCACTTTATTGAAGGATTTACTCATCGATACAGGTTCTCTTCCTGTTCTCTATTCTGATAGTACTGCAGCTATCTATATATCTTCAAATCAGGTGTTTCATGAGCGTACAAAGCATGTGGAAGTTGATTGCCATGATGTTCGAAAAACTTGACAAAGGCCTGCTCAAGCTTTTACATGTCAATACAGATGATCAAGTTGCATATTGCTTTACCAAACCTCTTTTCCTAGTTACTTTTCAACATCTTTTGTCCAAGATGAGCTTAATAAACATCTTCAGCTTATCTTGAGGGGGACTATTGAGATTTATATGTTTGTTAATAGGTTTGGTTAGTCCGGTTATTTCCAATTTAATACATTCTTTGGTAATTGTATTTAATGTTCACATTGTACAGAGTTTAAAATCAATTGAATGAGAAAAGCATTTTCTTCTTCTTCTCTTTCAAGTCACACACATCTCGTGATAGTAACATACATACAAATTCATCACGTACTCCTGCAAAAATCAAATACGATGAAAATTTCACGCGGAACTTCGAGCGTCAAAAATTTTCAAGATTTGCATAGAGTAAAGAAAGTGATTCATGTGGACAAGAGTAAGATCAAACCTAACAATTATTATAAGCGTCTAACAACCTACAAAAATCCCTTTTGAGCGTCTAAAAATACCCTAAAGTATCTAAGCAGTAGCTGTAGTATTCTAGGGGTCGAACCACAAAGACTCAAGATGTTCACTCAATAAATTCCAGTATATGAATTAAGCTAAGCAAAATAAATGAATTCAAGGATACAAAACAATTAAAACAAAGTAGTGAATCAGTGGGAAAAACGCTAGGCTTAGGGAAGTTTGCAGGCAAATCAGAATTATCAATCAAATCAAATGTCAGGAATAAAATAAGCTCCGCTCTTGAACTTGAAACACAGATGTAAAGTAAACCAACTGTCTTTGCGAAGACTATCTATGTCTAAACCTAGAATTCTAAATTTCTTTGCAAATTCTATAAATTCAAACAAGCATTAACGCTCAAGTTCAATTGTTCACAAAATCCTAAACCAAATTTCTTTGCGAGTAGGTCTTTTGCTCACCAAACACTAGTTCAGGAAACTAATCACACTTTCGTGTCAATTAATCAACCTAACATCAGATTCTAGTTCGCAAGGCTAGAATAAGCATTAATCTCAAGTCTAGGTGAAAAGCTCTATAGATATTCCCTAACAAGTGAATCAGATTTAATAATTCATCAAATACCTTTAAACAACCCTAACCCTAACAAGGAATCTACTCAGACATGGTGAATGAAACAAACATCATGAATAATATAGATATCATAAAGTATAATAGAGTAAGAATACAAAGAGGGTTCAAGGTTCTTCTCCCAAAACTCAATTGCAAGAATACTCTCTCACCAGAAATCAAGTGTGTGCCTCTAGAGGCTGAAAACCCTAATTATATATCTAAAAACACGCTTTGGAGTTCATTGGAAAAATAAGGAAAGCTTCTGTTTTTCTTCGGGTTTTCTGGAGAATGCGCGTTCNAGCTTCTGTTTTTCTTCGGGTTTTCTGGAAAATGCGCGTTCTGAGTATTGGTATCGACCGATACCGTGAATGGTATCGATCGATACTGAGATCTTTAATCGTGTCTCTTCCAAACGATGGTATCGATCGATGCTGTATAGGTGTCGATCGATACCGAGCTCAATTCTCCGAACTGCTTCAGCTCCAATATGCTTCAGAAGCTTCCATAATTCCAATTTAGCTCCAGATGTGCCTATATCTTGAAAAGAAGCTGAAAGACTCTAAAACTACTAAAAAGACTCAGAAAAAGGACTTATATCATGGTTGAAAGTGGGTAAAAACCATGATATATCAACTCCCCCAGACTTAGTCTTTGCTTGCCCTCAAGCAAACAGAAAACTAAACAGAGAAAGAGGTTTGAAAACGCGGAGACTCACTTTTTTCTTGAGACATAGTAATGACCCCTTTTCCAAGCTCCCAGTTATCACCTAAACAGTTTCAGATCTGACTGCCATGTATTTCTCCGTAGACAATTTCAGCTTCCCAGTATTCACGCATTATCTCGTAGCATCAATCATACTAAATCCTTCATTGCCGATTCATTACTGTTGTTGATGTTCAAGAACCTTCTAGATTCTTCCTCATGCGATATCGTGACTAAGGAACCACCCAAGTTTCATACCTTGATATGATTTTCCTCTCCCCCAGACTTATCTCTTTTTATGCTTCTAATTTGGATTAAGCTTTGCATATACAAATCAAGGTTTGAGACGCGAGTATTGATGGGATTGCCATTAAATCCCCGGTTCTTCCCTCTCAGAGTATCAAAAGTCTTAGGCGAATAACGGGGTCCCGAGAAATGTTCCTACCCCTCGCTTCAGACTTTTGTGTGATCATTCCTTATCTAAGTAGAAAAATGGGATCACAAGAAGTGTTCCTAGCCCTCTACTCGGCGGAAATCATTTCATCTTTCATGCATCAATGTGTGTCAAGGGAGAGGTATACCATAATTTTCAAACTCATGGGTTCCTTTGTCAGATATGAATGATGAATCAAGTTCAGTGAATACCAACCTCAGGAGTGAAGTGCAAGATTGGCCTTAGGATTTAGAAGAAATTTGCTGGAGACATGGGTGTTTCCTAGTCAACTGGTTAGTCTTTGGATTTTTCATTAGTCGATCTTAGAGCTGATTCTGTGACAATGGTTACTTAAAAACAAAGTCAGAACAATGAAATCAAGCAAAGGTTCATATTCTCCAACAGGTTTTGACTCAATAAAACAAAAATTTAACTCAAAAATGACTGACACTAAGAAAAACAAACACAACGTCAGTAACCACCTCCCCCAGACTTAAACAACACTTTCCCAATGTTATCTAGCCTAGAAGAGGCAAAAGAAAGCATAAGAACAAAATGGCTGAAAGGTGGCTCGGAGGTACCGTGAGAATGGGTGGGTATCGATCGATACTGAGAACCGGTATCGACCGATGCCAAGTGAGTATCGACCGATGCCAGTAACGTATCGATCGATACCAAGGGCCTTTGTCGTAAGTCTGAAACTCGAAACCGTGTCCAGTGAAGCCAAATGTTAGATGAAAAACTGTTAAATCACCAGAGCAGAGTTAGAAGCAACAGAATCATAAGATAGCCATAAGTTCAATGAGTACTGACAATGAGATAGAAAAGTTCAAAAGGAAAAACAAACAAAAGAAAAGAAAACAGGGAAAGGGAAAAATCGTGAAACCCAGGAACAGAGACCAGTCATCGGAGTCATCAGAGTCAGAGACAGCATAGCGGGATGAAGGGCCGGGTGTGCTGTAGTGAGCATCAGTAGATGACATGCAGCGGCAGCGAGAGACAGCAGACCAGATGCTCTGTAAGCTCTCCACGACGTATTTCTGAAAAGTGGCGGTCTCCATCGGCAGATCCGGTGGTGGAGGAAATGAAGGAGCATGAGCAGATGTCTGGCGGCACTGTGAACGACAGGGCTGACTTCCAGCAAAGTCAGCTGCGGGTGCTGCATCAGCAACGACTGGAGTGGATGGGAGACGTGGAGGAGCGCGTACACGCGTGGCCGGTGCAACTGAAAGTAAGCTCGGATCTGGATCGAAATGCAGCTGAGAAGGGTCATCGCTGATGCGGGTCAGAGTGCAGTTGGGGAGATGCACAAAGAGCTCTCCGTCTGTCGTGGGGAGGCACCAACGGCGAGTTGGCTTCATCCAACACATGTGCTGCATGTGTTGCTCAACCATGAGGGAGCGAGCTGTGACAATTCAACACTCTGAAGTGGAGATGCCAAAATGCCCGAAGATGGGAGTGAGGAGGCTGCCAACGGACTCAGTCTTCCGCGCGGTGGCGTAGTTGCGGCCGGAGAAAGGCTTGGTCTTCAAAGTGACCAAATTGTGTGAAAATAGAGTGCCTATGTTGACCGCGAGGTTCAACTCGGGCCACTCATACCTGTCCTCAAGGATGAGGTCGCCAACAGCCTTGTACAGTAAGATCAGCTCTGAGATCCTCAGCTTGTTCGGCTCCATCTTGCAGAGTAGAGTGGTGCTCAGAATACGGACGATGCAACGCAGAATCGGATGGCGGACGTCTATCTGTGTCGTAGTCTTGGAGTGGTAAGCTCTAAAACCGATGTGTCGCCAAAAGACCTGCGCATCATGAAACTGGGTAGGAAGAGCTACCTGTTGAAGATCGCGATCGAAGCCGTAGATGTCGCAGAGGTCAGGGACAGGCAGCCTGTAACGAACCCCTCGGATCAGGAAAGTCAAAGTGCCCTCCAAAGCATTGCGGTGGACCTCGTCTCTATAGTAGACTCGAGCTGTGGCGAGGAACTGGCAAACGAGGTCGGGATAGAGGCCGTACTGCCGTGAGTTCAGTGTCCCCAGACCAATCTTCGCGAGCATGTCCGAGAGCTCCACGTCGATACCAAGACGGCGCATAGTGTGCGGATCGATGAAACGTGTAGGGACGATAACAACGCGCATCCACTCGTTGTAGAACAGAGTATCGTAGTCGTCCCACTCTTCGGCTATGGGCCTATAGATGCAAGCCTCACTCTCGGTCTCCTCCTTAGGCAAACCTGCCCAATCACGTCTCAGGATAATCCTCTTCCCTTCCAACTTAGGCCAGGGAGGCCTAGCAACAGGAACAGGGGCAGAGGGAGATGGCGAACGTCGCGGCGCAGCTCTCAGGTCGCTAATGTGGACCTCAAGGAAACTCTAAGGACCCGTGTTGTCCGTGAAGCCGCCCTTTTGAACTCTGTAGCGATCTCTGGTCAGACAAGCAGTCATGACACCAGCATGCCAGAACGAGCCGCAGAAAGCTTCTACCTCATCCTGGAGACTAAACACGCGGCGTGGTGGATTGGAACCGGAGGCGTCGTCCTGACGTGCCTTCTTGCGGGGAGCCATCTGAGAGTAAGAAAGATGAAAACAGATAGCAAATCAGCATGTGTATCGGATAAGCACAGGTATCGACCGATACTGAGAGGGTATCGATCGATACTCGAAACCTATTCACAGAAGCTTCTCACAGAGGCATCACAATCCAACTCTATCAACCTAAAAACGAATTCCTCATATTACTCCTATCATATCCATTCTATTCCTATCAAAGCAATTCCATTCCCCCAGAGTGAAAGACGACAGGAAAACAGAACTAGAACTCCATAATAGAGGAAACCGAAACCGAACCTGTCAATGAATCTAAGAGGAAGGAATTCGAGTGTATTACCTTGCAGATCGAAGGAATGAGCAATGAAATGACAATGGGGGAAAAAATCCGAGTAGAATAGAGTGTAAAATCGAGTAAAATGATGAAGAAATGAAGAAATGGTGAAAGAGTTAGAGAGAGACGGCGGCGTCAATCAATGAGAGAAATGAGAGACTGAAGAAAAAAAACTCGAGGGCTTTATAGAAAACTTACCTGGGTGCTGGGTATCGATCGATACTGTAAGTGGTATCGATCGATGCTCGCATCCTGATAGCACATGTCTGCCTTAGTCTCGGTATCGATCGATACTCCCTGGGTGTCGATCGATGATTGTCGTCTGAACCTTGTTCACGTGAAGACACAAGACAAAAACAAAAACGAAAAATCAAAAGAAAAAAAAACTTATGTACAGACTCACCAGTGGGTTGCCTCCCACCAAGCGCTTGTTTAATATCTTTAGCTTGACACGGAGATCAGTCAGGCAGCTGGTGGTTCAGCCAGAGGCACTATGTGGACATTTGGGATGGTGGTTTTCGCCCAGTAGTGTTTCACCCTCTGTCCATTGACAGTGAACTCCTTTCCTTCAGCATTCAGCAACACGACCGCGCCATGTGGTCGGACTGCCTTGATTGTGAAAGGACCTGACCAACGAAAACGCAATTTCCCAGGAAACAATTGTAAACGAGAGTTGTACAGAAGTACCTGGTCATTTGGTTCAAAGTGGCGAGAAAGGATCTTCTTGTCATGATAGGCTTTGGTCCTTTCCTTGTACAGTTTGGAGTTCTCATAGGCGAAGTGTCTGATCTCATCCAATTCATTCAGTTGAACCAATCGCCTTTGAGCAGCAGATTTGATGTCGAAATTCATCAGTTTAGTAGCCCAGGCTGCTTTGTGCTCGATATCAACCGGAAGATGACATGCTTTCCCATACAGCAAATGGAATGGTGTGGTGCTAAGTGGCGTCTTGAACGCGGTTCTGTAGGCCCAAAGAGCGTCGTCGAGTTTCAGAGCCCAATCTTTCCGTGTAGTGCCAACTGTCTTCTCTAAAATCTCCTTGATCTGTCTGTTGGAGACTTCGACTTGTCCGCTAGTCTGAGGATGATAAAGTGATGCGACGCGGTGATGTACGCCGTACTTCCTCAGCAGCTTTTTGAAGATCTTGTTGATAAAGTGAGTGCCACCATCACTTATAACAACTCGAGGTACTCCAAATCGAGGGAAGATAATGGTCTTGAACAGTTTCAAAACGACGGAGGAGTCATTGGTAGGACTAGCGATCACTTCCACCCATTTAGAGACGTAATCGATGACGACCAATGTGTATCTGTTCTGTCGCGATGGAGGGAACGGTCCTATGAAGTCAATGCCCCATCAATCGAAAACCTCAAATTCGAGGATGAAGTTCTGTGGCATCTCATGTCGCTTGTTGATCTTTCCTCTTCTCTGACACACATCACAATGTGAGATGAAAGCGTGAGCATCTTTGAACAGCATAAGCCACCAGAAACCAGATTGCAGGACCTTAGAAACAGTTTTGAATGTGGCAAAATGCCCAGCATACTCGGATCCATGGCAATGATACAGAATATCTGGCACCTCAGTTTCAGCTATACACCTTCTGTAAATCCCATCAGAATAGTGCTTGTACAGATATGGTTCATCCCAAAAGTAACGTCTGACATCTCTCATAAACTTCTTCTTGGCATACTTCTTGAGATGCTTTGGTTCGTGGTCAGCAGCAAGGTAATTGGCTATGTCGGCATACTAGGGTTCAGCAGGAGTAGTGACAGCCAAAGATTCCTCAGTATCAGACTGATCTACAGACGAATCAGTGGTGGAAAATAGCTGGTATCGATCGATAACGAAGGAGTGTCGATCGATGCTTGCATCTTGAACCGACTGCAGCAATTCGTGAGGGTATCGATCGATACCTTTGGAGTGTTGATCGATGCTCGACTTCTATAGTGGCAAAGTCAAATCAGAGCTGTGTCGACATCCAGTCTCAATGAAGTAGATTTTCTCCTCAGGTAAGGAATCGTCAATAGGAACTTCATCACTGATCTTCATACGGGAGAGATGGTCTGCAACTCAATTCTCCACTCCCTTCTTATCTTTGATCTCGATGTCAAACCCTTGGAGCAGTAGAACCCATCAACACAAACGAGGTTTCAGATCCTTATTCTGCAACAGGTACTTAAGAGCAGCATGGTCTGTATGAACGATCACCTTACTCCAAATCAGATAAGAACAAAATTTCTAAAAAGAGAACAAAACAGCAAGTAACTCATTCTCTGTGGTACTGTAGTTCTTTTGAGCGTCATCCAGTGTACTGCTGGCGTAGTATATGACATGAAGCTTCTTGTCTTTCCTCTGTCCCAAGACTGATCCAACTGCAAAATCGCTCGCATCACACATGATTTCAAAAGGGAGGTTCCAATCTGGTGGTTGAACAATAGGAGCAGTAACCAACGCCGTCTTGATCATTTCAAACGCGACGAGACTCTTTGGTGTAAAATCAAAGGTGACATCCTTACATAGAAGAGCAGTAAGTGGACGAGCTAACTTGGAGAAATCCTAAATGAATATGCGATAGAACCCGGCGTGACCAAGGAAACTCCGAATGTCATTCACAGATGTAGGTGGCAAGAGGCTTGTAATGACTTGAATATTAGCCTTATCAACTTCAATACCAGCCTTAGAAACCTTGTGTCCCAGAACGATGCCTTCTTGAACCATAAAGTGACACTTCTCCCAGTTCAGAACTAGATGTTTCTCTTCGCAGCGTTGAAGCACCTTGCATAAGTTGTCAAGGCATCCCTTAAATGAAGATCCGTAAACATAAAAATCATCCATGAACACCTCCATGAAATCCTCGATGATGTCTGAGAAAACTGACATCATACATCTCTGAAAGGTGGCTGAAGCGTTACACAACCCAAAAGGTATCCTCCTGTAAGCGAACGTGCCATAGGGACAAGTGAACGTCGTCTTCTCCTGATCATCCGGATGAATAGGGATCTGGAAAAAACCTGAGTATCCATCCAGGAAGCAGTAGTATGGGTGACTTGCCAACCTCTCCAGTATTTGATCAATGAATGGTAATGGGAAGTGATCTTTCCTTGTTACTGCATTCAACTTCATGTAATCGATACACATGCGATGCCCGATGATTGTTCTTGTCAGAATCAGCTCATCTTTCTCATTCTTTACCACTGTGAATCCTCCTTTCTTAGGAACAACATGAACTGGACTGACCCAACTGCTGTCAGAAATGGCATAGATGATTCCTGCTTCCAAGAGTTTCATGATTTCCTTCTTTACTACTTCCTTTAGATTCGGGTTAAGCCTTCTCTGATGCTCGATCGAAGCTTTCGATTCATCCTCCAGATAAATCCGATGTATGCACAGATCTAGTGATATACCTGAAATGTCATCAAGAGAATAGCCGAGAGCTTTGCGATACTTGCGCAGCTTGCTCAGCAGTAAGGCGACCTCTGCGTTGTTTAAAGAAGAATTAACAATAACAGGATATGTAGAATTAGGGACAAGAAAAACATACCTCAAAATAGCAGGAAGAAGATTAAGATCGAGTTTAGGAGCTCTCTCCTCACTCCAATCGCCGAACGAATCTGATCTGTCACGGGAGAAAACCAGCTCCTCGGGAAGAAATGGTTGGTATCGATCGATGCTCTCTTTAGTATTGATCGATGCTTCAGCAGTTTTGTCAAGGATCGTGGCATACCCAGCAGCAACCTCACTGGAAATTACTTCTGTCTCAGCTGAGCTAACCAAAGCTCTCTCCAAAGGATTCTCAGGGTGTAATCTCATGAAGTACTCATCTGATAATTCACTGAAGGTGTCGATGAAGAATGTCTGACCATCTATGGTTGGTTTCTTCATCATCATATCCATGTTGAAGGTCATAATCAGATCACCAATGTTGAGGGATATTCTCCCATTCTTGCAGTCAATCAGGGCGCCTGCTGTGGCTAGAAAGGGTCTGCCTAAATTCAGCAGATCTCTTGGCTCAGCGTCGTACTCTAGGATTATGAAATCAGTTGGGACCAGGTAGTCTCCAATCGTAATCGGAACGTCCTCAAGCAATCCTTCGGGAAATCGGACTGAGCGATCAGTAAGGATTAGAGAGATTCTAGTAGGTGTGAAGTCTGTCATCCCCATTCTCTTAGCTACTGAATACGGCATGAGGTTTACACTGGAACCAAGATAGCAAAAAGAACGTTCGAACCTCTAAGTGAAGATTGTGCAATCCAAAACAAAACTTCCAGGGTCTGGTAGTTTCTCTGGAATCTTGTTTAGAAGAATTGCACTACACTCGTGGGTGATTCTCAGTACCCCTTCCTCAAGATTCAAATTGCTAGAAACCATCCTATTGATGTACCTTCTGAAAGCCGGTGAAGTCATGATAGCATCGACGAACGGGAGTTCAACAACCAACTTTTCTAGCATTGCTCTGCATTTAGCCTCTTCTCTCTCTTTCTTAGACTTGGCAGGAGGTCGAGGGAAAGGAATGTTTGGTACATAGACTCTCCCGACATGTCCTGTGGTCTGCTTCTGAACGATTTCTGGACTGGTATCGATCGACACTTGGGGGGGGTGTCGATCGATGCTTGTGGTTGTGCAACTGGTCATATGGAACGTTGAACGGGCAACGATCGATGTTGAGTGGTGTCGATCGATACCGAAGGAGTGTCGATCGATACTGGGACAATTCTAGGAATCTCTTTGTCTTCGTCTCCAGCAAGATCGACTAGCTGCTTAGGAGAGTAGGTTTTCTTCAACCCTGGAGTGACCTCTCTTCCACTTCTCAAAGTAATGGCATGAACGTACTCACTTGGATTCACCATATTTCCCAGAAGGAAACCATCATGTCACTTAACAATTAAAGCAGTCTGAGCAACCTGAGTTTCCAGCTTCTTCTGATGGATGTTTAGAGCTTCGATTTTTCTATTCAGATCAGTGTACAAGGCATCCATCTTTCCATTGAAATCGACTGTCATCTTTTGTTGCCCCTCAAGAATCTGTTCAAGCATAGTTTCAACTTTGCTTTCCTGAGTCTTGGGAGGTGGTGTCTAGTAAGATGAATTTCCATAGGTGCGAGTGTACCCACTGTTCTGAAATGGATTATGAGCAAATGAGTTTGCTCCGAAATTCGCAGACTTAAAATCAGACTTGAATCCTCCCCTTTAAGAGTTGTTAGTGAAACCGCGGTTGTACGACAAATTCTGAAATCCATTACCACCAATGTAGTTGACATCCTCTGCTTCACCTTCATCGACGTTCTCGACTTCTTCAGCAAAATGCACTGCCTTCTGCTGCTTGCCCATTAACAGATTGTGAACCGAATCCAGCTTCGCATGTACCTCAGCAATCTGCAACCCATCAACGTTTCCGTTCTGCTTCTTCCTCTTAAAATCTGCATTCTTAGTACTGTTGCTAGATGCCAAGTTCTCAATCAGCACATAAGCGTCTTCGGGATACCTCGTGTTGAAATTACCATTGCTTGCAGCGTCCAAAGCCATCTGATACCTCCAATCGATCCCTTTGAAGAATATACCCAATAACTGAACTTGAGAGAAACCGTGGTGAGGGCAATCCCTCTGATAAGACCGAAATCGAACCCAGACAGCCTTGAATGCCTCAGTTGCTCCCTGAGAAAACTGGGAAATCTTGTTCCTGAGCTCTTCAGATCTCGCGTCATCATAGAAATTATTCAGAAATGCATTCTTAGTCTCCTCCCAAGTAGTCAGAGAACCACGAGGCACCTGCTTCAACCAGTAAACTGCGTCCCCACCAAGAGAGTATGGGAAGAGCTTACAGAAGAGGAACTCATTGGGCACTCCATTGTATTTGATACTGGTGACCAAATCTTCGAACCTCTCGATATGATCCATGGGATGCTCATGAGAAAGACCATGAAAAGAGTGCTGGCCCACAAGAGTGTAGTATGCAGGCTTCAGCTCAAAGTCATTTCTCTGAAAAGTTGGAATACGAATCGTAGACCGATTGGCATAGAACTGGTCTGGTCTGTTGTACTCCCCAAGTGTTCTGGCGCGATTAACCAGAACATTCCCAACATTCCCACGCACAGCTGGTGGGATAACCTCATTAGCTACCGGTGCAGGGCCAACAACGTTTCCTTCTGCATCAAGTCTCTGTCCATGCGCGTCACACAGGTGACCTTCTTGATCTCTCAAAACCCCAGCTTCATCACGAGTGAGCACAATCAGATTGTTCATCTCTGCTTGTTTCTTTTGCTTTCTGATCGTGCGCTCTAATTCATCTAGTTCTTTGTTAGATAGATTGGTCAACTGCTTGTTCTTGCTTCTGCTGGTCTCTCGATGTTGCATACACCTGAAACACATAAATCAAATCGTGTAAGTGATAGAAATTAAAACGAGTATCGATCGATACCTGAAGGGTGTCGATCGATGCTCAACAACTTAGTCAAAATTCTAAACCAAAATCTAATGGTGAAATTAGAGTCCCCGGCAACGGCGCCAAAATTTGATATGCTCAAATATAATACCCTAAAGTATCTAAGCAGTAGCTGTAGTATTCTAGGGGTCGAACCACAAAGACTCAAGATGTTCACTCAATAAATTCCAGTATATGAATTAAGCTCTATAGATATTCCCTAACAAGTGAATCAGATTTAATAATTCATCAAATACCTTTAAACAACCCTAACCCTAACAAGGAATCTACTCAGACATGGTGAATGAAACAAACATCATGAATAATATAGATATCATAAAGTATAATAGAGTAAGAATACAAAGAGGGTTCAAGGTTCTTCTCCCAAAACTCAATTGCAAGAATACTCTCTCACCAGAAATCAAGTGTGTGCCTCTAGAGGCTGAAAACCCTAATTATATATCTAAAAACACGCTTTGGAGTTCATTGGAAAAATAAGGAAAGCTTCTGTTTTTCTTCGGGTTTTCTGGAGAATACGCGTTAAGAATATTGGTATCGACCGATACCGTGAATGGTATCGATCGATACTGAGATCTTTAATCGTGTCTCTTCTAAACGATGGTATCGATTGATGTTGTATAGGTGTCGATCGATACCGAGCTCAATTCTCCGAACTGCTTCAGCTCCAATATGCTCCAGAAGAACCTGATGTGGTAAAGAACCTGAAAGACTCTAAAACTACTAAAAAGACTTAGAAAAGGACTTATATCATGGTTGAAAGTGGGTAAAAACCATGATATATCACTCGTGCCTCTATCATTGCACCCAACGCTAACTGGATCCCTTGTGTTAGTCTCACACTTCTTCCTAACGTAACCGGCTTGTCATCCATCATGACTGTATCCGCCTTCTGCGCAATAAGCCATCACACAACTACAAGATGTGCCTTACCATGCTTAGCCGTACGTACGGCTAACACCATGCAAGGCTCCCTTCTTGCAGGACTCTCTGCGGCTCACCCGCATCTATGTGTGGGTGAAATTCTTTTCTCACTCTCTATCAATTATATATCACATACCATCAAGCAACACGCAGCAAACATTCGTTTTTAACGTTTATGTCCATTATATTTATTTTGTTATTTATTTTTCTACGTTCGTGCAAATTATTTATAAAAATAATATTATATATATAATATATTTATATATATACACTCAACAAACAATATAATTGGCTTAACCTTAAACTAAGTACCTAACTAAATATATTTATATATGAAGAAAGCACAAACTTGTTCTCACCTTAGCAAATCGGTTCTGAATTCGCGGTATACTAGCAAAAAATGGGAATTCGGTTCAATCTCAAATCTCAATCTGCATCTGTTTAAGTTAATCGGTCAAAGATTAAATTATAATAATTATTATAATTTAATCTAATAAACTTAACCAAAGCCTAAACCCAATTAAATTTATGGAATACTTTAGAGACTAACACTTTTCAAGAGAGAGGTTCGCAAAATGCCAGAAATTTGTACGATTGACAAAACTATCACTTTTCTGTGGTCGATCGTGATACGCAGGGATGATATTACCCTTCCAGACCGAGCTTTTTGGTTTGATTGTTGGCTGACCGTGTTACTTTTAAAGGCGACCAAGGTTTGTGAGGGAGTTAGGCGGACATAAAACTGCTAACAAAGCATTATTGGTGTCCGAGATGTGATTCGAATAACAAAAAAAATTTAGTCACAATGATGTAGACTAAAATAAATGCTAAAAATTATGTCAATATAGGTCCAAGGATAAGGGATGGAAGATATAAGTCAGTGGGGAAATTCGAAGTATTAGACGTTACAGCCTCTTTAGCTTTTGGTCCACGATATTAATATATGCGTTGAAAAATTGTAATAAATAAAATATAAAATGTTTATAAATATAGGTCCACAGATATCGGTGAGAGGTATAAGTTCACGGGTATCATTGGGATTAGTAGTCGTTAGGGCGTTGTGGAATTTTTTTGTCCACAAGTACAATATATGTGGGGCAATAATTTAGTAAGTGAAAGAAAAACGGGATGGTGTCCACAAAGAATATTAAAGACGAGAAATAAAAGTCAAACAATTGGAGGATAAGGTGATAAAAGTGCGGAAAATTTGAAAAAGCCAAATTATTTGGAGGAAAATAAACATTTTATGACAAGATAGACTATTAATGATACATGACGCTTGGGAAAAAAAAAGGAAAGTTTGTAGGTTTGTTAAGTGAAAGGTAAAAATAGAAGGTTTAAGAAGAGAAAGAAGTCTAACGAAGAACAAAAACTCTCGGAGGAAAAAGAAGAATCTAATGTGGACAGAAAGAAAAAATTGAAGAAGAATAGTGTGGTGTAAGGGTGGGTTTGTAAGTATAACATTTATTTTGTTGTTTTTCAATGATCGCAGTTAATGTTAACAGTTGGTTAAAAATATAAATAACGAAGATGCAGATTTAATCTTGACTGCTGATTCATTTAAATGCATCAGGTAGACAGATTCGAATGATGGAGGAATCGGTGATTGTGATAGTGGGAGATTGGGAATGTTTGTATTTAGGAAAATGGCATTTCATATTTATAAGTGATATTTATGGAAGATGTGTCGAGCTGCGTGAGGAAGAAAAATTCGAAGATTTCACAAGAAAAGTGGCAGATGCTTTTGGTGTACTTTTTGATATGGAAAACATAAATCTAACCTATTGGTGGAAAAGGGAGGAGGAAGTATTCACACATGTAAGAGTGCCACCGGTGACGATAGAGAGTGAAACTGGTAACGATAGAGAGTGAAACTGGATGGGGAAGATTCAAGCAAATGAGAAGTGACAAAAAGGCCTTAACATCTTCTTAACAATAAAAAAAAAGGAGAGGTGAGTGAAGCAAAGGACAAGGAATGGCGCGCGAACGAATCAAGGGGTAATACATAGGCCATGGACACAGATGATTTTTTAGGGAGCGAGATTTGGTTAGTTAGTGATGAGAAATTATGGGCGGAAGAAGGTACGGGAAACCTAGATAGGTACACAGGAGATAATAATGGTAGTAGCAAATGCAGAAGCTGTCCACCGTTCAAACATTAAATGCATTAACGGTGTGTCCGATCAAAACGAGGTTGGTGCCAAAATAACATAGACAAATCCTTAAAGCCAACTGATATATCATGGTTTTTACCTGTTTTTAGCCATGATATAGGTCTTGTTTCCAAAGTCATTCTAGTGTTTTTGTAGTCTTTTTGAGTCTTTTCAGGTTTTGGCACGTTTGGAGCATAATTAGAGATATTGGAGCATTCTGGAGCTTTTTGGCATTCGTTGAATAATTTCCCACCGTTGGATTGAGCTCAAATTTGGATACAAGACAGATCTTTGGATTAGCTTTCATTTGGAAGTGGTTTCTGGCCATTCTAACGGTGCGATCAAAAGTTATGCCAGGTTTCGTGAAGACAGTCCAGTCTGACGAGCACAGAGTCCTGGTATCGACCGAGACCAACCCAGTATCGATCGACACCGACTGTAGGAAAAGAAAATACGCGATTTTACAAGTTTGAAGAGTATGCAACTTGACCCAGAAGATTCTATGATTTACAATTAAGCCCATAACGTGTTTTAGCATTATATTTAAGGGTTTTAACCACTTTGAGAGGGAGCTTTTATCATTATTCTGAATACTTAGAGGAGACTGGATTTTATTCATTACTCGGGTTTTGAGAGAGGGAGAGAAGTCAGAAACTCTGTTCCTGAGAGAGAAGATTTCGAACCCTTGTTACTCTTTATTCTATTATTTTATGCAATCTATTTTATTCCTGATGTTTGCTTCATTCACCATGTCTGAGTAGATTCCTTGTTAGGTTTAGGGTTATTCAAAGGTGTTTGATGAATTGTTAGGTTGATCTGAATTGATAGGAGAAATTCAATAGAGTTCTTCATCTAGACTTGTGATTACTGCTTATTCTAACTTCATGACCTAGAATCTGATCTTAGGTTGTTTGATTGGCACGAAAGTGTGATTGATTGCCTGAACTAGTATTAGATGAGCAAAAGACCTATTCGCAAAGAAATTTGGTTTAGGATTTTGTGAACAATTGAACCTGATCATTAATGCTTGTTTGAATTCATAGGATTTGCAAAGAAATTTGGAATTCTAGATTTAGACATAGATAATCTTCGCAGCGACGGTTGGTTGATTTTACATTTGTGTTTCAAGTTCAAGAACAATGCTTAATATCCTCCTGACATTCTATTTGATCTGCAATTCTGATTTACCGGAGAATTTCCTTAGGCTTAGCTATTTTCCTCCCATTGAATTTCACAACTTTTATATTCTGCTGCTTATTTCTTGCATTACTTTGTTCGCTTAGCTTAATTCGAGTCTTAATATCTATTGAGTAAATTCTTGAGTCTTTGTGGTTCGACCCCTAGAATACTACAACTACTGCTTAGATACTTTAGGGTATTATATTTGAGCATATCAAATTTTGGCGCCGTTGCCGGGGATAATGTGTGGATACTGGGAAGCTGCTGAAGGATTTAGTATAAGGATTTAGTATGATTGATGCTACGAGATAATGTGTGGATACTGGGAAGCTGCCAGTATGATTGAATTTTTAGGGAGCGAGATTTGGTTAGTTAGTGATGAGAAAGTATGGGCGGAAGAAGGTACGGGAAACCCAAGGACGACCTGGATAGGTACACAGGAGATAGTAATGGTAGTAGCAAATGCAGAAGCTGTCCACCGTTCAAACATTAAATGCATTAACGGTGTGTCCGATCAAAACGAAGTTGGTGCCGAAATAACATAGACAAATCCTTAAAGCCAACTAACATATGAAAGTGGTATTATTGTGAGCAGCACGAGAGAAGGAGAAATGGTCCAACCAGTGGAGGATGTTGATGACGTTGATAGCGATCAAGAGTCATCATTTCATTCGATAAAATGAAAGAAAAAATTGACAAAGATTATCCAATAGACTGGGAAGCAAATTGACAGATTACTGCAAGCAAATTGGGAAGGAGACTTCAACAACCTAGCATGTTAACGGGTGAAGAGGTAACTAATGGCGCAAATGATACTCAAGATTTGGAGATTTGGGAGGGAGGAAGGGATCTCAATGCAAGCGGTTTTAGCCTTGGTATTAGCAACAATTCTGATTGCATGGATCACGTAACAGTTGGTAAATGTGTCACATCTAATGAAGATCTACATGACCACGATAGAAATATTCAGGTCATTCTGTTTGTAGACATGGTTGCTGATGGAGGGTGTTTATTGAGTGTTTATGTGAGGAAGGCTGATGACAGTGTTGCAGAAGGATGTCCATTGTTACTAGACAGTGAGTCTATAGTAGAAGAACAAATAGAAGAAATGAACGAGGTCTTGGGGGAGGAGGCTCAGTGCTTGAGGTACGATGCACAACCATTCAAGAACAACGTGATGCGTTTGTCCAGTGACATGGTTAAAATGCATATCAAAAAGGCCGAAGATTAAATCTATGTCAGAAGAGTGTTTAAGAATAAGGTTGAGTTGTATAAGCGCTATCAGTGTATTCAATGAAAAGGTTATTTAACATTAAGGTTAGTGCTTCAGACAAAGGAAGAGTTATATCGATATGTGATGATAACAAATGTGGATGGAGGACATATGCAACAAACCACGGGAATTCTGCCAATTTAGAAATTTGAAGGGCAACATTGAAGCATACGTGTGATGTAGGATCCCGATCAGCATACAGGAAAAAGCTACATCTATAATACTAGCTGACCTACTGAAATCGAAATATGTCCACGTGAAAAGAGATCCACGGGCAAGCGAGCTAACAGAGATTGTATTGTCCAAGTTTAATGTGACCTTTTTGTACATGAAGGCAGGGTACGCAAAAGAAATGGCAATGAAAAGAGCTAGAGGTGATGAGGAATCAGGTTACAAATTCCAGTCAACATACTTATTTCTCCTGAAGAGCACAAATCCACGAACTTTGTCCATGTTTAAAATACTAGTAACCCGAGAGCAAACTACATTATTTAAGTATTTGTTCTTTGCATTCGGAGCTTCAGTGACATGATATAAATACCTAAGAAAGGTTATAGTAATAGACGGAAAGCAGACAAAAGGAAAGTATCAAAGCTGCATGGTACCTGCCAGTGGACAAGATGCGAAATACTAAATTTTTCCCTTGGGGTTTGGAGTTATTGACGGAGAAAACACAGCAGGGTGGACATGGTTTTTCAAACAGTTACAACAGTTTGTCCCCGATGAGAAGGAACTTGTCTTCGTCTCAGATAGACATAAAGCCATATATGAAAGACTGAGGAAGATTTACCCTCTAGCACATCATGCGACATGTACTGTCCATCTGGTTAGAAACGTTAAACATCATTTCAAGTGTGAGGGAATAGGACGAATGGTTTCATATGCAGCAAGGGCATACACAGTTGGGGATTTCAAGTATTGGTTTGAGGAGATACAAAAGCGTAACATAAAATGTGCAAACTATCTACAAGAAATAAGGCTCCCCCAATGGACATTAGCTTACTTCCCAGCTATGAAGTATAATGTAATGAGTAGTAACATATCCGAGTCGTTAAATGCTTGACTACAGAAGGCAATAGACTATCCAATCATGAAAATGGTTGAATTCATTTGGACAATGTTGATGAGGTGGTTCTGTCAAAGACGTAAGAATGCAGCTTAAACTCCAACAAGGTGTACGCTAGAAATAGAAGGAATACTAATGAAAGTGATGGATGTGTCGTTACATTGGATCTAGAAAAGAAAACGTGCACATGCTGTGTTTTTGACATTTTAATGGTTCCATGTTGCCATGCCTTAGCTGCGATTGGTATTAACGACGAGGATATATATTCTAGAGTAGGCAAATGTTGGACAGTTGAAGTATGGAAGAAATTGTGGCACGACACTATTTTTTCACTGGCAAAGGAGAAGGACATTGATGTACCATACTATTTTTCAGTATTTAAAGTTAACTCACCGAAAAAAAGAAGGTCGGGTAGACCATGGTAAGGATAATATATATAATAGGCATGGAAAATATAAGTAATGGACACATTTAGCAGTTATACTTGAAAAGGATCTTAAACGTGTATAGGTGCATGGAAAAAAGCGGGCAAAACTAAACAAATGTACTACTTGTGGACTCAATTGGCCACAATAGGACAACATGCAAAACGCTCATATAGCGGCGTATTTCCAATGGAAGAAGACATTCCAATGTTCTGTTGTATTTTTTGGTAAGCATGTGATGGTGTTGATCGATTTGTGTTACACTTGTGTGAAACTAAGGTTTATGATTATGTTAAATTTGGGTTTATGTTTTGGGAACAATGATGTTATTCATGAAACCTTTTGAAAACAGTGATGTTATCTCCTATGTATTAAGTGAAATGTTATTAATTAAGAAACATAAAATAATATACAATGATGTTAAAAAAACATAAATAATAATAAAATTAAATTAGTGGACAACATTGATGACATAAAAGAATATTTGTGGACAAAATGGCATAGAATAATGCGAAACATTGTTTAATAGATGACTGAACATATAAAACATAGATAAAATTGTTAACATAATCAGAAGGGGAACATTCTAAAGAACCTACGACAAATCCACGAAGAGAAAAATGGAGGGCAGCGATCATCAGATTTGCATTTGGCACAAATGGTAGGACAGATGGGGAGAGAATACAGAAATTTAGCCAAACGATTAGGGGAATGGTCCTCGGCTGACCCTATGTAGAAAAAGTCGTAGAAGACTATTCAAACCTCTTCATTAGCGTCTTCGAAATGGTGAAGGTTATTCTTGATTGTATTCATGTATTTTATACCATACTCTATGTTACCAGAAGAAATGAGAATTAATGATAGAGCTAAACAAATCTTAGGTGGTAACCTATTATTGGGATAGAAATATCAAAATAGTGAAGAGCAATATAACCGCGTCACCATGATTCCATTCTTTACCGACAAGCACTAGAGTTAGAAGCTTCAACACACGTAAAAAAAAAGATCTAAACATGCGGCCTTCGTTTATGGCATGAGGGTGGTCTTCCAATAGAATAAGAGAGATTCCCATTAAGACATCTTCATAAAATGATATATTCATTCTTTGTTTACATGTTACAATAAACGGACCAAGATGGTGGAAACCAAAATTGGCTACTACGCTAATAATATGTTTAAGAAGATGGTTTGGAATAGATAAAAGGAAAGAATTTGAACTCTCTACAAATATAGAAGATATCTTGAAAAAATAGAATCATATTTCTAATATTAACCAACTGAAAGCATTTAATATATATAGTCCACAAGAGTACCTATTAATTATGTAACATTGTGGTAAGAGTACTTATTAATTATGTAACGAACTAAACAGACGTGACAAAGCAAAATAAGTTTTTTGTTGAGATTGTTGTCCAAAACTGTACACATAACTACTTCTAATAAAAGTTGAGGTACAAGAACCAATGATAGAGAAAAAATATATAATTTAAAAACAGGATCGAAAAGACACTACGTAAAAGTGTTTGTCATGTAAAATGCAACTGGGTACACTATGATGATTACAAACTTACTGACACAAGCATAATAAATATCTTTTTCCATTTTCGAAAAAAGCGAAGAGTTGATGCGATACACAGTTGACAAACCTGATGTGCCATTTACCCGTATAATATACTATAACGTAACATTTGTGGACACATGGAAAAAATAAAACAATTTCTTCAACATAGACGGATTGGTACAAGTAATTTTGGGGATATTGTTTGTTACAATGTAAAATATTTAGACCAAGAATATTTAAAATTGTCCATATGTCCACGATGGTTATGTGCACATACTATTTTAAACAACATAGAAAAGATATGTATAGTAAAAAAAAATGGTCAAAGTCCGACAAAAAGTAGAGTACTCGTGGGTATGTGTTCGTCCACAAGTATAATCTTGTGAACACTGTCTTCGGACATGGACAAAATTATATATATGTCTAAAAGATGTATAGGCGTAGATAGACATGATTAATAATGTATATAAGGTGTAATGATTGGAGATAATAGCCAATTTTGAAACAAAAATATGCATATTGTCCATATAATAACGTTGTATCTCGTGGACATAATAGTAGGTGTACAATCTCGTGGACGTTATATTAGGTGTGGAACTTATTCTCGTGGACATAATAATAGGTGTACAATCTCGAATTCTCGATGACATAAGAATAAGTTCGTCCTTGTATATCTTCAACATAAATCCCCACACGTTCCATGAAGTAAGGTATTATTTTGTGGACATAAGACTAAGTTCACTATGGACACGTTTAATACATTAAAATAAAGTTGACAATGAGTCTTAACTGAAAAACATATATATTCGACCGAAAAGGTGAAAGACGTACAAGCTTAAGCAAAACATAACATTTGACATGTGAATAAAGTCATTGTTAAAGGATTACATGAAATAGAAAAAGAGACTATCATATAAACGAAATGATTTGGGATGAGACAACCAAGACGACTGTTGCAACGATATTGAGCAAACCAAACAGATGAAAACCAGCACGAATGTTAGCAGGAGAAGGAGGGTTATAAAGAGGAGGAAGATTTCCAAATATGTGGTAACATCGTCAAGACGTCCTTTTATGGCGTAGATCTGTTGCCTGAAATGATTGACATCAGCTTGGTTGCCAAAAAATTTGGCACACATCATGCGAGTGTCAACCCTTTGACTATCAGTACCTAATGTGAAATAAGTGAGTCTATCATTACATGACTTGACCTCAGCTTGAACATCTTTAATCTCATTCGACATCGCTTCATCCCACCATTTGAAAATGTGACATTCACCATCCTTACATTTATTAGATACGACTTGGAATTAAGGGAGAGTAAGGAACAATGACAACGAAGATAAGCGGATCTAATTAACGGTGCTAACCTCTGTATCTAACCATGTTTAGAACATCCTCCCTGGATCGTTTGCCGTAGACGCAACTTTGAGGATAAGAGTTTTATCGCAATAGCACCGTCGAGGAATCCAAAAATCAGAAGTCCGATCTCTGGACTTGACACACTCTGGAGGAGATATAGATACTTTAATGTAACTGTAACTGTAACTGTAACTGTAACCGTGGCTCATTTTGGCGATAGCTACGAGAAAAAAAAAACGTAAAGAATAAACCAAGAAAATTAGATATGTTAAATTTTGGGGTCGTAAACAAAAGTATTTAAAACAGAGGGTATTTATGTGTAAAATAATTAAATATAATAAGTGTTTCCAAGATGAGGCTGATTGACATAACAATATATGCTGTCACCTATTTATTACAAGAAGAATTAATAAAGAAGGGTGAACAGCGTGTAGGATAAGTCAACAAAAAATAGCCGTTGGATTAATGATATAAATGATTAATTATATACATATGCTCAAATTAAGTTTTGGTGGTTATGGATAACTTGAAGTGACGCCCGAACCAATACAAGGAATTGATAGATAGAAATCCAAACGCGAATATAAAGGAGGACATATATTAAAAAACGGATTGTGAAAGAACATACAAGAAGTAAATTAAAAATGCACGAAAGATGGATATTAGATCAACAAAATCAATGTCATATTATTAAAAACAAAAAGTCCTAACAAGAAATAAGTTAAGTCCAGAAATATTAGTAACGATAGTCCTAATAAGAAATAAGTTTTGGGGCAAAGATAAGAATAGATAAAAACATTTGGAAAAAAAAAGCAGTTCATTGTTCAAACTGTAAGATAAGGAACTTAAAAGAGTCGAAGTGATGGATCAGGATCAGATGGAATGGACAAAATCTTCACAGACATCTATGGTGTATTGAATACAGAATTTTCCACCGTTATCTCAGTAATTTCATCAAGAGACATTCCATGTGCATGGTGCTCAATAAAATTCACCAAGAATGGTCCACAGTTGCCGGTACGTTCATTCAGAGAGTCAACAAAGCGTTCAAACAAAAAGTGGTGGGCAGCGGATAGTTCAATTAACTATTTGGGGTTGCACTATACCTTATGAACAAAGGCAACATTTCAACGATTGGTTTCATCAGTTTCACCACTTCCTTCGTTTCTGTACCCAAAACATAAAAATCCATGATAGAGATTTTGGCGGATTTCAAATCAATGGTAAGAGTAACCCAGTGTTGTTTCCCTAGTTCATGGGGGCGTAAATGATTTCCACATCCTTAAACCATGCTAGCTTGTAGTGACGGCCATGAACCATTCCGGGAACATAATTCTTCATAGCACTATTCTAACTTTAAACAGTTTTTGATTTCCACTTCTTGAATTGAGGGTACTCATGATGTGCTCAAAATTAATACCCTAAAGTATCTAAGCAGTCGCTGTAATATTCTAGGGGTCGAACCACAAAGACTCAGAGAATCACACAATAGATTTCAAGAATCAAATTACGCTAAGCCAAATCAATCAAGCGAGAATATAAATATGCAGAATTAAAAGATGTAAAATCAATGGAGAGGATATAGGCCTAGGGTATTTCTCAGGAAATCAAGGAATGCAGACAAATCAATCAACAGGGTTCAGGTTAAGCATGTGTTCTGAACTCAAATCACCAAGATATAATTAACCAACTGTCGTTGCGAAACTATTCTAAGTCTAATCCTAGAATTCCAAATCTCTTTGCAAATCCTAAGATCTAACCAGCTTTAATGTCCAAAGTTTGATATGTTCACAAAAAATTAAACCAAATTCCTTTGCAGATAATTATTTGCTCACCCTAGGTTCTGTCAGGTTATCAATCTCACTTCCGTGAATAATCAAACATCCTAAAATCTAGATTCCAAATTCGTCAACCTAGAACTAGCTTTGAGAACACCTATGGTGAAGAACTCAATTGATTATGAACCCTAACAGATCAATCTATCTAACAAGCCATGAAATCCTTAATGAGAAACCCTAAACCTAAAAGGGATCTACTCAGACATGCAGAATGAAGCCAAACAACATGATTGAATAGATCATCAAAGTAGAAAATAACAAAGGGTCAAAATCTTCTCTCCTGAACAGAGTTTCAGATTGTCTCCCTCAAAGCATAAACTAGAATTATAGTAAAAATCAAGCACACCCTAAACAAGTGGCTGAAAACCCTATTTATAAGTCTAAAACAAGTTCTGGGCTTTCTTGTAAATAATAAAGTCTTCTGGGCCAAGTTTGCAGCTCTTAAACTTGTAAAAACGCGTGTTTTCCCTTCCTGCAGTCGGTATCGATCGATACCAGGAACATTCTGTGTTTGCCAGACGCCGGACTGTTTCACGAAAAACTGACATAACTTTTGATCGCACCGTTGGAATGGCTTTAAACCACTTTCAAATGAATGCTAATCCATTGATATATCTCGTGTCAAAATTGAGCTCAATCATCGGTGGAAACGTCTTCAACGAATGCCACAAAGCTCCAGAATGCTCTAAAAACTCCAATTAAGCTCCAAACATGCTAAAACCTGAAAGACTCTAAAAAGACTACGAAAAACACTAGAAAGACTCGATAAAAAAGACTTATATCATGGTCTTAAATGGGTAAAACCATGATATATCACTCCCCCGACTGTAGGCCTTTGCTTGCCCTCAAAGCAAACAAAAAACCAAACGCGGAAAGAGGTTTGAAAACGCAGAGACTCACTTGTTCTTGAATATTGTAATGACCCCTTCTTCCTAATATCTTCCATTACTTTACTCAGTACCAGATCTAACCACCATGTACTCTCTCAGTAGACCTTTGCACTTTCCCAGAACCCATCACATAAGTATGCGCAGCTTTCATCCATAAAAACTATCATTACCAGTTTCATCGCGTGTAATCAATGTCCCAAGAAACTTTATAGATTCTTTCCCAAACAATTATCATGACAAAAGAAATACCCGAAATTTCACTCTTTTTGTCTTTTGTTCTCTCCCTAGACTTATTTTTGATCGTTTTTTCTTTCTTTTTCTTTTTTTTTCTTTTGAGCCAACATATTACACTTAAGGTCTGAGACGCGAGTATTGATGTGTTTGCCACGAATCCCGAGTTCTTTCCTCTTGTGTATAAGTGTAGGCGAACTCGCTCCAACTTTTGTGTGTCAATTCCTTCACAAGTAGAATAATGGGATCGCAATGGAAAATTTTCCTAGCCCTCTACTCAGAAGAAAATATCTCATCTTTTATGCTCTTTATGTAATAAACTTATAACAGGGGGAGAGAGATACCATAACCTTTAAACACATGGGTCTCTTTTTGTCAGATATGAGTGAGGAATCAGGCTCTAGAGACCCTACCACATTGATGAAGTGCAAAAATCATACTCAGGTTTTTCGATGAAAAATCCACTGGAAAACATGTGCGTGTTTTTCTAGTACTCAACTGGTCAGCCTTTGGATTTTTCATTAGGTCGATCTGAAAAAACTGGTTGCTCTGTAACAATGGACACTCAGAATAAAGTCACACAGTAAGTTCAAAACAAGATCAATATCTCCAGGACATTTTAACTCAATAAAACAAATTTTGTAACAACAAAAACGACTGACTCTAAGAAAACGAAACCGTTGTCAGGCAACTACCGTCCCCAACTTAAACACACTGTCCCAGTGTTATCTCGTCTAAGAGTTGTAAGAAAAGAGATCAGAAAAGAACCAAGCGGAAGACATAGAAGTAAAAAGAAGATTACCTGTGCGTCTGGCCCAGTGAATCGACCATACATTGCTAGGTATCGATCGATACTCGGATCATGATAAATTGCATTCTCTGCTCGTCCTTGGTGCTCCGATCGATACCAGTATGGTATCATCATGCTGATCATCTGAAACGTGAAAACCATGAAACAGCAAAACAAAAACCGAAAAGAATAGTAATAAAAACGTAGCTAGTGGGTTGGCTCCACTAAGCGTTGTTTAAAAGTCATTAGCTTATAGACGGTGGTCGGGTGTCAAGTGTCGGGTGTTTCCCGGAGATGGTGCAGTGTATCTGTGATAAACGTCTCATCCAAGGCGGTGTGTAAGCATGAACTGTGTGTGGTCAAAGGAAATGAGGAATAGCAGCAGGGCGGTTGGGAAGATTGGAGTGGGACACTTCGTTTTTCCTGCACAGTTGTCAAAAAGAACAACAAGCGCTCGACGAGAGTCTCGCGGCTTGCTAAGCGTGAAGGAGATGGAGGTAAATGATTGATAACATCATCGTGGTTTTGAGTTTGAGACAGAAGATACGTACCTTTGCTTCCTCCGAGGTGTCTGGTGTGGGAGAGGTGGATGTCGTGGCTTGGATTACAGCTGGTGTGACATAGTGTACGCTGACTGGCGTAGGGTCCAAAACTTGAATTCTCTGCTTGTTCTGCAGTGAGCTTGAAATCTTGCCTCTAATGTAAAGGCCATCAGTCTCCAGTAGGCTGCCTTTATTGGAAACTCCTCCACGAACCTAGGATTGAAAAGACAGTCCTCACTCAATCACCAAGGCGAATCAGCTCGCTTAGATGCAAAAACAAACTGCTCATCAGGAGGGGGTGCAGACGGTGTCGATGAAACCCTCGTGGTATCGATCGATGCTCCTAGGCTCTGGTCGAGTTTTGGAGCATATCCAGTAGTACCTCCATTTGAAACCTCTGTGGTTGGTCCCTCATCCAAGGAAATCTCTACAGAATAAGTCTGACCTTCGATGGTAAGATCTCCTCCTCAGCTTGTCTGTCAAAGTTCATGACTGCACCACACCCAATCAAGCTCGACCTGTCTTTTTCTCACATCAAGATGGCACCAGCTGTTGCAAGAATGATTTCCCAAAATAAGAGGATCTGAGGTTCTCCCTCCAACATAGTCCAAACCACGAAGTCTGTGGAATCATACAGCCTTCGATCATTAGTGGAACATCCTCTAAGACCCTTCTAGAATCTTCTGGATTGGTCAGCTAAAATGAGAGACATCTTTGCTGGACGAAGGTAGACATCCCTAGCGTTCAGCAACAGGAAGAGGCATCAGGTTAATGTCAAAGCCGAGATCACAGAGAGATTGGGGGAACCCTCCAGTTGAGATAGAACATCTAGCACAAACTTCCTGGATCTCGGTAGCTTCTCTGCGAATCCTACTCTGATTATGGCACTGACATGTTCAGAGGTTTTCACCTTCCTCTCTTCCTCGAGACTGTCTTTTTCAGGAGGATTGCACTAATGTCCCTTGTCAGCAATGCTGCTTCCTCAGGGCTCACATCATTTGGTAACCTCCTTAGCATACCTCTTCAGTGGATGTGAGATCTCGACTCCATCAGTCTCAGGAGTTCAATCAAGGACTTTGTCATTACTGCCATACATCTGGCTTTTCTTTTTTCCTGCTTAGACTTTCTGGGACGTCGAGGGAAAGGTGGCTTGGGCCTGTGGACTCTTCCTCCTGACAATCTCGGGTTTTTATCACAGTCTTTGGCTCAGAGTCGGTGAGGGTGTCTCGATCGTACAGTATGGTATCGATCGATGCTCTGGTTTTGCGTTGGCTCTGCAGATGGTATCGCTCGATACTGGGGTGGTATCGATCGATACTAACGTATCTGGCTCAGAATCACCTCTGAGGGTGATTGCCATTAACGTGCGCTTGAGCCGTCTTTCCCTTTACAAGTTGCTGAAGTTTGAGCTATCTGAGTTTCTAGCATCTTGTGATGGATGCTAAGATTTCATCTTTCCAATCAGGTCTGTATACATAGCACATCTTCCCATTGAGTCCACTGTCATCTTACTGTTGTCCCTCGCGAATCTGTTCTAGCATGGCTTCCATCTTACTGTCTGAGGATTTGGGCGCGGGGTCTGGTAAGAGGAGTTCCGTAGGTGCGATTGTAGTCACCAAAACCAGCTGGTCTGTTGTCTGCTGGTATTGAAATCCCTGGCTCTGAAACCAGCACCACCAACGTAGTTAACCCTCTGACCTCATGCTCATCAGCAGTGTGGGCAGCTTTCTGTTGCTTACCCATCAAGAGATTGTGCACGCGAATCAGCTTCGCGTGCACTCAGCAATCTGCACTTCGGAATGTTCCGTTTTCTGTGGTTCCGCTCTAAATCAGCTTCTTGGTGCTATTGCTAGACGCCAAGTTCTCAATCAGCTCATAAGCTCCTCGGGATATCTCGTGTTGAATTCCCGTTGCTTGCAGTCATCTAGGGCATCTGATACTCCAGTCAATCCCTCTGAAGAAGATACCCAACACTGAACCTGAGTGAACCCATGATGCGGACAGTCTCTCTGATACGACCTAATCTGATCCAAGCGGTTTGAAAGCCTCTGTTGCTCCGAGAGAATTGGGAATTTGTTTCTGAGCTCTCGGATCTCGCATCATCATAAGAATTGTTCAGGAATGCGTTCTTGGTCTCCTCCCAGGTGGTGAGCGAAACCAGGCGGCAGATTCTTAAGCAAGTAAGATGCCTCTCCCCGAGAGAGTATGGAAAAGCTTGCAGAGAAGGTAATCATAGGACACTCCATTATACTTGATGCTAGTGACCAGTCCTCAAATCTCTCTACGTGATCCATGGGGTGCTCATGAGGAAGACCGTGAAACAGATGCTGGCCTACGAGTGAGAAGTATGCAGGCTTCAGCTCAAAGTCATTCCTCTGGAAAGTGGGGATGCGAATCGCAGATCGATTAGCATAGAACAGGTCAGGCCTGTTGTACTCTCCAATGGTTCTACCACGATCAACCACATCATTCCCAGCGTGTCCAGCAATAACAGGTGGGATGATCTGGTGGGAACAGGACAGGGGCAATGACGTTCCCCTCTGCATCAAGACGATGTCCCTCTCATTACACAAATGACCCTCTTGGTCTCTCAGAGCTCCAGCTTCATCACGAGTCAATACCACTGGATTGTTCATCTTAGCTTGTCTGCTCTGTTTCCGAAGTGTGCGCTCTAATTCAGCTTAGTTCTTCGTTGGATGGATTTACTAGCTGCGCGTTCTGGCTTCTAGTTTCACGTCAGGCATACACCTGAAACACAAAAACGAAAAACCAAAACGTAAGTATCAGAAATAACGAAGAGTATCGATCGATACAAAGGTGGTATCGATCGATGCTCAAACACTTAGTCGAAATTCTAAATCGTAATCTAATGGTGAAATTAGAGTCCCCGCAACGGTGCCAAATTTTGATGTGCTCAAAATTAATACCCTAAAGTATCTAAGCAGTCGCTGTAATATTCTAGGGGTCGAACCACAAAGACTCAGAGAATCACACAATAGATTTCAAGAATCAAATTACGCTAAGCCAAATCAATCAAGCGAGAATATAAATATGCAAAATTAAAAGATGTAAAATCAATGGAGAGGATATAGGCCTAGGGTATTTCTCAGGAAATCAAGGAATGCAGAACAAATCAATCAACAGGGTTCAAGTTAAGCATTGTTCTCGAACTCAAATCACCAAGATATAATTAACCAATTGTCGTTGCGAAAAACTATCTAAGTCTAAATCCTAGAATTCCAAATTCCTTTGCAAATCCTAAAGATCTAAACCAGCTTTAATGTCCAAGTTTGATATGTTCACAAAATAGTTAAACCAAATTCCTTTGCAGATAATTATTTGCTCACCCTAGGCTTTCTGTCAGGTTATCAATCTCACTTTTGTGAATAATAACAATCCTAAAATCTAGATTCCAGATTCGTCAACCTAGAACTAGCTTTGAGAACAACCTATGGTGAAGAACTCAATTGATTATGAACCCTAACAGATCAATCTATCTAACAAGCCATGAAATCCTTAATGAGAAAACCCTAAACCTAAAAGGGATCTACTCAGACATGCAGAATGAAGCAAACAACATGATTGAATAGATCATCAAAGTAAGAAATAACAAAGGGTTCAAAATCTTCTCTCCCGAACAGAGTTTCAGACTTGTCTCCCTCAAAAGCATAAACTAGAATTATAGTAAAAATCAAGCACACCCTAAACAAGTGGCTGAAAACCCTATTTATAAGTCTAAAACACGTTCTGGGCTTTCTTGTAAATAATAAAGTCTTCTGGGCCAAGTTGCAGACTCTTAAAACTTGTAAAAACGCGTGTTTTCCCTTCCTGCAGTCGGTATCGATCGATACCAGCTGGTATCGGTCGATACCAGGACATTTCTGGTGTTTGCCAGACCGGACTGTCTTCACGAAAACTGGCATAACTTTTGATCGCACCGTTGGAATGGCTTCAAACCACTTTCAAATGAAAGCTAATCCATTGATCTATCTCGTGTCAAAAATTGAGCTCAATCCATCGGTGGGAACGTCTTCAACGAATACCACAAAGCTCCAGAATGCTCTAAAAACTCCAATTAAGCTCCAAACATGCTAAAACCTGAAAAGACTCTAAAAGACTACGAAAACACTAGAAAGACTCGATAAAAAGGACTTATATCATGGTCTTAAATGGGTAAAAACCATGATATATCAACTCACTACATAGCTTCCTTGTGAACCATGTGTCTAGAATCGCAACCAAGGTGTCACCAAATTTCCGCCAAGTAAGGCTAAGAAGTTCTTCCATGTGCTGAATTTAGGAGATGTTAAAATAAAAATAGTAAATGGCTTAAATTTAATGATTGTTAAAGAGAAATAGGAAGATCATGTACTAGAGTGTCAATCCACTTAGCTGGAGTGTGTAGCTCCGTAAAAAATGTCTTTTGGACAGAATGACCTTCGATGAAATATTTCCTACAGTAGACATAAAATCTTATGGACAAAAATATATTGACAAGAATGATAACTAAAAAATTAAATGATGAAATCTCATTTTTGTCGGTACGACTTGACCAGTTTGAGAAAATGTTGTACCAAACCTGAATCACCAATTACAAATGGTGCCAACATCTCTACCCGTGTCCTAAAAAAACTAGAAGTCCCTACAACCTTCTTCGTCGCTTTCACCTCTTTCACATGGGACATAACATATCTGTTTAGACATCTTTAAACGTTTTATATGCGCCGGGTTCTCAAGATGAAAATCAGTTAGTTCATCACCCCTGGATCACTTCCTTAAACAGTTGTCCTATTTTTCTTCATCCAACTATGTGGGCTGTTCGTGGACATTAGTGGTTGACTCAAGGACAACCGTGATTTATCCAGGGATATCATCCAGACCAAAATAAATGACAAGTTTATACTATATGAACCGTTGTGAAATATAAGAAACCGTAATTAAATAGTTAATATACCTCAACAGATTTAGAAGATGTATTGTCATCACCATCAGATTGATTATTCTCTTCTTCACTACCTTCTTCACTACATGTTACCTAATTAATATACAATTGAATTCTTATTCAAAAAGTGGACGTAAAAATAAGCTGAACAAAAACAATAAATATTGAATGACCATAAGCTTGGTAGTTATAAGTGGACATAAAAAATAATTTGCCTTAATTAATTAAAATAGGTTGAGAATTAGAATTTAGGATTTTTCAAAAGAGAAGAGAACCTCGTTATCCTCTTCATCAGTATGTTCACCGCCAAGTGCATGATTAACTTCTTCGTTAATAACAAGAGTGTCGTTCTCAGACGTATATTTAATAGAAAGAAAATAAAATTAAATTATGTCCACTGCAACAATATATATAAAACTAGTAAAATTAATAGACACATGTGCTTGTAGAGCATAAGATTGGACAGGGGTGCTTTATTGGGAGTGGTTTGACCAGCAACAGTTGACAGCAATGGTTCTTATGACGAAGGAGTCTATAAAATTAATACACATTCATAACCAGATAACGAGAGGACACTATCTTTAGCAAAACATAAAATAAATTACTTCTTTCTCCTGAGCTTGATAAGATCCTTCTTCATCTATATCATCAGACTCAGTTTCGGAGACGGGTTCATCGTCCTTAGAGAGGGGGGGGGGGTTCATTGCTTTCCAGATTGTCTAGGGCAGGAAATACTACCCATGGACAAAATAACGGGTGTACCAATACTTTCTTAAATTGGCCATTGAGACACAAATAATTATAATGTCCATTTTGTAGATAGGAAAAATTACATGTGTGATAATGTCCACATGGCAGACATATATATTTACCTGATCTTCGACATCTTCTCCAGTAGAAGACTCAGCATTGCCCCCGACAACGTCCGGGTGTTTGTGTATTGAAAATAATTAAGGAGATAAAAGACGAGAAGCTTATGTATATAAAGCAAGGGACTAAAGAAAATACTAACATGTGGGTTATCTCTGGCTTCTTTTGTTGGAGTTTTGGATAGTGTTGATATCTTGAAGAACGTTTTTGGAACCCCTACATAATCTTCTAACGAGAACAATTAAACTGATTAATAGAGTCGGGCCAACATAATTCTTAGCCGTGGACGGGCCAGGTGCAAATGGGGGGCGGTGAGAATTTGGGGTTTTATCATGTTCTCCATCAGACAAGACACCATCTTTACGCATGGCCCCAATGACATCATCAATAATTTCATTCTTCAGGAGAGGCTTCTCAGTAGTAAACATATTACGAAGGGATTCACTATGGAAGGCAAATTCTTGCGCTACCATTACCTTGATTTCTTGTTTATGAGCTTCAAGTTTATCATCAATCTGAATCATTACATCCTCAATGTTATAGACTTCTTTTCCTTTGTCAATATTTGGAAGAGCAATGTTTCCCACAGCCTCTTGCCTTTCGCAGTTCTTTTGGACTTATCCTTATACTTACCTTGAACCTTTATCTCATGGACAGTTTGGAGTCGGTGGTAATGATTGGATGTACATCTACACCACCTTGCCAAATTGATTCAGAAAATAAATAAGCACTACTTATGAGCCTCAAAAGATAGAAGATAGATGGATCGTCCACTTCATCATCCCATGTGTTGAAATCATCGTATAAAGTGTCTTCCCTGGGTAGACATGCATCAATCACTTAATCGACATAAACAAGAAAATTTGGAATTCATGAAGTGGCAATGTTGGAAATGAAAGGAAAGGAGGTGGAGGACATTACATTACATGACTTCTCCGTTTCCATAATGTTCAAATTGTGAAAAGTTTTCATGACAGGCAGTTCAATGACGGACTCGTCATTAAAATCTTGGATGTCATCCCAATTAGACAAAAATTCCTCTAATGCAGGGATAACCCTTAATACCATAAGCTGAAGTGCGATGATGAAACCGTGGGTGGTCGTGTGTGACTGGTCAGACTTCGTAATAAGGTCAGCCAAAATCGGACATTTGTTTCTGATTTTGATTATCCTTAAAGTCATCTGAAAAGACTCGCGTCCCTAAGATAAGCCTCAAAGGCTTCTAAGTCCTTTACCATCTCAACCACGGGCATTGATGCCCGGACGGGTTGACTGTTACATAGTAAAATTGTTTCCACAATAACAATCATTGCAAGGCGTCGTCGGCGCCAAAAGCCCATCTTTTGGTCCTTGGGCAACCTCTTGTCCTTCTTAAGCCACCCGACTATTTCTTTTATAGTTATATGGGGATTGTTTGGTGATGTGCTCAAATATAATACCCTAAAGTATCTAAGCAGTAGATGTAGTATTCTAGGGGTCAAACCACAAAGACTCAAGAATTCACTCAATAGATATTAAGACTCAAATTAAGCTAAGCGAACAAAGTAATGCAGGAAATAAGCAGCATAATATAAAAGTTGTGTAATTCAATGGAGGAAAACGCTAAGCCTAGGGAAATTCTCCGGTAAATCAGAATTGCAGGTCAAATAGAATGTCAGGAGGATATTAAGCACTGTTCTTAAACTTGAAATACAAATGTAAAATCAACCAACCGTCGCTGCAAAGATTATCTATGTCTAAACCTAGAATTCCAAATTTCTTTGCAAATCCTATGAATTCAAACAAGCATTAATGATCAGGTTCAATTGTTCACAAAATCCTAAACCAAATTTCTTTGCGAATAGGTCTTTTGCTCATCTAACACTAGTTCAGGCAATCAATCACACTTTCGTGCCAATCAAACAACCTAAGATCAGATTCTAGGTCAAGGTCATGAAGCTAGAATCAGCCAGTAATTACAAGTCTAGATGAAGAAACTCTATTGAATCTCTCCTATCAATTCAGATTAACCTAACAATTCATCAAACACCTTTGTATAACCCTAAACCTAACAAGGAATCTACTCAGACATGATCAATGAAACAGAAATCATAATTGAATAGAATTGCATAGAATAAATCAAGAGTAAACAAGGGTTCAAATTGTCTCCCACTAAACCCGGAACCAATCTCTCTCTCAAAGTATTCAGAATAAAATCAAGTCTCGTCTCAAAGTGGTTAAAAACCCTAAATATAATGCTAAAACACGTTCTGGGCTTAATTGTAAATAATAGAATCTTCTGGGCCAAGTTGCAGACTCTTCAGACTTGTAAAATCACGGGTTTTCTTTCCTGCAGTCGGTATCGATCGATACTGGGTTGGTGTCGGTCCGATACCAGGGATCTGTGCTCGCCAAACTGGACTGTCTTCACGAAAAACTGGCATAACTTTTGATCGCACCGCCGTTAGAATGGCCTCAAACCACTTCCAAATGAAAGCTAATCCATTGATATGTCTTTATCCAAATTTGAGCTCAATCCAACGGTGGGAAATTATTCAACGAATCCCAAAAAGCTCCAGAATGCTCTAATATCTCCAATTATGCTCCAAACGTGCCAAAACCTGAAAAGACTCAAAAGACTACAAAAACACAGAAGGACTCTAAAAAAAAGACGTATATCATGGTAAAAACTATAAACGGGTAAAAACCATGATATATCACTCCCCCCAGACTTAGCCTTTGCTTTGGCCTCAGCAAACAAACAGAAAGCTAAACTGCGAAAAGAGGTTTTGAAAACACGGAGGCTCACCTGTTCTTGAAACATTCGCAATGACCTTTTTCCCAAGCTTTCCAGATATCACCTAATCAGTTTCAGATCTAACCACCATGTTTCTCCGTAGAACATTCAACGAGCTTCCCAGACTCCACACATTATCTCACAACATCATCCAACACAAACCTTCATCGCCAGTTTCATCGCTGTAATCAATGTTCAAGAAATCCTTCTAGATTATTTCCCATACAATTATCTTGACAAAAGAACCACCCAAATTATACACTTTGGTATTGTTTTTTCCTCTCCCCCAGACTTATCTCTTTATTGTTCTTCTTTATTTTTTTAGCTTTGCATATACAAATCAAGGTTTGAGACGCGAGTATTGATTTGGTGTTTGCCCACCGAAATCGCCGCGTTTCCCCTCTTAAAGTATCAAAAGTCTTAGCGACGAAATAACGCGGAGGTCTTCGGGAAAAATCATTCATAATCCCTCGCTACAGACCTTTGGTGCTGATCATTCTTATCCAAGTAGAACAAAGGTGGATCACTGGACAATGTTCTTGGGGAGACCCTTTACTTCGGAAAACGGAGAAATCATCTCACTATCATTTTCTATTCACTGTGTACGGTAGGTATCACACTAACTTAGATAGAGGAAGAGATTTACTTCCATATATTTTTCAAACACATAGGTTTCCTTTGTCAGATATGAATGATGATCATTAAACTCTATAAACCCACTTAACCATAATGATTGAATGTGCAAAATTTGTTCCAGGCTTTGGAAGGACTCACTGGACGACATTAGGTCTATTTTGAGTTTACTGGTATAGTCTTTGGTATATTTTCATTAGGTAGTCTATAACTGATTCTGTAACCACTATGTCACTCAAAGCAAGGTCTAGAATCAGTTGATTCAACGAAAAGATCATAATCTTCCAACAGGTTTTGACTCAATAAAAACAAATTTGACTCAAAAACGACTAAACCTACAGAAAGCAAAACAAACAGCAATGTTCAGCAGACTTTAACCTCCCCCAGACTTAAACATTATCACTGTCCCAGTCGGTTAGTCTAGTCTAGATTATTTGGCAAAAGAAACAAAGGAATAGACGGGCGAATTGAAAACCAAAGAAGTTACCAGTGTTCGAAAGTATATGTGATGGTCAGTAATCGACATCGAATACAGGAACACATGGTATCGAGAAACGTATACTAGGTGTTTAAACTGTCTGACAGATGGATCTCCTATTTCCCATAGGAATGTAAGTTAGTACATGATCCGATCCACTGGAGACTTGGATGAATCGAATCGATACTGCATACGTCTGGATACCGTGTTCTCAGTCTGCAGAACACACAGGACATCAAAGATCAAGAGAAATATAAATTCAACATTAAAACTTTATACAGAGGCTCACGCACCAGTGGGGTTGCCTCCCATCTAGCGCAGTTGTTTTAATGTCACTTAGCATTGACCGTGTCGGGAGCTCATGACGTCAGGGTGGTTGCAGATGAGTGACAGTGAATGGCATCTGTTGAGCAAACGTACTTCATCCAAAAAGGTGGTGTAATGTAAGCCATTATCTGTCATGTGGAATCTCGACCAGAGAAGGTAAGGTATCAGCATCACGATGGGATCTGCTTGTTGGCGTGGGCATAATTCCGTTTTCCTGCATTAGGTCATTCAAAAGAAACAAGCAAGCTGCTGCCGATCAGATAATACCTGCTATGGCCTTGCTTAAGTGTCGCCAAGTAGAAATGGTGGAACATATGACTTAAGATTGACAAATTGAGGTTGGGTTTGGAAATTGTGATAAAAGCAAGGTGTCGTACCTTTTGCCTTTCTCGAGAGGTCTAAACTGGTGTGGTGAGAGAGTGGGGGAAGTTTTGCTTGGAAATCAGCGACCTAAAAGGGCATAATGCTGCGAAGTCGAACCGCACGCAGTCTGAAACTCGAATTTCACCACTTTTTTCTGATATTTGTAGCTCTGGCAATCTATTGCCTCGCATTGTAAAGAACATTCATTTCCAGCAGTG
>SMJT01000019.1:167514-178535 GCA_004349715.1 Crucihimalaya himalaica
AAGATTATCTATGTCTAAACCTAGAATTCCAAATTTCTTTGCAAATCCTATGAATTCAAACAAGCATTAATGATCAGGTTCAATTGTTCACAAAATCCTAAACCAAATTTCTTTGCGAATAGGTCTTTTGCTCATCTAACACTAGTTCAGGCAATCAATCACACTTTCATGCCAATCAAACTACCTAAGATCAGATTCTAGGTCATGAAGCTAGAATCAGCAGTAATTACAAGTCTAGATGAAGAACTCTATTGAATCTCTCCTATCAATTCAGATTAACCTAACAATTCATCAAACACCTTTGTATAACCCTAAACCTAACAAGGAATCTACTCAGACATGATCAATGAAACAGAAATCATAATTGAATAGAATTGCATAGAATAAATCAAGAGTAAACAAGGGTTCAGAATTGTCTCCCACTAAACCCGGAACCAATCTCTCTCAAAGTATTCAGAATAAAATCAAGTCTCGTCTCAAAGTGGTTAAAAACCCTAAATATAATGCTAAAACACGTTCTGGGCTTAATTGTAAATAATAGAATCTTCTGGGCCAAGTTGCAGACTCTTCAGACTTGTAAAATCACGGGTTTTCCTTTCCTGCAGTCGGTATCGATCGATACTGGGTTGGTGTCGGTCGATACCAGGACTCTGTGCTCGCCAAACTGGACTGTCTTCACGAAAACTGGCATAACTTTTGATCGCACCGTTAGAATGGCCTCAAACCACTTCCAAATGAAAGCTAATCCATTGATATGTCTTATATCCAAATTTGAGCTCAATCCAACGGTGGGAAATTATTCAACGAATGCCAAAAAGCTCCAGAATGCTCTAATATCTCCAATTATGCTCCAAACGTGCCAAAACCTGAAAAGACTCAAAAAGACTACAAAAACACAAGAAGGACTCTAAAAACAAGACGTATATCATGGTTAAAAACGGTTAAAAACGGGTAAAAACCATGATATATCATTTGGCGAAATGGGGGTTTTCCAGTATGGCTGTTTAGTATTCACTGGTGTTTGGAGCCTTGAGGTTGTTTCTTTATCAAGATACGAGTCGCATTGAGACGAGTAATCATACGAAATTTGCGAAGAGAGAAACATAATGGCTGGCCAGCAAATATAAACCATCTTTCGTGTTTCTTCTAGGTGTGTAGACAACGAGAAAACATCTGGTGGACCAGCTTTCCAGATAAAGAACATTTTTTTTATGGGGAGAGAAAATAGAGACCCAAAACAAGACGCTTGAATGTAATCAAAATCAGATGTTCTTTTTAAGGCTTGTACAAGATCAAGAAAAAAGTCGGGCTTGGAATAAGAATTAATACGACCACTGGAAGGGTAGCGATCAGTGGCATAAAGATGTTTCAGAAGCAGATCTGGATTAGTTGCACACCCTCCAACAGGATTTGGTTCGGGTAACTAACTAAACATTATTTTTTTACGTTCGTGCGAGTTCTTTATAAAAATAATTATATATATACTCGACAAACAATATACTTCGCTTAACCTTATACTAAGTAACTAACTAAATATATATATACTGATGAAAGCACAAACTACTCCTCACCTTAGCAAATCGGTTCTGAATTCACGGTAAAATAACAAAAACGAAAATCCGGTTCTATCTCAAATCTCAATCTATATCGGTTTAGGTTAACCGGTCAAAAATTAAATTATTATAATAATTATAATTTAATCTAATAAACCTAAACAAAGCATAAATCCAACTAAATTTAATTTGGTGCTTATTAAATATAATCACTATAACCGGTTTAATACTAATCCAAACTCAACCATCCATTTCTCGCCATGACAAAACCCAGCTTCTTCAAGTGGCCATATACAACTTCCGATTCGATAACTAAACCCAGCTCTTCACGTAGCCATAATTTAATCCGGTTCAATAAACCCAATTAATCGAATCACATAATTAATAATTAACCAAACCAACCCATTTTAATTATCACGTGAGATTGATTCACTTATCCCAGCCCATATAATCGAATCTCCTCCATAATTAAACCAGAACACTTATAGCACACAATTAAACGAGCTCACGTCCAAATACTAAATCAGCCCAACAATTGACTTTGGTTTAATAATCAAATCAATTGCACATAACTCTTGGTTTATTATGGTTTAATGCTTGGTTTAATTATTGGAACAACAACAACACAGCTGTTACCTTTTACGGTTGACGGTTTCAATTGACGTCTAGATCGACGGAAACCACTGTTTGGCGAGACAGATCTGCAACAATAAGCCATGGTGGTTTCAAGCTCCAAAAATCGAAACAAAACCATAGCACAAGGTGATTCACGTTACCAATCCGGTGAAGACGTTTCATACCAAGGGCTGGTCACGAGAAAGATCTCCGGTGGCTTGGGTGGTGCTGTGAAGGCTCACAAACAAGGCCGAGTTAGAGTTATGTCGAATCAATAACCAAAAACAGAGACTCGAGACAAGGAGGCGAGGCTTACCGTGAGTCACAAACGCTCAGCGCCAGTGAACTCGGGTGAACGGCAACTAGCGGTTTCCGAAGCTCGACGGCTGGGTTTTATGTGCCTTGCCTCGAAATCCGTGTCCTCTTATATACGTGTGGAAATATTAGAGTTTCACGCGCACTTGACTTGTTAATGGGCTCAGTTTGAGCCTAGCGGTTTGTTTCTGAAACCAGGTCGTCACAGCATTTCTCATTGGCATGTTAGAGTAAAATTTTGTGAAGCGATGGAAAAAGTGTTTAAGTATTCGGAGGAGTAAGAGATTTTACGAAGAAAGCTTTTGATTACTCTTATTTTATTCACTTGAAACTTTGTTACAAATGAGAGTGAAATGAGGTATTTATAGCTTCTACATTACAAAATATTTCAAATATTTTATTCTAAATCTAGATTACTCTACCATAATATCTAGATTATAATATTACAATTATCTAGATGATTCTATAAAAATATCTAGTTTCAGGAGGTGGAAGATTATTCTAGAAATCCTTAAGGAGGTGGAAGATTATTCTAGAAATCCTTAAGGAGGTGGAGGTGTAGATATTTCGAGAGAAAACTCTAGAATTTGAATTTGGGCCATCAATAATTATTGGATATTTACCCCAATAATTAGACTTGATTCAAAATCAAGTTTAACTTACAACACCCCCTCTTAAACTTGATTTTGCTACTCCAAGCAAACTCCTCATCTTGATAAAATCTTCACGCTTAAGAGACTTGGTGAATATATCAGCTACTTGATCATGTATCTTCACATATTCCAATTGCACATCCTACTTGTTAATACACTCTCTAATATAGTGATAGCGTGTGTCAATGTGCTTACTTCGATCATGGAAGACTGGATTCTTCGCCAAAGCTATTGCTGACTTGTTATCCACAAAGATCTTTGTTGGCTCCTCTTGTGGCATGTTTAACTCCTTCAAAAGGTTTCTTAACCAAATAGCATGACACACACATGAAGTAGCCGCTACATACTCCGCTTCACATGTGGAAAGGGTGACAATTGGTTGCTTCTTCGACATCCATGTAAAAGCCGTATCTCCAATGTAGAACACGAAGCCGCTTGTGCTTTTTCGATCATCTATGTCTCCACTCCAGTCGCTATCACTATATCCAACGAGCTTGTAGTCGTTAGAAATAAAGTAAAACAAACCAAAGTCTATGGTACGTTTGATATAGCAGAGAATCTTCTTTGCTGCCTTAAAATCAGTTGTTGTTGGATGCTCCATGTAGCGACAAACTACTCCTACCGCACATAAGATGTCAGGCCTTGTACACGTTAAATAAAATAGGCTTCCAACCAAGCTCTTAAAAAGTGTTGGATCAACACTCTCTCCTTCTTCTTGTTTTGATAACGTGGCTCCACATTCCATCGGCGTGCTTACTAGATTTGAGTCATCCATCTTGAACTTCTTAAGCACCTCTTTTGCATAGCCTTCTTGCGTAATGAAGATACCAATATCTTCTTGTTTCACTTCAATTCAAAGGTAGTACGACATTAATCCAATATCGGTCATCTCGAACTCCTTCGTCATCTCCATCTTCATTCTTCAAACATGTTTGGATTGTTACCCATGAATATCAAGTCATCTACATATAAGCATGCAATCAATAAATCGTTGTTTTGAATTTTGATATATAATGCATGCTCATATGGACACTTGATGAAGTTCTTCTCCTTGAAGTACTTAGCGATTCGAGTATTCCAAGCTCTTAGAGCTTGTTTTAACCAGTAAAGAGCATTATTAAACCACAAGACTTTGTCTTCTTCTCCTTTGACTATGTAGCCTTGTGGTTGTTCAATGTAAACTTCCTCTTCAAGGTCTCCATTTAAGAAGGCTGACTTGACATCCATTTGATGTATCTTCCACTTGTTTTGAGCCGCCAATAAAATAATTAGTCTAACGGTTTCAAGACTAGCAACAAGAGCGAATACCTCATTGTAGTCGATTCCGACTCTTTGACTATATCCTTTCACCACCAATCTTGTCTTGTATCTTTCCATTTCTCCTTTAGAGTTTTTCTTTGCTTTGTACACCCACTTCACACCAATCCCCTTGTGTCCATTCGGAAGTGTAGCCAGCTCCCATGTATCATTCTTTTGTATCGCCTTGAACTCTTCATCCATGGCATTTCTCCATGGTTTCTTTGAAAATTCATTGGCTCACACTCCGAAAATAGACAACGAAGAGTAAGGTTGTCTTGATTTTTGGTTACCTCGTAAAGCTCTTGTAGACTTCTAAAGTGTGGGGTCCTTTCGCTAGGACTTTCTTCTCCTTAAGAAGTTGTTGTTGAAGTTGGTGGTGTAATAGGCTCTTCACTTGATGGTTCCGGATCTTCTTCTTCAAAGTGTGGGATAAATTGTAGTCTTCATCATTTGATCTTTAATCCCATTCTTCTTCTTCAGCGAACACGACATTTCGTATCGGGATTGTAAAGCTTGTATCTTTTTGAGTTTGCGTCGTACCCAACAAAGATGTACTTCTCGCTTTTATCATCTAGTTTGCTCCGCTTCTCATCCGATACCTAAGCATGAGCAAGACTTCCAAAGACTCTTAGATGAGAAACATTGGGCTTTCTTCCACCACAAGCTTTTTGTGGTGCTTTTTCGGAAACGATTTTTGTCGGAGATCGGTTTAATAGATACACCGCACACGCGACCGCTTCCGCCCAAAACTCCTTTGGTAATTTTTTGCTTTTAAGCATACTCCTTGCCATCTCAAGAATAGTTCTATTCTTCCTCTCCGCTATTTCATTTTGTTGAGGGGATCTTGGCACCGTTAGTTGTCTTCGAATGTCGTTATCTTCACAATACTTATGAAACTCCTTTGATGTGAACTCTCCCACACGGTCGGATCTCATGGCTTTGATTACAAGACCACTTTATTTCTCAACATGAGCTTTAAAATTTTTGAAGTACTCGAACACCTCGGATTTTTCTTTCAAAAAGTAAACCCATGTTTTTCTTGAAAAAATCATCAATAAAGAGAAGGAAGTAGTTACTTTTACCAAGTGATCTTGGCTTGATCGGACCACACACATCCGTATGTATTAACTCCAATGGTTTTTGAGCTCTTGTACTTGACTCTTTTGGAAAACTTAATTTTGAATTGTTTTCCAAGTAGACATCCTTCACACACTTGATTCAGATGATTGATGCAAGGTAGTCCTCTCACCATTTCTTTCTTTAAAAGTAACTCCGATCCTCCAAAATTTAGATGTCCGAATCGAAGATGCCAAAGCCAAGACTCCTCATTGTAGCACATCTTGAGACATTGTGCGATGTCATTTTCAATGTTAAGAACAAACAATCTATTTTTCGACATCGGCACCTTGGTGATGAGATTGCTTTATTGGTCTTTTAAAGAAAAGTTATTATCACTACAGGAAATTGGGGTATTGATAGCAGTAGAATATAGCGTTTTATGTCTTTCTGCTATAGTTGACATACCTCTAGTTTTTACATAGCGTTTATATATTTGTAAACGCTATGATAAAGTGGTACAAGTTACAAAATCACGCGTCTTGTTTTTTAAGATGTACCCACATGTTTTAATAGCAAAACCATAATTGAAAACGCTATGGAAGTCTTAGGCGGTAAACTAAAAATGAAGTACCGCGACACTTAGAAAAGATTAAACTCCAAAGAAAAACACCCAAATTTTTCAGACCTATTTCGTGTTCTTCCCTCTCTTCCCTCTTTGGCTCCAATTTTGATCGATTCTCAAAATTGCCGCGTTTTCCCACTCTCTCCCACAGAAATTCCAGTTTCAATACCTACTCTCTTTCCCGATTTTGCTCCAATTTCTCACTCTTCGAGCCCAAATACCTAAACTCGAGCTGCAATCGATCTTACCTTTTTTTGTTTCCGAATCTCTGAAACACAAAACCCAGAAATTTGACAGCTATCATAATCGTTCACCTCGTTCCTCTAGAACTCCATTCTGAATCACTAAGCGAAGGTGAACTCGAGTTTTCACCTGGTTCCTCTAGAACTCCATTCCGAATCAGTAAGCGTAGGTGAACTCGAGTTTTCAACTTTTGTTATTTTCGTTTCTGATAAAGAAATCGTTTATATCTCTTGAATTGTGGTGATTTAGGGTTATTACATGTTTAAATGATTCGTCTCGGTCGTGTTTACTCTTTTGCAGGAAGATATCGTTTCAGATCTTGTTTAAAAATTGCTTCGATTAAAGGTAGTAGTGTTTATATATGAGTTTGATTTAGAGTTGTTTTCTATTAAGGCCAACTATACATTATATCTACAAAGGAATGAAAACAGATTTTGATTTTGGGTTTTTGATTCGAGTTTTTGTGAACATGCATGTCGACGTTTTTGAATTTTTATAACAAATTGAGTTTGAGTTTCATGATATTTAATTTTAAGTAATGAAACACGATTTTCACTATGATGTTTGTCGTTTATTCCTCAGTATCAGAAAATGGTAAAGACAAGGGGAGGAGGACAAGTTGGTATCCGTCGTAGTAAAAGAAATCAAGGCTGGAGGCCACACCTGCAACCACATACAGGTGAAAAAGAGAAGAATTGGGTAGAAAAACAGACAGTGGCTGCTCAAGCAGATGAGGTAGAAAAAGTTGTGGAAGAAGATGCTGTGGAAGAAGATGTTAAGGCTGAGGTTTATGAAGATGATGACGATGAGGCTGAGAAAGTAATGTCTGAAGATGAAGTTGCTGAGAAAAGATTTCTGAGAAAGAAGCACTCCTGAGAAAGGAAGCTCTGAGATATTTGTGAGAAGGAAATTCCTGGTAAGAAGCAGAAGGTGGTTTGACTGGACAGGAACATAATGAGAATGATGAAAGCTGTCAATATGGAACAAGATGGAGTTAGCAATGCTAACACTGATGATGATGTAGTGAAAGAAAAAAAAGAAAAAGGACAACAAAGATGCGTTAAAGTGGCTGAAAATCCTCAATGAAAAGGTTGCAGTTACATTCACATGACTTTGGTGATCAATGTTGGACCTGGTTCGTAACATTATCATATTTTCTTGTCCTCTTTGTGAGGGAACACGTTCCGGTAACACTTACTGATTGGAGAAAACTTGATGCAGTTACAAGAGACACAATGTGGGAGGAAATTCAGGTATAATATGCAGACTATGTTTTTTTGAATAACTATGAAATTATAAACATGTTTTTGCTCCTTTGCATATTTTGATGCAAGGGGGAGGTTTAACGTGTCAAGAAAGAGTGGCAGAAACTGTTATTTTGAAGCAGTTAGGATGTTTGTGGAGGGCTGGGAAGTCAAGACTAGTGACACAAGTACGAGCTGCGAAGACTGCTCTGAGAGAAATAGCTTTAAAACCCAAGCAACATCGCACCTCCATTTCAAATATGGAACTCTTGGGTTAAGAGCAAAAAACTACCACAACTTTCAAGGTTAATTATAACATGTTTATAAGTTAACTTTCTTGTTTATAAGTCTTGTCTTATAGATTTAATCACACTCAGATTTATATTGTAGGAAATAAGTCACAAGTACAGAGAGTTGAGAAATAAGGAGATTATATTATGGACTACCACATGTTCAAAGTACACCTGTTTAGATGCAATTGGGCCAACATAGGGAACAGTGTGAAGAAGAAGAAGGCTTCACTCTTGTGAATTTCATATGAACCAAGCAGCATATTTGAAAGATCCATTCATTTTACCTTCTCAGCGAAACGGTATTTTTAACTCTAGGGAAAGTGATCCTTCAAATTGGGTATGTTGTATGAGAGCACCCTAAGGCTACCATGAGTTGGAAACAGAGGAGGAATTAGGTGTGCCCTTTGCGTGTCCAAGAACTCGATGATCTGGATGGTCAAGCTTCTTGATGATGATAAATGTTTTATGTTAGGGAATGATTGTGAAGGATATATTAGTTTGTAGATTGATAGAGTTGTTGGTTATGTTTTTGATAGGTTGTTGGTTTATGGTTTTGAAAACATATAAATGTTTTATGGTTTTTTTATATTATTGAATTAATTGGTATTATTATTATTATTACAATATTCCAAAAATATATTACAATTTAAAAAAAACATATCATTTTGTAATTTATTTTAAACAAACTGCTATTTTAAATGAGTTTTAATAGCAAATATACACGCTATCATAAATATTAAAAATTGCAGAGCAAAAACACGCTATCGTGTTATTAATTTACTATTAGCGTACGTTAAATCCGCTATCTAAAGTGCACCGACCTATCATGACGGGCGCTGTCAGAGACATTTTAGGAAACGCTATGGAAGTATAATTATAGCGTTTATCAGGCGCTATTAATACCCACATTTCTTGTAGTGTATATTTTAATTGAATATCGTAACCTTTCTCTAAGAGTTGTCCAAAACTCAAGATGTTTTGTCTTCATGTTTAGGAATGAAGTAAACGTTGGAAATGAATTGATGATCTCCATTCTTCAATCGGGATGAGAAATGTATCCTTTACCCTTCACCTCCATTTTTTGATTCATCTCCTAAGCTCACGTTTCCTTTCACAGACTCATCAAGCCTCCACGAAACATGCTTTTCTTCTCCCGCACATGTGATTGCTTGCACCACTATCGAGGTACCACTTGTGAACATCATCTGTTCCTCCTTCTTGTAAGCCATCATAGCATATCTTTTTCTTGATTTTTTTCTTCCACATAAGTTGGCCTTCTCCTGCAACTCTTTTATTATTAGGAGCTTTACATTCGGGAAGCATAATGTCCAAACTTCCCAACAATTGTAGCATTTTATGCTTGATTTATCTTACCTTGATTGTGGGTTTCCTCTTCCACGGCCTCTTGATGAGCTTTCTTCTCTTTGGTTGGTGTTGTCTTCATAGGGCCTCCATCCTTGTCCATTTCCCACATCCACGACCTCGGACCTCGTACTTGGCCCACCAGCCAAGTCTTTGAATAAGTTTTGGCCTCTTTCTTCTCTAGTATATCGATCCGCATCTTTAAGCACTTGTTCGGTGATTATCTCTTCCTTTTTCTTCTTTTCCTTCATAAGGCTTGCAACGACCCAAGAAGTGCTTCCATCGTCATATGCCTCCAATCTTTCGTCTCTTCGATGACGGTGACAATATGCTCAAATTTTGGGTTTAGCGAACTAAGAACCTTCTCCATAATTCCACTTCATCTTACTTCTCACCGTTTCTTTTTAGGTTGTTTGTAACCACCAAAACTCTTGAGAGTAATCGGACACAAGTTCACCTTCCTTCATTTGCAAGGCTTCAAATTCTCCTCTTAAAGTTTGAAGTCGTACCTTCTTAACTTGCTTCACTCCTTTGTAAGAAGTTCGAAGCTTCTCCCATGCTTCCTTGGCCGTCTTTGCTCCCGCGACCTTGTCGAAACGTGTCTTCATCTAATCCTTGATAGATTAGACAGAGAGCCTTCTTGTCTCTCTTTTCTTGAGTCTCTCAAAACTATCTATTTGAGTTTGAGAAAGATACTTTTTAATCTTGTTCAACGAAGGCTTTCTCGACTATCTCCCACGACATCATTGTCTCCTAGGATAGCCACCATCCGTAGACTCCAAATGGTCGTAGTTGCTTTTTTTGTGAGCATCGGGATTTGGAGGGAACCACCATAACTTGTCATACTCTGTTTCTGGCTCTGTACAGCATTGATTGAGTAAATTTTGTGAGTGATGGAGAAAGTGTTTAGTGTTTGGAGAAGAGTAAGAGATTTTATGAAGAAATCTCCTCTTATTTCTTTCACTTGAGAACTTGGTTACAATGGTGGGATGAAGGTTTATAGCCTCCACCACAAATATCTCAATATTTTAATCCAGATTTTAATATCCTATCTAGATTATAATTTACATTATCTAGATGATTCTATAGAGATGGAAGACAAAAACAAAGGATCTAACAGCAATATGTCAGTGTTCTACTAGCATATATGAAATGACTCTAGATGAAACCAGCCAGAAACTACCCTGAATCCTTGATATGTTATCCTCGCCCGAGACAATACAGCCATCTGCCTCCTCAAACACTAAAAATCGCTTAGGGAGAGCAAAAGATTGAGGCTGAAACAAGTGATTAAGAGAACAAAGAAAACATATTAGTGAAGGCATTTACCAGCGATTAATGAATGGAAGACCAAGGGAAAAATCCTATCCTTGAGTCGGTGATTTGCTAATAGTATTTCATGAGTATTCGGATGGAAAGTCATATATCATCACCAAACTATCTGTATTAATACTAAATTAATGAAAAAATCCTAAATACCGGAAAAAAGGAAACTAAAACTGCATCTTGCAGGAAGACAGCTAGTTTGTTAGAACAGAAAAAACGCTGGTGTGGACCTTTGAAAAGTCAACTAGAAATCATCACTTGTCGACTACTTTCAATCAGACTTGGCTCAAGTCACTTGGGGCTACAAATCCATTGGCAGGTTCATTAGTCGCAGCTACTTCGCAAGCCCAGTGTCTTGTATATCCTATCTTAACCTTAACTCCTAGCTGACAAGCCAGGACCTCATGGCAAATTGCACCTGCACCACAGCACATCAT